>OZ037781.1:30244710-30369866 GCA_964035525.1 Porites cylindrica | reverse complement strand
GGTCGATTGAATATTCAGTTTTCCATATTAAAGATTGATAGTTTCTGATCTCCCAGCAATTTAATGAATAGTACGGTGCAAATTTACTTATTTCATTCAAAACGGTAACAGGATTATGCATTTTTATGACAAAATGTGATCTTTTCGTTGCTGTATGGTTGGTTTTAGTGTTTTATACAACAAGAAGAGTAGAGGGTGGCATCCGAGAGAAGTTACAAGAACCAGTTATGGGGTAAATTTCAGTCCGGAAATTTCATAAAGGGAAAATGAATTCAGTTCCAGTTAGCGGGGAATTCGAGTTATCCGAGTTCGAGTTAACCGAGTAAAACTGACTGAAAAGTGAGGTGAAATCCAAGAAAATAGGACTTTAGTTCGAGTTATCTCCGGGAGTTCGAGTTATCGAGGTTCTGCTGCAACTCAACAATGCACAGAATCCTTTTGATAGGCCATTCCGTGATGTCCCAAGCAAGGCTAAGTGCGAAGATGATTTTTATTCTTATTTTAAACTCATTTCACAAGAAATGTTTTGCACTAGTTTCGTTATGAAAGTAAGAGTTTTCGGAACTGGTAAATGACCTATTTCTTTCTTTTTTGTAAAATGTCTAACCAATTGGATGTGTATAGCACTTATAATGATCTAAACAGAAATAAAGCACTTTTTCACCAGGCTTGTTCAGTTATGAGAAAGCATGGGTCTAATTCGTTCAATATTCTCCTACCTTCTTCTTTGTACTCTCTTAGTGGTTTGCGTAACAAAGCAACTGTCAAAGAGTAGAGCCATATTCCTCCAATGACTTGCAACGCCCTTTTTGTTGTCATAAAGTCTATGTATGCATACGGCCTGGACACCGCGATGTATCGATCCACACTGATAGATGTCAAACTCAGAATCGAGGCTGTTCCGCATAAAATATCTAAATGAGTCCAAATCGACACAAAAGTTTCCCCGAGGAAGTAAATCGCTGACGTGCGGCCATACAACATAAAAATCAACCACACAGGCATGCTTATTACTGTAATGAAAATATCAGCTATACAAAGGTTTACGATGAAGAATCGAGTTATGCGCCTCGCAGAATGCTGTTTGTAGACTGCTAAACAAACGAAAATGTTGGCAATTAATGCGCAGATGATTAGAAGACATACGAGCGAGGCGCTGATGTAGGAAACTGGAGTTCCAAGAAGATTCGGCTCCGTAGGTAATGATCCTGCGCTTGTGGGCAGGTAAGTTATGTTCGAAGCGGAGTTATTCGTTGTTGCCATGGTATTTATGGACATTTTTGGCCACTGGTGATTACCCAAAAAATTGAAAATGATTCCCGATCCTTTTCGAGGACTGTCGGCGATAACCGAAGACTGGCGGTGATTTCCGAACTTCACTGTGTTCCTAATGACAAAAGAAAAACAATTAAGAGAACATTCCGATAATGCAGAGCTTAAAATAAATATCAAAATAAAAATGCAAGCGATAACTCCTGTATTGAGCTTATAAACATTATAAGCCTTATCAACACCTGTGATGTTTGAGGACAAAACCGGTGAAGGTAAGAAATAAAAAGAAGATTCGATTCCCGCTAAAGACCAAGAAAGCCGCGGGATCTGAAGGGAAACAGTTTGTGGGTTTTGAGTTATCGGGAATCGAATAAATGTTAATACTTGGTAGTTACTGATTTTTCAGAACATCAGCGCATAATGCATCAGTCATTCCAGCTGCGCCCATCCCCCAGCCCGGGCTACTGCGGGGCATTTGCAAATTTTGTGGTACCCGGGGGCCGGGCATTTGTCCAACCCCGGGGCCATTCCCGAGCTTTGATTACGCACACGGCACTTTCCTATCAGAATATAACTACACAGAGGATTTTACTGAGAAAGAAAGTAGATTGGCTCATCTGTCAAGGACGGAGAAAATTGAAATGGGTTTTTAAAGGCATGTTCTTGATCTTATGCCTGCATTTCTTCATTGCTTATCAAGCCAGAATTACATAGCGAAATTGGGAGCTATCGACGTGAGTCAACGTTTTTTGGTTATTGAATCAAATTTCTGTTGATATTATTTGAAAAACATCCTTTCACATTTATAAAAACTATTCATAACATATAACTTTACAGCGCTCTGTAATTTTAATGTCAACAATTTTACATCAATACTAAAATTTTAAACTCGTGCATGTCGTCGCAGCGTGAAGTCTTGATTGGAATCCCAGCGCTGTTACAAAGGAGGACGTTAAATGGAACAAAGAATCGCACATTAAAATGCTTAAAACGGTACTACTAGTGCTGTTTTAAGTTTAAGTTTTAAGTTTCAGCAAATCTAAACCATACTCTACGACTTCTTACGACATGTGAGTATTTTAACTTTAGGTAAACTTAAAGACTCTTTTACCTTTGGTTTTGCTCAGTTTCATTCATCGTTAACGAATAAATAAGCAATTTTCTTTCTCAGTTTTACAGAAAGAATTTTCATTCAAACTAGACGATTGTGGAGTGTTTGTAATCAGCCAATAGAAGCCTTTGTCTAGTGTCGCGAGTTACGAGAATATTGCAGTTAATCAGAAGCAAGCATTTTTGTCAGCTATCATAAAAGAATTTGCTCATGCTTTTAGCTGTGCGTATATCGAGTTATGGATGCACTTGAGAAGTTTGGAGAGCACTCAAGAAGCTAGAATTGCTCTCGGCTGCGCCTCGAGCTACTCTTACGCATCTGTCGTACTCTCCAAACTTACCCGCGTGCATCCCATAACTCGATATATGCACGCTAAGTATGAAAAAATTCTTAAATAACGAACTAACTTTGCAGGTCCCTTGGCCCTGCGTTATATCGAGGTTCTACTGTAAAACAAGATCTACGTGATCTGTTCTTTGCACTAATTAATATCAAAATAAAATCAGTTGCTTTAGTGTTAGTTCAGAGCGTTTTTACCAATTATGCAAAAAGAAGCCGAACTAACGGAATGGGCTATTGCATTTAATATCCGTACCTCCCCCCCCCCCCCCCCCCCCACCCTTGGTTGAGGACGTACTCTGCAGATAGGCTAAAATTGCATTTACCCCTGAAGACTTCCATAAAGTATGGGGCTTACCCTTGAAGAATATGGGTCAGTACCCCTGAAGAATTTCGTGAACATTAAAGCTTCACCCTCAAAGAATACCACATTTTTTCACTCTACTCCTAAAGAAATCCTCATTGTTATAACTTACACCTGGAGAATTCTGTGGTTCAACCGGGGGTGGGGGGTGGGGATATTAAATGCAATAGCCCAATGGCATCCGAGTTACAAGAACCAGAATTTGAGTTATCGGGATAATTTTCAGTGAAATTTTGATCAAGGGAAAGGAAATTTAGTTCGACTTTTAAATAGGAAGAAATTCGCGTTATCCGAGTTCGAGAAAAACGCAATTGTGAAGGCGCCTTTTGAACTTTAGAGTTCGCGTGTTTAGTTACATCATTACCCGGCTGATGATGGATAATTGATGCGTGATAACTATCTTTGATTTAGCGCTCGGTTTGTCACGATAAGTCAGTCATTCGCTCTTATCTCGCGGTCTACAGCTTTCGTTTACCCTAATACCCTCCCGCCCTACGGCTTTGGAGTTTTATTGTCAATGTAGTTTCGACCTCTTTGATTGCGTGACAATAAACTCTTTGAACTTTAGAGTTCGCGTGTTTGTGAAAAACGCAGTGAGGTTAAGAGAGTAAGCATAGATTTAAATGTGCTTACAGTTTATGCACCTATCAATGTTAAGCCGCAGGGGGGGAGGCCGGGTGTAGGCGGGGGATTTGACGTAACAAGTCTGCCCGTGGCAGGGACTTTTGATCATTCGTCGAGTCCCGGGGGTCGGGACTTTTGACTTTAACCGTTAGTGGCCTGAGCTCCACCGACGCCATCTTGGATTTTCGGCGCACTGAGACCTGGTAACCAGCAGACATCAAAATGGAGGCTGCTTCGGTTTCCGTGAAGAAGGTAAGAACTCTGTGAAATTTTGTCGCTTAAAGAGCCCAGTAAGAAATAAGCGTTGACAGGCCAAACACGACTCATAAGCTCGTGATAATGTGAAACGTGACCTTGAGAGTCTGCTTGAACAGTGGTTCTCTTTCTTTTTTCTCTCGCGCGAAGGTTACTAGCACTACACAGTGCAAGACGCGTAGCATTCTAAACTTTGACTGAGTAAATCTTGTTTTTGCCGCACTAAGTCTTATATTTAGAGGTCATGAAGCAGGTTTGTTACTTGCATACTGAGTAATCATTTCCTGTGGTTTATGCTTCTGTACTAGGTTTCCCTGACAGGATTTGATTTCAGATGCAGTTGTTAAGTGTTTTATATCCTTTGACCTCTGTTAACGGACGTTACATTTTGAAGTTGTTGCTTCTTGCTTTTTACAACTTTATAATTCCTGTATATCCCTATTTTAATTCTTGTTTGACCAATGCCTTGACCTTTTTCTGGAAGGGGAGGGGGATGGGGAATTTGCACTCTTTTGACCAGCGATAACGTCCCTGGGGTCGGGCATTTGAACAGAAAAAATGATCTGAGTTCAAATCCCCCGCCTATGCCCGGCCTCCCCCCCCTGCAGCTTAACATTGATAGGTGCATTACTGAGGCTTTGCTGTTAGCTGCGCGTTTTTCCGGTTTTATAGTTTGTGGTATCAAAACACCTGAGCATTTACTATAAAATTGTTTAGTCGCTAAAATTGTGAAGGGTTAAATTAAATTAACTGCAAAAACCGTGGACGAAGATCCTGCTAGTTGTAAACGTTGGATCTCTACAAAAGAGATCAAATCAGCCAAAACATAAAGAACAAAGAACGAGAAGTCCAAAGACTACTGCGAAGCTGATTTTAAATAAAAATATTTCGGTTGTGCATGAAATTGAATGTAACAGAGCTACAGTGGAACCTCGATATACCAAGATATGCCAAGGGACTGGCAAAACTTACTTGTTCGCTATACTAAGGTTTGGTCCATCTCCAGAATGTTTTTCTACTACTGGACCGACGAATACCCCCTAGTTGTGGTAGGGTTCTTTAAAAGTATTAAGGTTCCACTGTCTACTGAAACAGTCCGCCCGATGCGATTGATCGATTAAAAAAAGCGTTGTGGGACATATGGTTGTAGTAAGTTGACGATCGATAAACTATCAATCTTGACACTGCCGACTAGAAAATTACGCAAATGAGTTTCAGTTTTCACACCGAACACGCAACGTGATGGGGATAAAATGAGATATAAAAAGGCCTTGAGTCAACAAACGATGAAAATGTAAACATACCCCGTCAGCTAGTTACAACCGAAGCACAGTTAATGGCCCATGATTAAGCTAGAATTCAAATGCTGCATTTGTGATATGAAAAAAGTCACTTTCACTCACCAATCAGATACAGTGGCGGTACGTAGACGTTCGGCTGTAACGGTACCAAGATGATTATCCAAATATTCTGGATATATCTTGTGAATAAATAATACGAAGACTCTTTCTCGCAGTAAAACTGAAATTAGTAGCTAAGTAGAACACCAGTCGTTTCCCATGATAATTTTCTTGTTTATAGTTTGTTAGTTCTCGTAATGGCTTTTTCATGCATGACGTTATCTCATCACCAATCACATCCTATTGGGTGTATAAATAGTATATTTGGTTATACAGGTTATATGATACGGTATTTTTATTGCCTTGATGTACGTTGTTATCGAGGGGAAACCGCACGTAATCTTCAGTTTCCTTCCGAAAATTTCTAACCGATGTGATAAAAATTATTTCCAGTGTTCCAATTCGAAAATATAAACAGATATGACATTACATGCACACCTAACCTTTGCTAGGGTGTCTAATCGCTTTAGCGCGCGCCTCATGGTACTTATATGTGAATACATACACAACATTTTTGTTTGCTTTATCAGGGTTCTTCGCATTTTTTTTTGGTTTATTACTATTATTTCTATTTTTTCCGTTTCACGCTCTTCATTTTCCACGCTCTGCACTCCGCCTTTAACCGAGGACATATCTTCTAAAACTAAATAACTAATTTTAAGTGCACCTAAAATCTAAAGAAAATACATATCTAGTAACCAGGCAGGTCAATCTTCGAGGCATCCTTTATCCTCTCTTGTCCAAATTCAAAATGTCACATCTCAGCTCAGATTGATCGAAAAAAATTTTTCAGCTTTCAACTCCTCTTGAATAGTTCTTTTAAAATTGATATAAAAGATAGGGAGGGTCTAAAGTTTAAAATTTACGTATGAATGACGTCAGTTAAAGTGATGTCAAAATATATGCCAATTTGATTGGCTCAATATTTTGTACTTTCAGTTTGGTAAGGAAAGAGATAGAGCTAACAAAGTTATTGTAAATTAATCAAAATTTAGACATTTTATGATCCGTTTGGGGGGTGGTTTGGCCTCGGGTGTGAAGTAATTTGGCACTGACTGAGATAAGCTTCTTTAGTTCACCCAGTATTCCTACCACCCTGCTTATTTTTTGACATACATCAATTATAGGATATGGATTATGGAAAGAATAAATCTAAACAGAAAAGATCGTTAGCCTTTGGGCTGTAATATGTAATTTCCAAGCCGCAACCTTGCCCCTGTGTAAGCTCAAGTAGACAGAACCATAGGTAACAACAAAAACGATGGCCCAACATAGCAAATTATTAAGGAAAAGAGAAAATATGATGACTGTTTCTGAGTGAAAGATTTACTAAAACATACAGTTTACAGCACGGTCTTTAGGTACTGAGAAAAATGCTTAATCACGTACCACTCTAATGTTAGCACTTTGTTTGATTATGCTTAATTTCACATAGGCGGTGGTTTTGGCAGTTTTACAACCAACAAGATTTTTATCGGATGAAATGCCACTACCCCGCTGAAGAGATGACGGCTTCCTAGCTTGGTCAAACCCATGGTCGAATTTCGTCTGGATTTTATTCTCGGCGTTTCAGCAACATTATTATATGATACGCCGAGAGGTCTTCTTCTGTTGTTTGTTTTGTTTGATCAATTTGTCCTTTTAGGGCAAGAGGTTAAACCTGACAGGATTCGACTTCCTCGTGGTATAGTTATGCTAGCAGGATGTTTTGCTGCAGCTCCAACTGGCGCGCCTTTTCTCATCTTTAGAACATGATCCAAGCGATTGTGGAGTTTTTGGTTTTAAGGGAGTGTGACGTTTTGGCTAACTTAGGTTAAAAAAGTGATGTCTAGGGTCCCGCTGAACTCAACACTAAATCTGTTGCAAGATCTCGCAGGCTGTGTCGTGATTAAAAAACAAACTAAGAACCAGTCAATTTACGCCTATCATTTCGGTTTTATTGTCATGGATCGTCGTTCATATTTTGCTGATCAGGCAGTAGCATTCAAATCGGAACGAGTTCGATTCTAGGACGCGGACTTTATCTGTGGCGAATTTGATTCGATCGAAAGAATGCTGAAAGGATCTAGAAACGCAGTTCCGAAGAAAGTTCTTCTAACTCAACTTTCTACTTGACAGCATAATTGCTGCTAAATAAATAAAAGTGAGTCTACAAAGGATAGGTGGAATAAGACTGAAAAACTAAGAAGGAAATTATTATAATAGCCTGCGAAAACATCCGTTTCTCCTCGCTTTTCGTCGCCGAGGACGTTTGAAACGTCCTCAGCGACGAAGAGCGAGGAGAAACGGATGTTTTCGCAGGCTATTATTATAACAGTTGAGCCCAGAGAAATGAAAAAACATAAGCGGGAAGCTGGACTTATGATATATAGGGAGGACAGCTCTTAATTTCCACCTTTGAAAAAATAAAATCAAAGAGTAAATGTCTCTTAGCAAATAAAGTAATTTCCTTGCGGCTTTTGTCCTAAATGCACCCTGCGAGCAGAGTCTCTGATCGGCATTCCCGACTTATCTCGGAAAATCAACCTATTATTAATCAAGACTTGAGTAATAAAAGTTGTCGTTAAAGAGATATTTTATCAGAGTCGGAAATATAAAATTTGGCCCTCAGTTGTGTGTATCCTGGATTAAAGGGTTTCTAGGTGGACAAAACACTCACCAGGCCAAGAAAAATAGTTCTAATAAGATTATGCTGTCGACGGTCGAGGGTGGAGTCGATCCAATAGTCACGTAAGCTTGATCTTTTTGACAACATCCTCAAACCAAGATCAGTAAACTTTCTCTAAATGTTCGCGAATTGCTTTCATTACTGGCGAATCTTCTCCAAACGGAGCTCAGTATGTAAATTTTCATTCAATAGAAAAAATTAAGAACTAAACAACATTGTATACTGAAGACAAGTATGCTGAAAATAACACAACTGAGAAAGATTGTTTCGACCGGTGGAGAAATTTCCTTGACAACTTAAAAGAAATGTTGGCGAACTGTTTTATTCGTCCTTAAATAAAAGAGTAAAAAAAGCTTGTTTATTTTCTCGCTGCTGGCATGATATTTAGACCCACTGAAACCTAAATAATAGAAAACCACCCCTGTGGGACCGCCATAACTGGCCCAACGCTTGTGACGTCATCAATTGATACGTTGAGTTATGGCTATTGATCCTGTATCCATTTCAGTGTCAATTAAAACAGGGAAGAGTTGCAAATGTGCTTGAACATAACATTCCTACCACTTTCATTTTATTCATTTCGTTATTAATGTGTTCCTGTTGAGGGTTTGGATAGATTTGCTTCCTTTTGTCTTGACAGTTGACAGCGGAGACGGCAGACGTCTTAAGGATCGTAAATCTCTGTCCATATTAGTAGTGAACACCCCGTATTAGGCGGACACGCGAGCATCAGAGAGTCACGAACCTTCCATCCCCTGCTTTCTTCAGAACAAACTACTCTGTTAAGCGAGCACTTAGTTAATTATGAATTTGCATCCAATTGCAATTTCCATGGAAAGGTTTGAAACCAAGACGCGGCCAAGTTATAAAACACTCTTTCCACTATATACTATTGTATATGGACAATCGCTTGATAAAGGGTATAACTATCTTTAGGAAAATCCAACTAGTGGTCTATTATCAATGCTGCGTTCTAATTGGTTGGGCTACTACTAGGCTATATGTTATAGCCCACTAGTACCGAAAAGCGCCAGATTTTTGGCGGCAAAAAAAGTCTTGCTTTAACTAGCTAAAGTTGTTTTGTCTCGATATTTTTGACCAACTGGTTGGATTTTACCAAAACAATTATTCCTCTCGCCCTCATGGCCTCTGAGTCAATAGCCCATGAGGCCGAAGGAATAATTGTTAAATACCCCATTTATAAAATAACTAAGATAGTACGCGCTTTCCGATTGATTAAAAAACCTATGGTTTATTGTGCCAGTAAACTCACAGAAAACTTAAAGTTATTTTACAAAAGCAATAGACCACACTTTCTATGGGTTTACCGGCGGTGATTTACAAACCTTTCACTTGTTCTCCCAACATCCCGCGTGGGTTATCACTATATATCACGCCGGTAAACCCATAGAAAGTATTATTGCTTAAATATACCCCCTACATATCTATCTCAAATGACGGTTATTTAATACTGTTACTTCAATGATTTCCTTTGGGTTTAATTAAGTTCACTCTCCCATGAATCATTTATTAGTTTGAGGCCAATCAGCTTGACCGATAGGTCAAAGAAGAGGAAAAACCGGGCCAGTTATAGATATCATGAGTTATTTTGAGTAAAAGCTAAAAGCGTCAGAGCGATTTATGTGATACATGTTTGTTTTTCTACCCACGTAGACAGCCAAATTGAATCAATGTTTGTTCCAATACGGTATCGTCAACGTTCAAGAATAGCACGGAACATTTGATTAGCAAATGTTTTGTTTAGTTTCTAAGGAAAACTTGGCTAAAGATGTAATGGAACTTTATCAACTACGGTATGATCCCAAATGACAAGTTTGAAAAAATCGGACTGAGACATGTAAGAGAATCCGGATTTCTGTGAAGTTTTGTTCAGCGTGGAATCCGGAGTCCTGGGCTTTGGAATCCGGAATACAGCGAAATGAATATGGAATCTCACTAACGATTGGACTTCCGAATCCACGTTCCCAGAAGTCCATGAGTTCCAATGACAAGACTGGAATCCAAGGCGTGGAATCCAGTCCAAGATTCCTTAACATGGGGCCAAACGACTGCCCTTACTGAAACCGAGCTACTTCACTATACATTGTAAGACGAGTGTAGGCGCGATAACCTCAGCGATAAGTTACAATCACGACCGCGACGAGAGCGACAAACGCCACTTATAAACGCGCACTTGCGTACTTTGAAAGTTTATCGCGATTATTCCACTCACTCAATTTTTCAAATGTGGGTGGATTTTCCTGAAGTTGACTTTCTAACGACCACACCTAAGTACAGGATGAAAAAGAGGAATTCGCCCTCGTGGGTCCACGTCCTCTTAAAAACTTCCCGAAGCATCAGAGAGTTTTACGTTTTACGTCGTCGTACTATTACGGTAGATGATGCATATTCAGAGTTGTTTCCCGTCTTGCTGGCTTTCTTTTTGACGACGTTCAAGTGTGGCCGTCACCCGCGGGTTACTTAGCTCCCCTATTCGCTGTGAGACAAAGATCAGGAAGAATTGACCTCGTTTTGAGTCGGATCAAACCAAGACAGCTAACTTCCGCTAGGTCATTAAGAATGAAAAAACGTTCAGGTCTACATACAGTTTTGCCGGAGGATAGTTCATATGTGTGAGAAAAAAAATAAACTACTTCCAACTACTACTCGGAGTGAAACGCATTAACGCTGACATCAGCTGAAGATGAAAAACAATGGATGCAATGTTTTCGTGTAACTTGTGAGATAACAAAATGCATAAAGACTGAGAACTTTTCGTGAACAAAAAGATTCATTTCTTTCTTAACATCGTGGAAAGGTAAATCTTTTATTTCGAAGAAAATGTTTTGTTACAGAAACGACAGCTCTCACGTTGTGCTTGTGTTCAGGCAAAGAAAAATCCTAATTTTAATTTTTTTAATTATTTTTCTTTGACGTTGTGTATGGTTGTGAAAGGCCGGAAATTAAAAAGGAAATAAAGTGAAAAATTAAACCTCCGATGAAACTGCTCCACAACATCTATGCTGTCGACTTTTTTCCCTGTAGCATTTTTCTCGCAATATGATTTTTTTGAACGATTTTATTTCTCTGCTCAGACGCGTCTTTTCTTCAAAAGAATACGATTACTAAAATCTAATCATAGCCTTTTAGTGACTTCCGACGTACGTAATTCATTTTTCATTTGTGCAAAAATACGACATTTATTCGCTTTTCCAGCTCGTTAGCTTTGTGTTTATAACCTCCCGCAGTTTACAGGTTGTTAACAATACAAGAAACACTCTCTCTAGTACAGGGGGAAAAAATGGAAAAGGAAAAGAATAAAATGAAAACAGTTTGATCTATCAATGCAACTACTTCATAACCAATTTCATTTTCAACCCATTAAAACAGTTAGTCTTTGTGCCCTTCAAAAATAGCTACGTTCCTTTAGGAAATCTACCGCTGTTAAAGGAATTTTGACAGAAAGGCTTTAAAAACTGCCTTTGAGTGCCACGTACCTTAACAGTTCGCTGTTTGCTCTGCAAATTAAAATCTTGCTCTAATTTCGTCCGAAAGGTTAATCATGACTTTAATAGCCTTGTATAAAGAAAAGAACCGAACTAAATATTTGTGTTTCCGATAAGGTACAACTTCCCATGTTACTCTGCCAATGCTTGGACCACTAATGTTTGACCTCTTCATCAAAGTTTACTTTATCGACAGAAAGCTAATCGCCACTTCTGAGTGTCATTTTGACGATAATTTAAATTTTATGCAAAACTGCTTCAGCAGGCGAAGAAAAACAGATTATATTTTTGTCATATTACCGTCTACAAAGCTACCACTTTACCTTTAAAAGCAATGAGAAGTTCCTCTTTTAAGACTTGTTTTCAACAGCTAAAGAGAACAGTAAAGGCTGTGCTTTCTGATCATTTTTCTATCCCTCGCAGTATTTAAACCTAAACTGCCGAAACTTAAGATTTTCTAAGACATTAACCCATATCACCCGC
Source organism: Porites cylindrica (assembly GCA_964035525.1). Classification (NCBI taxonomy): domain Eukaryota; kingdom Metazoa; phylum Cnidaria; class Anthozoa; order Scleractinia; family Poritidae; genus Porites; species Porites cylindrica. The sequence continues at coordinate 30,357,844 of OZ037781.1, read as the reverse complement.
ATTAATTTCCTTTCGCCCCATCAAGGATCAGAATATAATTCTTTCGTCTCGAATTTAAACAAAAGAAATTGCTGGATATTTTGTCCCCGGGCGTTCATAAAAGATCACATCAGCAAGTTGTAAATCATTTTAATTAAAAGGACACCGTTTAGCGGAAACAAATTGTAAATGTTACTGAATTCTTTCTTTCGCATTTAATTTGATTTTGCTGTTTTGATGTTATTTGTTACCCTTCACAGTTGATGTATTAAACAAAAGAGAAAACGATCGCATCTTTACAATTTTGTTCTCCGCGCACAGCTTGAAACATATCATTTATTACTTTTAATGATTGTTGCATTGATATTGCCTTTTTAATGACTTTCCTAATATGGATTGAATGCTATGACAGGGAATATTATTTGCTCGGCCCTTAGCTCCATTATACTGCTTCAATTTAACAGCCTTACCTTCAGATCACGATTTCAGATTTTTTTTCCAAAAAGTTACTATTTTGAGTTGAAAAAGAATATTTTGTTTTGATCGTTTTCAAAAGTTTTTTCTCTGTTTCCATAAAATCATTATAACATTTATTTTCCAGTTTCCTGTTTCTATGTAGTAATGATTACGCTTTTCATAAAAAAAGCACGCTCCTCGACTTGCAACCTGGTCTACTTTTTTCGGTTAAATGCCCCATAAACTCTGAAGAAAATTAGGCATGGTTCAAAGGATATATATTTTCTCTAAAAAACGGTGACAGGTCTATCATTTTAGGCTTCGACAACAACAATGTAAAATTTTGGTAGAATTCGAAACATCCCAATGTTGTCATTTTGTTATTTATGCTATGAGTACAAAACTTTATGCATGAACAGTGCGTGGACTTTCTCCTCTCCTTAGCTGTCACTAGAAATCTTACTGTTCTTATGAAACATGTGGTCAAGATCCTATATTGATTTCCCTTCATATAAAACATCTTCGGGAGAATTTTTGCATTTTTCCAGTATTCATTTCTTTGAATGTTTGCCGGCGATTTTTTTTTTCATCGCTCACTATTTGGAGCGGCTAAAGGGATGACGAAACGATGAAAACCTTTTTTTGAATGCTGGCTTCTATAAAATCATTCTGTTTTCAGAAATAATATCGAATTCATTAAAAGAAAATAAGTCACTCAACTTTTTAAACAATAACAGGAATGAAAGCAACGGAAGTCAATCTAAACTGAGAATAAGTAAGATTTGATTTCATGAATGTTTACAATCAAAGGATTATGTTTGTTACTTATGGAAAGTTAGAAAAAAAGCCAAGTTCTTATTGTTCTACATTGAGACCAATTTCGGACAAAAGTTACCATATATAAGTTACCATAATATACCTTTTAAATACTTTCTGTTTAATTAATACGGTGTTTGGTTTTATTCAGGGTTTCTTAACTTTCGTTAGTAGTAAAAATTTTTGACTGGCCTTTTCTTCCGTGTATATCATAACAGAATGCCACTGAACTGCGCAAACTGATTGGAATCAGGATAATTCATCCCAGCAGTGACACAAAAAAACGCAAACCTTTTACATTTTCTAGATCACTTTTCGTGATATGTTTAGGCAAAACGATTTAAAGTTTGCGAATGAAATATTTTGTCACTATGTAAATATAAGATAAATTAAATACTAGAATAAATTGACTAAAATTAGTACAAGGATCTTATGCATATATATGCCGTACCTGTATACAATTATTTGAAATCTCTCAATTAAGCTCAGTTGTTTCAGAGCTTGAACAAGCCGGTCCGCGGCCGACACTTTTTCGGAGACCTTGGAGCTGTATTTTCTGAGACTTGACTTAACGTCCTCAGTGCAGAATTATTTTATCGTTTACGTGTTAAAATCATATTTTATGATTAGGCAATCAAAATGTCAAGGTTAAAACACAAATTAGTTTGCGTTTCTAATGAAAAATTGCTTTTTACACATTAAGTGTCAATGTTTCTGGAACCGTGTAAGTGCTAATTAAGGCCACTGTTTTTCAGTTCACGTACGTCTCCCAATGGAGATGGTACCGCCATTTTTACGTTTTCATCCGAACCACGCGGATGTCTAGCCGCTTACCGGAATAAAGGCAGTAAGGGCCTGTTTACATGGAGGTGGGAGACCACAGGTAGGTGAGGTAACATTTGGCGGGTTACCCCACCTATCATGTAAACGTGATCAAATTAAAATGGGAGATTATATGGACATGCGGGTTACCTCACCTACCTGGGGTCCCCCACCTCCATGTTAACAGGCCCTAAGTAGGTTAAGCATCACGTTTACGTCGAACAGCAAACGCGAATTTGTACCACGTGACCAACTTTCCCCTTTACTTGTTGTTTACTGTTCATTATTTCTATTCAGAAAGGTACGGAAAAACTCGGGGTAACAAAAAACGTGCAACTTGCCTTGCAACATTGCTGCAAAACGTGTCGCATAGCGATGTTGCGCGTTCTACCACCCACATAAAACCTGTCTTGCAACAAACTTGTTAACGGGTTTGATCGTGGGTGGTAAAACGCGCAACATCGCTATTCAACTCGTTTTGCAGCGATGTTGCAAGACAAGTTGCACGTTTTTTGTTGCCCATTTTTCCGAGCCATGTCCAGCCCAGGCCATGAAATCCAGAGTTTCTTCACTTCTCAGAGGTCTGGAAGTGTGGAATAGTGTGACAAAGTAAGGATAATGTAACACTTTTCCCCTGGTCATACGAAACCACTGTCATTCTTTACTTACTTCTACACTTCTCAGAGGTGTGGAAGTGTGCAAAAGTCTGACAAAGTAAGGATATTGTCGCACTTTTCCCCCTGTTAAGAACCCCTTGTCATTCTTTACTTAGTTCTACACTTCTCACAGGTGTGGAAGTGTGGAATAGTGTGACAAACTAAGGATACTGCCGCACTTTTCCCCCAGTCATGAACCCCTTGTCATTCTTTACCTTGTTCCACACTTCTCAGAGGTCTGGAACTGTGGAATAGTCTGACAAAGTAAGGATATTGTCGCACTTTTCCCCCTGTTAAGAACCCCTTGTCATTCTTTACTTAGTTCCACACTTCTCGGAGGTGTGGAAGGGTAGAATAGTGTGACAAGTTGAGTTTATTGTCGCACTTTCCCTGAGTCACGAGAAGCTCAGTGCGCTTTATGAGCACTTGTTTTTTGTTTCTGTATGGTTTTTTACATTTTTCCTTAAGAACTATTTTTATTTTGAATAGCAGATATAACCATTGTTTCAATGCCAGCTGTTGAAAGAAACTTAAAGTTAAGAAATCGGATCTCCAACTAAGCTTTCGTCCTTATCAGTACGGGTTCAAATTTGATAATTGTTAGATCACGCCATATATCCACTGTTTCGCAGTTTTTCCTCTTCTCTAAGGTTATGTAAATGCTGGACATAAATTATGAAAAACAAGCAACACCACGCTCGGAGGCGAGCGGCTCGAGGCCAAGAAACCTCGAAAAAGAATTCACCTAAGGGTGACTCTCTAAAGACGAAGAGGAGGGTGGACCATGCAAATATTTTAGTATTGTCACGTGCCGTAGAGATAACATAAATATTGCCAACCCTATAACACGCACCTAAACAGTGATCCCCCTTTTCCACAGAGAGATCTGCAGGTAGCTACTCTAGGCCGATAAGTCACAATTATTACTTTATACAGAATGCTGTATATTTTTAGACCAATTTAGGTCATGAACCTGATGAAGGAATAGAAAAATAACAATTGATTTGAGCATTTATAAACTTTATCAAGTTGATCTTAAAGCGAGGAAGATAGAACGCACATACTCTGCATTCTTTACTGCCTATTTTTAGCGTTGTCACGATCTTAAGAGACCTGACTGTTGTACCCAATTGAAAGCTCCCGGGGTTAAGATTCTTTGTGTATTGTATTTGCGTTATAATGTGGCATTCACATTTAAATGATATGGAAATTCCTAAAACAAAACGTTTTATACCCAAAGGGTTTGAATTGGGTACGACATTGAGTCAGCCGAATAGATCTATAGGAAGGAGAAAAACCCAGAATAAGACGTCTCATATATGGCACATTAACATGAAAAATTTCAAACATAAAAATCCATAGATGAGATGACGTTGTTGAGGTTTCCGTTGAAAAATAAATAAATAAATAAACAAAGATAAAGGACTGACGGGGACTTCGGGCCAAGTCGCACTAGAGGACAAAACTGTTTATTTATGTCAAAAATCTGTCATCACAATGAAAAACCAAGTGCGACCTGTTTGTTCACCAAAGGACAAAATTTTAGTCGCAGACGGACAAACTTCAAAGATGCCGTCGACTACCTCTGGAGCAGGCCAAATTGAGACAAATTTTGGAAAACAATAGCGAGTGTGTTTTAATTCGGAAATGATTTGACAGGTGATATGTAGCAGAGTCTCTATGCTATAAACTTCGTTGTAAAATTAATCACGTTCACATTTCGCAACAACATGAATCCCGGCGCGGGCGACCAATTTTTTCCGTACGAATATCCACAATATCCACCAGGATGGATCTATCCTTCGGCAGGCCCTTACATGTTTAATGATCGAGGAAATCCCAGCCCATTTCCTTCGACCATGAGTACTGACTCGTTGCCAGAATCCCTCCAGTTCAGCGAAGATAGCTCAATGCCGGCATCAACCCCATCTTCTTCGCGTCGTGCATCTTCGTCAGCCGAGAACAAGAAGGCTCAGGACAGATGGAGTAAAGAAGAGGAGAAGCTTTTAGTTCAACTGTGGGCTGAAATCACAAGGCGCTCACAGCATGGTGTTGTGTTTTGTTCACAGATTTTGTTCTTAAGTGCGACTGTAGCTCTCCGGACAAATTTTTTGTCACTGGCCGATTTCAAGTCGAATTTGTCCAGAACAAATGTAAAATTGCCCTCTAGTGCGACTTGGCCCTTCGTGACAGAGAAAACGTAGGCTTGTTTTATGGTCGGGTATTCAAACAGATGGCAGTGAAACAAGGCTAGTATCTTCTAGTCATAGAATTGTTGTCTAAACTTAAAATAGCATTTAAAAAGATGTAAAACGAGTTGCAGGAATAAAACCAACAAATACTCCCACTGCGCTTTATTCTCATTTCATACATAGGAGTGTAACTAAGGAAAGAATGTCAAGGGATTCGTGACTGGGGGAGGGGAATGCGACAATATCCTGACTCTGTTAGACTATTTCATACTTCCACACCTCTGAGAAGTGTAGAACTAAGTAAAGAATGACAGTGGTTTCGTATGACCAGGGGAAAAGTGTGACATTATCCTGACTTTGTCAGACTTTTCAACACTTCCACACCTCTGAGAAGTGTAGAACTAAGTAAAGAATGACAGTGGTTTCGTATGACCTGGGGAAAAGTGTTACATTATCCTGACTTTGTCAGACTTTTCCACACTTCCACACCTCTGAGAAGTGTAGAACTAAGTAAAGAATGACAAAATTAAGGGTTCATGACTGGGGAAAAGTGTGACATTATCCTTACTTTGTCGGACTTTTCCACATCCCCACACCTCTGAGAAGTGTGGAACTAAGTAAAGAATGACAAAGGGTTCATGACTGGGGAAAAGTGTGACATTATCCTTACTTTGTCGGACTTTTCCACACTTCCACACCTCTGAGAAGTGTGGAACTAAGTAAAGAATGACAAAGGGTTCATGACTGGGGGAAAGTGAGACAATATCCTTACTTTGTCGGACTTTTCCACACTTCCAGACCTCTGAGAAGTGTGGAACTAAGTAAAGAATGACAAAGGGTTCATGACTGGGGAAAAGTGTGACATTATCCTTACTTTGTCGGACTTTTCCACACTTCCACACCCCTGAGAAGTGTGGAACTAAGTAAAGAATGACAAAGGGTTCATGACTGGGGGAAAGTGAGACAATATCCTTACTTTGTCGGACTTTTCCACACTTCCAGACCTCTGAGAAGTGTGGAACTAAGTAAAGAATGACAAAGGGTTCATGACTGGGGAAAAGTGTGACATTATCCTTACTTTGTCGGACTTTTCCACACTTCCACACCCCTGAGAAGTGTGGAACTAAGTAAAGAATGACAAAGGGTTCATGACTGGGGAAAAGTGCGACAATATTCTTACTTTGTCAGACTTTTCCACACTTCCACACCCCTGAGAAGTGTGGAACTAAGTAAAGAATGACAAAGGGTTCATGACTGGGGAAAAGTGCGACAATATTCTTACTTTGTCAGACTTTTCCACACTTCCACACCTCTGATAAGTGTGGAAGTAAGGATGAAAAAGGAAAGTAGGGATCTTGTGGCCAGCACTGGACATTTGTGATTTTTCCGTACCTTTGGTTCTCTTAATCCTGGCCCTATTTCAGACCAAAAGATTGTCATTTTCCACACTCTTTTTCAGACCTGTCCTCTTAAATCAATACCCGTTTCCAGACCTGGCGTAGGCAGAAATTATGTCATCATTACTTAGATTAGAACGCCAACAAAAAGATTTTTTAAAGTCCATTTCGAATTCGCATATTACTCTTTCTTTCTTATTCATTTGGAATTGAAGCGAAAAATACGTTCATGAACTACCGTGTTCCTTCCAAAACCGCCAACGGGGCAGCACTTACGTATAAGGCAAATGTAAGGGAGGACCCCCCAGGTTTTTTATGTCAACATGAAATTACAACGCTCTCCGTGTATAGTATGAACACCTGTCCACACTGTGGCACAGAAACCTATCCGATGTGCTTTTAAGATCGACGCGACGCTGCTTCGCAGAAACCGCGTAAAAATCACTGTTCTTATGCCATGAACAGAAATCCTATAAGAGTTTTACAGTTATGGTGTAAAAATCGCCTCCAACGATCTCACTTTCACATGCAAGAATTCCCTTAATTTTTTCGTAATAAAAGACATCTATCTACCTATTTTAAGTAAAATTGACCGCGACAAAAAAAGTAATGAACGGCTATCATAAACTAAAACTTAAACCATCATAAACAAAATTATCATAAACACAGCTTTTCACTTGGGGAGACACTGTACCAAATCATCGACTCAGATTACTTTAATTCTTGGTTTTTTTTTTTCATTAGGATGTTCCCTTGTAAATAATTTAGCAACGCCAGTTTAGATGGCAGCCAAAGTTTATATTGCATGATACAACTTTAACTTTGGCCGCCATTTAGCTAAGATTGGCTTTCTAACAGGCTGAGACAGAGTTGTGTAAATTTTATACAGACCGTTTAATATACGACATTTCCACATACCTTTGAAGACTACCCAAAAAGTCAATTGGTGCTTTTTGCGAGTGGTTACCGACCTCTTAACCTTTCTTGGCGGTCCTTGTAAATATTGAAAATTACGGCTTGACAAGATTGAGCAAATAAAATAATCAGACCTAGCTATTACTAAAACAAAAACTAACAATTAAAGGTGATGAATGAAAGGCTCATCAGCTGGCGACAAAACAGTTTTATTCATTTTTAAGACAAGAAAGTTAATTAACGAATGGCTTCGTTTTGTCAGGTCTTTTGTTGATGGTAACGCACATTAGTCTAAATCAATCATAGAAACTTTTTTATCAGCACTCAAAGAAATTTTGAATGCATTAAGAACAATTAAACTATGGACAGCCATAAATGCAACAAAAGATAGGTTTACGAGGTCCATGCTTCCGAAATCCAAGAATTCAAGACACGGTCTTTGCCTAATCCTAAGCCAACAAAAGCGCAACATAAACAGCAACAACCAAAAAATCTCAGGAAGAAAAATACTATTCTAAAGTTTGCTTAAATTTATTCTGGCCACTAAGACAAATTAAAGTGCATCGTATGATAATCATCAAACTGAACAAAACTGAATATACTGAAAGTTTGCTTTATAAATTTATTCTGGTCACTAAGACAAAAGTGCATCGTATGAAAATCATCAAACTGGCAAAAGTTCCATAGATAATAACTCGGCAGGTTAAAACATCTCAGTCTCAATCCAGTTTGGCTTAAATAGCCATGTGGGAGTCATTTCGCCGGGTTTTGCCTACAGTCTATGGTCGTTACACATTTATAAGCTCGTTAATGATGTTGGTGAGCTCTGTTTTGCTGGGATACAAAATAATGACAAACCCATTATGGGATGAATTTGGCCAGTTTATTCAATTAAACCGTACAATGTATAAAGTCAGGAAATACAGATAGACAAGAACATTAACCCAGCAAAGGTGCGGGCACATTCGCCACAGCCCGGAGCGAGGAAAAAATGACAGGTCATGCGGGAGTGTAGTCTGCTACACAGCCGTTTTTAGTTTCGTCACGCAACGTTCCACCCCACTAAGTGGCTGTGTAGCAGACTAGCGGGAGTGGTGCAGATAAGCAAAAGGTGAGGGCATAATCGCCATAAGCCGGAGCAAGGAACGAGTGACAGGGCAGCCCACACCCCCTTTATTGGAGTTACGCCGTAATGGCGTTAACTACAACATAACAGCCAATCAGCTAAGAGAGCAGACTACAGTTTAATTAACGTAACTTTAATTTCAGTTTCTATACAAAATTCATTGAAAAACTACAGCTCCTCCTAACAGTTAAGAAAAACCTCCTGTACATAAACTATGTCTTGTTATGAGAAATTGTCTCCAAACAGCTCGTAACGGCTGCAAAGAGTTAAAATGGGCTTTATTATCAGACATTCAACACCATGAAGACAGTCAACGTAGACTATTGACAGTCCCCTATTTTCTCGCTAGCTCGCAGGATCGAGCGCTCACCGGTACAGACGGCCATCTTGGTTTTCCATGTACCGAGTGGGTGGGGGTCGGGTTTTATAGCGGCGGGGGGAGCAAGGAGAAAATATCTTTCTCGCTTCCTCCCAAACAGTACCCGTCCCCTAAGTAGATTTGACACTCATCCAAGATGGCCGCCCGAAACGCCAAATTTCGACAGGGGACAGTGAACAATCTATATTCAACGATTTCATTACCATAATTAACCTCCACCTTCACTATAACTACATTTTGGTTAAGCTTCAAAATATTGCATTATAATGGGCAGTTATCATCATTATAAACTAGGCAACTAGGCCTCCCAATTACGTTTCCACAAGTGTTTTACTCCCAAAATATTTTTATTTCAGTTGTGTGGTCGTTTATGAAAACGGAAGTCGTTTATAAAAGTTTCCTTTGCGAGACATGTTCGGCCGATCCTTTGGGGCTCACATTTGCGGCGAGATTATTGAACGCTAAACGGTCCAACTAGACCACATTAAATCCTCTACCTTTATAGTTATTTTGCTTAAATATAAATCGCTACAAACTTTTTAACGTGTTTAAATAAATATATAATTCCTGATAATTCATTGAAAACCCACTCAAAACTCTACTTATTTCAGAGCAGCGGTACACAAAGATGATCAATTCTCCCACGGGAAATATTTTTATTCGGTTCTATTTCATTCACCATGCGAGCAGAGCTTCCTTGAGGCCTTTGACGTCACCGCAGTCCAAACTTCTGGACCAGTCAATCTTGTTTCCTCTCGTCAAACCAGTTTTTTCGAGAGCGAGCATCCTTTTAATGATAAACCGATAGTCATAACTGAGCCCGCTGTGCCAATCGTACGGCTATAAGGCCTGGGTTTGATCTTACTCGATTCAGGTAGTTTTTCTCGAATACGCCAAAATTGAGGAAGCGAAAGAAAAGCTCTGCTGGCAGGATGTGTTTCATTTAGCTTGCAGTAAAAATGTTCTATTTATGTCAAAATGTTTACTAACAAGTCGTAACACCCCGGTCAGGATCTTTTATGACGAAACATCTTTACAAACAAACCGCTAGCCTTCGAGTGGCCAAAAATAACTTCATGACTCTTCCATTCACTAAATGATGACATACGTCAATAAAAATATTCTTAAATTATCAGACGTTAGTGGTACCCTTCCGAAGGGAAACAATGTTGTTTACTTCACAACCTCAGATTTACTCGTTATGTATCACAACTGGTTTGAACTTGACTATTAGTTTTCGAACAGACCGAAAAATTTTTAACATCTATTTGTCAACATCTGATACTGTTAAAATATGTTTATCCCCAGCTTGAGAAAACAACGCCACTACTGGTTTCCCTGCCAAATGAAGTCTAAGAACCGAGCTCCTCATTGGTGGTGCTGCGAGGGAAATTTGCTTCGACCAATCAGAAGCACTGCCTAGATCCGGGTAGTGACATGCCATCAGTATGGAATTTCTGTGCACGTTCCTCACACGTCATTTCGCGGGAAACCAATGGTAGCGTGGACAGATGTCGGCTGTTTCTCATGTTTATTTATCCCGTGATAATAAAAAAATTAAATTTACAGGTGTATCCAATAATATTTCACTACCCAGTTCACCCAAGTAGCTGAACCCAGACTCGTGGCTCCTTATATTGTCTTCTAACTCCCCCTTTAATCTAGAAAAGAACGGGTAGGGTCCCTTCGGTAGACCATCATACACAACAGGTTTACTTTGGTTCGGTTTGGTTACCAATTCTTACACTCGTCTCTACCATTTTAAAGGCGGATACTTCAGTGTTTTCAGAGGTGTCGGCAAAACCTTAGGGCCCGTTTCTCGAAAAGCCCGGTAACTTTTTGGGCCAGGAATTAAATATTCAAATCAAAATCTTACGATTAAAAGTAGTCCATTTTGGTTTCTTGATTATTATCTGCAGCTTATCGGGCGCAGTGTAGCTCATGAATACATCCATCTCTCCCTGTTACTCATCGTCCCTTGCCTCGATGAGCAAGGTTAATATTATGTAGGATTTGTTGACGCCTTCTTTGCACTGTTGATGTTGCAACGATCTTATCTTCGATTTTCTGGTACCAGATCTCAAGTAAATTTAAATCGCCCAACCGAACCAGGCTGCTTCCTGAAAAATATCTCAAAAAATAGGCTGACCTCTCGTAAGACATTTCTTCGACCTCAGGTTGTCAATTGTAGAAAGTGTTGAAGCCCAATGCTCTACTCACATCACAAAACCGTATCTATTTAAAACAGAATGTTTGACCTCCTTTTCCATTCATTCTTTCGCCGATTATCCCTCGTTTGTTGTCGCATAGCATGAGGGCTTCTTGAGGGGCTATTGCTACGCCCAGTGTTTTTCGGAGCAAGTGACGGGGCTTCTTTTTTCCCTGAGTCGATGGGAAAACACTTTTCTGGCTTTACAAATGAACCATATCTCGGTTTGCAGGCGAAATATCGTTGCCCGTCCACGGATCCATCATTTTTTCCTGGTTTGAAGAAGAAAAATGTATAAATTAGTGACACCAAATTGCAACAACGACTTACGCAAAATACGTTCGCTTTTTCAAAGTTTCGTTTTATCGAGGTTCTGATAAATATATTTCGCTATTACTGGAGCAAGGAATACCGTTCGTTATATCAAGGACTTCGTTATATAGAGGTTCGTGGTATCGAGTTTTCACTGTATCATGCCTTATACACGAAACAGGAGGCCGGAGCCTCAAAATCTGGTTTTGTTTTCAACAACGTCTCTGGGACACTGAAAATGATTTTGGTTAGAAGACCTCTTATCCGATTAAAATGCCGAAAGTTAAATAATGACCTTAAAATACACCTTTTCTACCTATAGGTACGGGTAGGTGAACATGTTTCTCACGTAGTAATATAAAAGGCAACTAAGACCTCCCAAATGTGATTAAGACATCACAGTTCTATCTGGCTGCCTAGCCGTTTCTCCTGAAAAGAGGCGGCTGCTGAAGCAAAGACGTTTTTAAGCGACGCACGTCAATCGGAAGTCAGGCCTTTTCCTCGGCTTTGACCATACCTGGGTTAGGGTTAGGGAACGGCGGGTGTATCTTCAGGTCCCTAATTTATTCGGCTCAGCATTTAAAGCATGTTTTCCTGTGAACAACTTCCATAGTCAGCGCATAGTTTATAAAACTTAAACACGGTCCGTGTTAGGTACATACTAACGAGTGGCTGGATCTCCAAAGTTCTTGCTTCTGTGTTTGCTCCTTTTTCTGGTACACAGTTTTTATATCACGGGTTTACACTTATCTTGACTAGTAAAACAATGCTACGTCTATAGAATCCTACACTACCAGTATTACCTATAATCCCTTCTAATCCCTTCGGTGATTTCGTCAAATCGCTCGATAACCTTCCCTAAAGAGCAAACGCGTTTTCTCGCGCGATTAAGTAAGACCACGCTCGTAAGATTAAACTGCTAATTGCATAAAACAAACTCTCGTACCTGAGGGAGTATCAAGCTCAACTCCAATCCATACCCCGGGGGCAAACTCTGTCGGTCCGATATATCTGATCCTTCCCGTCTTCTTATCCCCGATACAAATCACTTGTCCCATGTTTAAATCTCCTAGACTATCAAGCGAGGTGAATTTGAAGTCGTCCGAATCGCATGAAGAACCTAACAGATCCTCCTTAGAACTTCGTTTTTGTTCGTTTTTTGGCACAGCAATGCCTGGTTTTTCCTCTGTCGGTTCTATAAGCAGCGACGAAGACTCGTCCTCTTCTTCATCTTCATCCCCATCTAACAAATCTTTTAATCCAAGCAGATTCAACTGCTTGCTGACTTTCTCATTGTCCGTACCAGCAAAACTTAAATCAATAAGCTTCTCCTTCTCAACTGATTTCACTTCTTTTGAATCCGATTGAGGAGTTGAGATATTTTCGCCTGACGGCGTGGGAGTCAAGGGATCTTCGAACGTCAACGTATCAGCACTAACCGAACGCTCTCGAAGATCGTCCGAAACAGGGCTGTCCGTTCCGTCGGCAGTCGACTCCTGCTTTGAGGATTCCTCAAAGTCGAACAAAGCTGCAGGGTTTTTCTTGACTTGAGGACTCGGCGCAGGAGTTTCGTCTTCTTCGAGAGGTTCAAGATCTATCAGGAGCGAATTGGGACGCGAGTTGGGACGTGAGTTTGATCTTTCGCCTGAATTTCGCATCACTACACCGGACGAGTTTTGAGGAGACGAGACAAACTGTTGACTGAGTTGCGCGAGATCATTTAGCACTTCTTCTTTGGTTGGCCTTGTCGGTCGTGGATCCGTGAAACTCCCAGGAAGAAGGAAATCACTCCGGTTATTACTCTGGGGAGATAAAAAGATACATAAGTCACGTCAGAGAAAAAAAAAACCCTCCCTTAGTCTCTTCCCTTGTAACCTCACTTTGTTGGGTATTACGACCCCAACAAAACAGTCGGGTAATGTTAGGTCAAAGAAATTGACCATGACGCCTCCCTTTAATGGAAGCAAAGGCCTTGTCAGTCTCCAGATTTTTTGTGAGCGAGGAATAAGTATGGAATTGACAAGTGACAGAATGAATTAAGGCCAAGGCCAAACGCCGAACTTTTCATGAGACGAACCAAACTTCATGAGTTAAGTTCATGAAAAGTTCGACGTCTGGCTAAGTTCGTCTGGTTAAGTTCGTCTGAATGAGTTTGGATAGTCAAAAACGTCTGAAGATCGTTTTCGGGATAAACGTCGATCTTCACATGAAACGAACTAAACTAATAAATTAAAAATCTATACGATAATGTATAATTAGCCTCGTTAGGGAAAAAATTTATTAAAATCGCTTTTTGATCTGATTCAGTTGATTGGTTCGACGCGTCCTAAGTTCGACGTCTGACCCAACAAACGATCTTAACTTAATTTAAGTCGACGCAAATTAGAGTTTGATCCGTCTCATGAGAAGTTTTACGTTTGGCCTAAGCCTCAAAAAAAGTTGTCTTCCTTCCGTTTATTTCCAGAAGGTTATAGGGTTGACTATGATTGGTATCGCTTTTCTTGCAAATTTGAGCAAACGGGAAGAATACCAAACTAAGGATGAGCAACACGCTGGCGATCGGGACGAAACAAGACTGTTGACAGTCCTCTTACTTTACCGTAAGATCTTCGGGATCGAGCAGCTACAATTACGGCTGGCCAATTTGGTTTCAAATGTACCGAGTCGAGCCCGGCCGGGATGAGTATCAAATCTACTTAGGGGGAGGGTATGGTTTGGGAGGGGGGTGGTTTGGGAGGACATTTTTCTCACCTACCTTCCCCCATCGCTATAAACTTTAGGGCCCGCCCTGTCGGTACATTTGAAACCAAGATTGCCCCCCGTGGTAAGCGCTCGATGTTGACGACTTTAGAGAAAAATAGTGTCAATCATTATAACTGACCACAGATGGCATTTTCTATAATTCTTTCAATTTCCTACTAGCGATCTCCGGGGGGTTACTCGGGTTAATTTTTGGGGGATATGTGCTGCTGGCCTCTTAGAACCCCTACCCCATTATAGTCTATTCTGTGGCCAAATACAGACCCCATCTTAGTCACTTTGGGGAAAACGTCATTTTCCCGATCAAAACTTAGTAACTTTTTTTTATGGATCTAACTTATAAAGCCCTTCAACTTGGTCATCCTGAAATAAACATCTCCCTATCTTTAAATCCGTACCTACCTGAATTTTCTGATCCCCCACTCACAAAAAATGTGAGATCCCATTCTACTAACGCTATTTAAAATGCAACCCCATTATAGTCAATCCATCCGCGAAAATGCGACCCCATCCAGCGGCACAACTCCATTAACCTGTTACTAGGAAGTACCCCCCCCCCCCCCCCCAACCCTCGGGTAACGATCACACAGAAATTTAGTCAGTGATGGCTTGTAAGAACCAAACGAGCGATTAGGCTTACCCTTAAGTTCCAAAGTTTATTACTTTCTGGAGAATCGAAACGACTGCCTCCGTTGTCACCGAAGGAGAGATCACTCGACTGTAAACAAGAAGTAAAGTTCATATTACAGCTATGTCTGCACTGTACCGAATAGTACAAAAACAATATCGGATAGGGCTTCTGATCACAGATAAAAACGGTGATATAAAAAGGGTGATTTCGGAGAGGTTTCTGGGACGGAGCGAAGCTGCACGGCATTGCGTCGATATTGAAAGTGGTTCGTCGCATATCGGATAAGTTTCTAAACCCTTTTCTTGCCATTTGAACACGTCTATTGTATATCAACTACATATCGCTGTTCGTCACAATAAAATTATGCATGTATCAATTTTAAAGGTATTTTTTTTACATACAGGTCCATCCACGTCCGGTTACACTTCACAACACCACTTGAATTTTACGCTGTTGACTGAATTACAACATTTTTAGAACAACAGTATAGCCAAACACTAACAAACACCTTTTTTGTTTTCTTTTTGTAGTTGGTCAAGCTCCCGTAAGCGGCTATTTGACCCTTAGAACATCTCAATCTCTAGTAGCTCCTGTAACAAGAGGGTGTCCGCTTACGACAGCTAACACTGTACTAACAGACTTGAAACAAACAAAAAATTGCCACGACTGTAACTATAGTATGCTTGATGAATAAAGAACCAGAGACGAAGATTAAAAAAATACATATAAATTACCGCAGCTGCCAAATTTGGAGTGCTGGCAAACTTTCTAAGCGGTTTTCCGATAGCGGCAAGTTTCTCCTTCACCATAACTTCCTGTAAAAGACAAAGAAAATCTGATTGTCACTGTCATTTTCCCAACAAGGATGCCTCTCTTACTTAACAACCGCAAAAACCTAAAGTGTTACTGAGAAGTACATGTACTTTCCTGTGGTAATGTTTATTACGCTGTACAAAGTGGTTCTAACTTTGAGTCTGTGGATGAAATCCAGTAGAGTGACCAATGCAAGCGACTAAGAAGTACTTTTTATACGCGGGTGTTTACTTTACAGCCAATCAAATAAAAGTTAGAAGGCAGTATTATCTCTGTGTCGCTGTTCATGTTGAACAGGATGGGTTTACCTGTCTCAGCCGATCCAGTGCCAGCAAGCTCTCCACATGTGAGATTCCTTTGCTGTACTTTCTCAGTACAGATTCATCCTCCTCCTCACCCTCCGCCGCTACAGCTTCTGCTGCCATCTGCGCCAAGTTCTCTCTTTCTTCCGTTTCTTCTCCAGGTTGCTGTAAAAAGAAACAGGAATAATCAATAACTAGTGTCTCTCTGCCTCCCCCCCCCCCCCCCCCCACGGAGTTAGGGGGTGGAGATTTATGACATTTAAGACCGGGGGAGTACGAGTGATAAGGCATGGGGAGGGGGGGACTGGTAAGTGGCGCGATGGTGATGCAAGGAATGGCAAGCATGGTATTCAACCGGTACCTCCATATTCTCTAATTAAAAAGAATAAGCACGAATAAGTGACAGTAATTCGTCCCTCTCATTCTAGCTGAAAGTAACAAAATGTACTTACTCGCGGAATGTGCGACACAAGTTCGTATGTCACCCCGCATCTTGTAATGATATCCTGAAATGTGAGAACAAGACAGCGGAAGCTTGGTTAGCTCGAGCTCGTGAGCTCAATCCAGATAAAAGAGCAGAACAAACAAGGCATGTGTTCACCTTGTATTTTCACACACATGATCATAGTATCCTGGACATAAAAGGTAGTTTTGCAGAGTTTAGAAGATGTAATTATACCAAAGGTATTCATACGGAGACCCGTTTTCGTGCATCAAACCTTTCATTTTGCGTTGTTATCGCCTCAAGGCCTCCGCAATAAAGTGAGCGTGCCAGCCTCTGCACGCGTTGCATGCGTTTACCAATGCACGCGCGTTCAGTTTAATTCATTTTATTCACTACAGCTTTCATTTAGTACCGTTCGTAGCATAGTTACAAAAAATCCCTCATCCCTGGGTCTTATCTGTTATACCAGTAGGAAACACAAAGTTCTATTTGAAAATATCAAATCAATTCACCACTGTTTATCAGAACAACAATTCCCCACTCCAGAAAATGTAATGCGTACAAGCTGTCGGCGAAACGATTTCTGGGACCGTGAAGGTGGACAACGGTAACTTCTGATTGGTTAATGTTTGCCCCGAATACCATCGACCAATCATAACTAACGCTTGTCCACCCAAACGATCCCAAAAATCTTCGCGAAGAAAGCTTGTACCCATTCCCCTTACAGTTTCTGGAGTGACGATTAATTTGAAAGTACTTACCCTGGTTATTTTTTTCAGCAGACTGTCTTTCCAACTTTGCCTCTTATACACTTTGACAGAAATTCGTTTTCTAAGAACCAAATCCATTGAGATGGGACTGGCAAGACGGACTATGACCTGTAAAAACAAGGAAGAAGTAAGTCACTAGCAGTATTAATACGAAACCACCATCACATACACTAAGCAAACATTTGTCCGATAACTGGAATTTTGGCTAACAGCTCGTGTCGTCATTGGTTTCTTTGAAGTCACAATGACATGTGACAACGAAAACGTTTTCCCGCCAAAAGCGTCAAAGCAGACAACATTGCAAGATCAGTGCGTGACTCAAGCTCCATGCTTCCTTCGAAATTCACGCTCGCTGGTAGTTCTGCAAGTTTTTTGAGAGACCTTACCTTTAAAATAAGGTAGACTCGTTCGTGCGATTGTGTGACACGGTTGAGGTAAACGGAGTCATGGATTGACGAGTCCCACAACATTGTGGCGGACACCTGTGAGGCAATACATGTGTTAGTTCAACAGAACGGTTATTCAATGACCTAAAAAGAAGAGTCGTGGATGAGAGGACAACAGACGTGCCCTCTTTACAATACTTTAACATGTGAACAGTAAGCTCGGACGTCAGCATACAAAGGCGCCACTGGCAGCCGCTCTCAGTCCACTTGTGAGCTTCCCGTACTGACCCAACCCATGATGTGAATGATGTGATGTGTGAAGGTTGGCCACACCACCGGGATCTACGTCCCCTACTCTTTTCGAACAGTGGTGTGGGTTCTTTTACGTCCCACAAGAACCAGATAAGTGTAAGTGCTGTGAGACGGGACCTACGGTTTTTCGTCCTTATCCGAGAAGACTAGAAAGTCTAACCGTTTGCAGATGTCATTACAAAGGCATCACTTTCTTCTCAGTTATTTTCAAGACCCTGAGTGTTGGTCCGGCCGGGGTTCGAACCGGTGACATCCCGCTAAGCAGACCGGCGCTCTCCCAACTGAGCTAACCGGGCGGCGGTTAAAAAGGTAAAATCTATTTAGTTACTCTAACCAATCACAACAGGACCTGACATTCAAACGAACCCCTAAGATCCCATAGGAAATCCATGTGGTCTGGTCAATGGTGACCAGCTTTGCAGTGACAGTCGCAGAACAAAGCGCCTAAGAGAGCTGTACCTTTTTGTTTCGAGGTTTTCATACCTGTTTTTGGTCGTACTTGATAATCGGAAGTTCCATCATGTTATCAGAATTTTCAAAAATGAGAGTTGAGTCCACGCCAGCGGGACCTGCTTCCTCCATACAACCACTTCTTACTTCGTCTGTTTACAAGAAAGATTAAAAAAGTTATAACTTTCCTTTATCAAACACCCACAAGTACGCTGGATATAAAATTTATCCTTAAGTTCCGAAAATAAGGTTAAATATTGATGCAAGCTAAAACAACCAAAAGTAATGATACCCCTGATACTAGCGACCAAAGAAATGATTTTTATTCTTTTTCCTTGTTATTGCCAAGAAGTTAAGGACAGAGAAATGGAGAGAGATAGCGAGACGGAAATTTGTAAATAGTTAACTCTCAGTAAACAAGCTATCTGCCCCGGACATACAGAGTTCCAGACGTTATTTGAATGAAAACGAAAATTAAAGAAAAAAACATCTTAAGTCACAAGGGTCGGGACCGCAAGGGCTGTAATAAAGGAGCTAGAAATGGAAAAGGATAAATTGTGTTCAATGTTGGGTCAAATAGGCCAGTTGCACTAAGAGGTCACGTGGCCAATGCTTCCTTTAAACGATGAGTTGGAATCTTGCTGATGCCAAAAATTGACAGAGCACATAAAAATTATCTTACACCCGAAATTTGAGAGGAAACGCATTTAAGGGAGATATTTTATGGCACTTTGACTTTTCAACAAAGCAGTATGATTTGTATTGGCCGCCATGTTGGAGGGCATACTCTTGCCCTCCAACATGGCGGCCAAAACTACTTTTTGCTTATATCTTGTTAAACGTTTGATAGTTACGCTCAGATGTGCTGTAAACGTTACCACATTATCTTTTCAACATTTCCGTTGAACTTAAAGTGCAAAATTTGTGTTCAGAAAGATGTAATGCCTGATTTTAAAAAATCACATTTTGGTCACGTGACCAGCTACGAACTTACTCATTTTAAGAAAATGGTGCGGGTTTGACAAACCAAATCACTATTATTTTGTTTAAGATATGACCCACTAATCGTTTTTCGAAGGCAAAATCATATAACTTTCATTTTCATAAAAACCATGTCACATGACCTCTTAGTGCACATGGCCTATTCTTCTGTATCTAAGAGACAATCATCTAAAATAAGCCGTTGCTGGTAATTCGAATAAGCCGGCCTTCCTTACCGTTCTGTAAATCCAGGAAAATCACTGGATTAAACCTTTCCATTCCAAGCGGTACGGTTCTGTAAATAACAACAGTAACAGTTACGGACAGGAAGTTCCGAAAAACAAGCGGTACAATGAAGTTATATGCCGTCTTTTTTTCTTTTTCATTTTTTCCTTAAATAAAAGATTGCCAACACACCCCGTGTCTTCTCCTCCCGCTGGCTAATTCCCATCATCGGGGACCCTGGAACTGTTAATTAGTGCAGGAAATTAAAGGGTTAAATCGTCAAAGGGAGCGTTTGCGAGTACAACAAGAGAGCCCCTCGGTACTTACTTACGGAGTCATTTCCAGAAGCTCTGAATTCTCCACTTCTGATTGGCCAAGAAAGACCTTCTAGCCGATCAGACAGAGGAATGTCAAATGCTACTGAAACTGGTTTTCAAAGAGTAATTGCCCAGGGGCTCATCCGTTCTTCTAGTAAACATTGCATGCAAAAGTCCTGCCCGCAAATATTACCTTACGTTAAATGCTTCTGGGGTTCATTGAGGATAGCTAACCACCGCAGATATGCTGTATTTACTCGAGGAAGCACCGCGGCGCTTATAAAATTTTTCACGCCTCAAAGGCGGCACTTGCTTGAGGGAGGCGTTTATTTGAAAGTTGGACACGACAAAGAGTTGTTTATATTAATATTAGATGCAGTCTCACCCTTCAAGCGGAGGGGCGCCTGGAATTCCACTACCACGAACAGGCACGAGGACAGCATTCCTCTCCTCAGTTAAACAGACCCACTGATCAATCATCCAGCTTTCTTTCTCTTTATCACTGGCAGACTTGTCTAAGAATAAACAAGCAACCAAATTTAGACGCCACTAAATCTCTCTTGCTGTTTTAAGTGACAAAAAATACAGCATAGCAATCTTTATAACAAAGGACGAAAAGCAGAGAACAACGATTCCATGAAATAGCTTTCCTGAAACAAAGCTGGATATGGTCTCACGGGATTTTTGCGGTATCACTATTGGGTTGCCTGTGGCAAAGCCCAATAAAGTTTTGAGTAGAGTGTATGTAACCAACCAAGAGGGGGTTCCGCGTCCCGTCCCTGCTGCACTGGGACGATTACTTGACTTTTGGGGGAAGGGGGATAGTCATTTCAGATAAATACAAAAAGATTTAAAACTATTTAATAAGCCAATTTATCGCGCAGCAGGCAGACCAATGTACTCCATTATGGGGGTCTTAATTTTGCGACTCAAGTCTTTGTCGGTTAACTATAAATAAAAACCTGTGGGTAGGCACGTTGTTTGCCTAAGTTTATTCACTGAGACTGGATATGCAACACTAACCTGGTTTGTCTATTAGTGAGTGAATCTGTTCATCCAAGTACTCCCGCCTTTTCATTAGTGAAGTCGACCACTTCTCTCGCAGACTATACGAAAACAAAACAAAAGCAACCAATTTAACACACAGCGGTCTTCAACTGACTGTGGAATTTAGTCTTGCGATTACGCCGGGCATAGTTTTTCCCCGTGTTCTCAACTTGATGTTCAGAGCGTGGTGAATAACGGAGTTGTTCCACAACATGCAATTCACATCTAGGGTTGGTACTTCGGCGACTCATATTCCCCTTTACAGAAACAGCTAAGAGGACTTTGAAACTGCAAAGCCAAAAAGAGCAGTTGTTTGCTCGTTCTCGAGTGGTTCTCAACATCATTAATAATTCGTAAAGAAAATACGAAGGAAATTAATGTTTCATGAGCGTTTGGAAATCAGTTGGAAAAACTCCTCATCATTGCATTCTTCATCTCTCTTTCTAAAATCGTTTCATTTGAAAGGTAATATTAAACATTCGACAAAGTATTTGATTTCCTGGCAATTCGTCAAAAATACTACACTGCGCATCGTATTTTCAACTTTCTCTCCTTGTTTGACCTAGTGATGAAACACAGTGTATAACGCTTGATATGTTACATGAAAATGCGAGAAAACTAAAACAAGGAAGAAGAGCGATATTTAGAGATAAATAACTAAATCTCTCAGCCTCAGCAGGGAATAATACACTCAGATTTCATTGCAAAAAGCTCTTAAACGATCATATCTGCATACTTACATTGAGAGGTCCTTTTCTTGATAGCTATCCAAGGGCTGTTTGTTCTTGGTCCTCAAACAAACACTGCCAATGTACACAGCGGAGATCATATTACACACGACCGGAAGTGACCCCGCCCTTGGAACTGGCTGTACTTGCACCTTGATTCGCCGAGAGTGACCCTGCCGTAGTTGGAAAATGCCACCTGTTTGGTTGTCCTTTTGAAGATGTAATTCGACTGGTGCATACACTCCTTGGTCATTGATCTCAAGTATTTCCACCCATAAATGTATTTTTCTCAGCAGTTCACCCCACCTGAAATGAAGAACCTCTCAAGTTATGGTTTATATAAACAAATAAATAAATAAATAATTCCTTATTTACCCTCCGCAGTATTTATAGCACTAATGCTAGTGGGGCCGAGCAAGTGACTGAACAAATAATTCAAATATAATAGGCTGATTTAGCAACAGAATAGGAACGCCAGCTAACGACGGCGCGCGCAAATCAAGAAACTGGCTCGACCAATGACAGAGCGGCAAATTGGGCACCGGAAGTCGCGTATGGTCCTTTCCGCGCGCTTTCCCGTCGCCAACTGACGTTCCCGTTCTGTTGCTAAATCAGCCTAATGAAACATAACTGGGTTAAGAATCCCAACTGGCCGGGAGCAAACCAGCTGACTATTTACAAGCATGGTGGAGGATTTGAACTCGGGACTACCGTGAACAAATCCAGCTTGTGGTCAGGGCGGGACTTGAACTCGGGGCCTCGGAATTGCAAGTCCGGCGCTCTAACCACTCGGCCACGCTGCCTCCTGATAGCTACAGCCGTCTCTCACACGCCAGGGATCACCCACGGTTATTCAAAAGTTGTCGATAACAAAGAGGAAGGGGGAGAGGCGCAAACCTTAGTGATCAAAAAGGCAAATTCACATATTTCACCCACGCTTTAAAAGTATTTTTGGGAGCGTCTGTGTGAAAGACAATTTGCGTCACAGATTTACGTCGACATTTTGGAGGACTGCAGAATCGTAGGGTTTGACTGTGAAACTTGGACTTGATAATCGTTGAGTTAGATTTTGGAATTAACAGATAGTTTGGCTTTAACTTGTTAATGTTTCGCCGTACAGACAAAGCAGAACAGGAAACAGTTGCAAATATGGATGCTCGAAAAAAAATTCTTTTTACGAGAACCAACAACTGAACATTCACAAACAAAAAAATTAAACCACATAAGGACGCTCAGATCGAAAAAGCGCAAAGTTGAGGACTAACATCGCGACCTAATTGACCTAACAGGTCAATAACCAGAGTTTGATACCATCAACTGACGTGATACAACTAACTTTGACTCACTCTGAACATGACTACCGCACAGGTTGTCGAAACGTCAGTCACTCTCCCCAAAAAAATTCCTACTCCGGACTACGCTCACCCGGACGATCACGCTCCACCTACTTGAAATGACTCCCAGGTTGAAACCTTTCACACTAAACACAAACCCAAAAACCCCAATGCGCATGCCCCTGTTTTGTACCTGTCATGAAGTCCCTTTTGTTGTGGTTCCACATTCCAGTTGACCATCATATTCTTCTGTGAGTCAAACCCTTTCATCCTGTTTCCCCATACTTCAATAGCTAGCGATCCCTCAGATGCGTACTCCACAAACTCTTCTGTGACTTCCATATCGAATTGCTAAAATAACATACATAAAGCAATTTTCAAATAATTAGTGAAAAGTAATATCTGCCAATTCTTTGGTTCTAAACCAGTATGTTATGTCACATGACTGGCTAAGAAATCTCGTACCAGTCTCTTGACCAATCGGAAGTAAACCGGAAGCAATTGTGAACTGGTCGCACATATTTCCGGCGTTTGGCGTTGGTTACACACGTATGCTTTCTGTTCAGATTGGTTGGAAGATTGTCAATCGTGATTGGCCAGTGTATTAACTTTGTTTATAATCAGCGAAGTCAAGCAGCGAGACCATTGACGTTCTGAACGTCAGAAATAACAGCCACAAGCTGATATATTATCTGGTTCAGCCCTCTGCCTCGATAAAGTCATACTATCAAAAAATGCGTTCAGACTCAGTTGTGTTAACACCAAAATTCTGTTTGTCATTCATGACCGCCGGGACATTAGCGCCCTCGTTGCTTAGGCTCGCTATTGAGATTACGATATGTAGTTAAACTTGCTCTACGCATAAGACAACGCCAAGAGCCAACGCCACTAATTACAGATTTTTGACCACTTTTTCGGTTTGCGGAAACAAACACATGATGTAATCCAAACATAATGCAAATACGTGTAAACGGCATCTCTTTCACTTACTGTTCCAGCAACTTTTTTTAAAAAAGAACCAAAAAATAGAGTTTAAAAGCGCGCCATATTCAATCCTACCTGCTTGTGTTCAAATATCATGGTGTTGGTTTTGGGTCCAGGGTTTGAGATACTAGCATTGATGGGCGGTACAACAATAGTGTTATCATCATTCCAGAACTTGTACTGACAAAACACATAATTGCACAGCGCCGGTGGAAGATCGTAAGCTTCTACCACTTTCACTTCGACGTGCATAGGAGACCCTCGCACGAGTTCATCATCGTCGTCATCTTCGTCACTTATGACTAACAAATCGTCCTCGTCTGCGCTGGATTCCCCCGTCTCTTCGTCATCTCTGGACTGCTTCGACAGTTTCCTCATGGCTTTCTCTGTTACCACAAAACATAGAAGACTGCTGAAGGAATTTCGTGCTTTTCAATCACCATTAAAAACAAGAGAAAGCATGGGGCCAAAAATGACACTTCATTCTCTTCAATTTTTGAATAAAATATTCTTTGCAGTGGGAAAATCACGAAAATTCGAGGGAGTTGGGCAGGGGGGAAAGGCTATGACCCACACCCTGCGGAATGGAAATTCCCGGGAGGAGGGGGGTCTGAGACAAAAGTGTTCTCCCTGTGGGGATATGAATATTTTCTGAAATTACAATTTCAACAGTATCCTAGGGAGTCAAACCCGGGACGGCCTGTGTGCAAGCTCTCCATTTCGAGTGGCGAGCAAAACTATCCGTGAGAGAACGCCCCCGCCCCTCACTCTTCTTCCACGTGCTGCTCGCGTTTGCTTTTCACGATATTCGCCTTACAGAGAGTTTGCTCTCAGGCTATGATGGGATGGACCAGTAAGAATGTTCTGCAACAAGGGCATTTCAATATCTCGTATCTCGAATTCAATGTATTACAAAGACATGTGAAGTTACCCGATAATCTGGACACTTCCACCTTCAAGCGACCACAAACCTGCAAAAAAGGGATTTCATTGTCACTTAAAAGTGAGCCAACATTTCAGAGGAAGAAAAACGTTGCCTATATATTTGAAGCAGTCTCTGTTATTGTTGGTTGACAATACGATAATTCCATTCATTCTTACCTCGCCCTGTTGACTGATGATTGGTGCAGCGTACTCATGACTCACGTCATGTAACAGACATTCAAGGAAGAGATTGGCTACTCCTATAAGCGTGTGGCACTCGACCTCAAAGAACAAATCCAGATTTTCATCCTACGGAACAATCACAAAGTTTATTCAGTTCAGTTGTGTTTGAAATATATGTTGTAGTTTAATAGCATTCTGGTATGAATTTTATTTTATTTGGTATCCATACCATTTATTAATAACGCATATTACCATAGCCAAAAAACAAAGGGAGGCAAAACTTAAACCAAGACTAAAATTGAACTACATGTACGTGCCCAACTTTTTACTCGTAGGGCAACTAATATGGAATATCAAACCACTAAGTGTTATAAAATGTTGGATTTACAACTGATGCTTACCAGGTCTAATTTACAGCTCACATTCCACACGCCAAAAGTACAGCTTGCAGTGGTCCATCAATGAATAACTAAAGCCACACAGTTCCCGAGCATCCCCCCCCTGCCAACAAACACCTACTCCCCACCCCCTCCCTCCTTGATATAAGACAAAGTTTAAGAAAGAATTTCCCATTTTCAGAGAAATCGGTCGCATTTACTTGTTTCTAGGTTTCTAGCTCGGTGACTCACACCATATAATGCCACTTCTATTTTAAAACCCACCCAGTGAACAAGACATTTAAGTCTAAACATACCGTTTCAGAGAAGGGAATGCCATCTTCCACACATTGGTTGTACAAGTCTCTCATGTCGTAAATCTTGTTGTTAAGTTTCTCCAGCGACCAAACTGAAAAAAAAAAGAGTTTGCGAAGGAAATTAATAGCAAGAAATAGTAGACCTTTTCCACTTTTACGAGGCATCTTCTCTTGGTGGTGAGGTTTGGGTTTCTCAGTGACCCGAACAGCTGTGCTAGACTACGAGTAGTCCCCATTTTTCCTCAGAAATAGTAGAAGAGCGAGCGAAACGCGGCCGCGCGTGAAAATCACCCTATGCGAGAAGCTGAGAGGCGTCTCAATATTCTCGCATGGGGTGATTTTCACGCGCGCTCGCGTTTTGCTCGCTCCACTATTCCTTAGGGAAAATGGGGACTACTTGCAGTCTACAGCTGTGCCGACCAAACCACTTATGAACCCAAAAGATTACGTTGGAAAAGGAAACAACAATGTGAGAACTACGGAGCAGAAAAGACAACAAGGGGAAGGACGACAGAGAGAAAGGGAAAGAGCTACGAGGAAAACCTGGAGTGACATAAACATCACAACGACTAACAAAGCCAATTGGTGGAAGAGCATTGAGGCCATTTATGCCACATGACACAAAGAGGTTAGGTAAAAATAAAGGTTAAGGAACACTACATAGATGAGCTTAGTGGCTTACAGGGATCACATCCACTCACTTTGGGTTCCTTTAGATTTGTGCTTGACTACAATGGCGACTTCACTGCTAAATCCTGATCTGCTTCGACCAAAGCTTAAACTTGATGTGGGAATCTGGCAAAAATAGAAAGCAGGCAATTGAATTCAAGGCTTTCCAGGCCCCGTTCGCACTAACGAGTTTTCATTACAAAACGCACTGACACATTTCAATGCGTTTAGGCCTTCCGTTCACACTAATACGCTGAGCGTTTTCATCTAAACGCATCGATTTGAAAACGCTCTTGAAAGTGGGTCAAAACTAAAACGCATACATATCGTCTTCGTGTGGATGGTCGAAAACGCATCACAATGAAAACGGTGACAGAAAATATCGCGGGCGCGTGTGTTTGTAGCATGCGCATAGAGCTTAACTTACGTCACAAAGTGTGATTCTATCGTTTCCGAACGTTTTACGGTGGACTGTTGAAACCGCATCAAAACGGTAGTGTAGGCGCCAATGGATCGAAGCGTTTTCGATGACAACGAAATCTCTTAGTATGCTTTTGAAAACACATTAGCGTGGATGAATCCTGAACTTTGAACAACTCTGAACTTTCCCAAGCTACTATCAGATGCTCAGGCTGTTACAAATAAACTTAAGTTGCCATAAAATCCCGCTTATAAACGATATGCCGCATCCTCGGAGACCCAGGGGCAGATAGTGGGGACGAGGGAAAGTCTAAACGGGCGGAAAAAATAATGTGGCACGAAGACTTTACTTTTCTTCGTTCCATATATATTTTTTCCCTCGCCCCCTTTATCTGCCACTGGGTCTCCGAGGATGGATATGCCGATGCTAGAGGAAACGGCTTACATTAGCTTGCGCATAAAAACGTTTCGGAATTGTACCTGTAGTGTAACAGCAAATTCAGTTTCTTTGCTCATCTCTTCGCTTAACTGGTTTGCCTCCCTAAATGCAAAAAAGCGTGGAAAAAATTCAAGAAGCAATAAATTAAACACTGAAGACATGAAACGTTTCGTCAACTCTAATGCAAATTCAATCTGGTCATGTATGTACCTGGGCAGTTAATTTTCAAGTGTACAAGAATAAGATGAGTTCATAATCACCTGACGAGAGCATTAGCCTTGATAACCTCTTCCCTTAAAACTAAGGGTTTTCTTTCAAAC
Source organism: Porites cylindrica (assembly GCA_964035525.1). Classification (NCBI taxonomy): domain Eukaryota; kingdom Metazoa; phylum Cnidaria; class Anthozoa; order Scleractinia; family Poritidae; genus Porites; species Porites cylindrica. Next base: position 30,330,451 of record OZ037781.1, on the reverse strand, counting down.
TGGACCAAGTTTTCCCTACTAGAAAAGAAAGAAAAGGAATATAATTTTAGATTTTCAACTTACCATAAACGTTGTAATTCCAAAAGTGAAAAAAAAGGTTACCGTCAAGACAGGCTTTAACAACATGCCTCTTACAAACACTAAATTTTGTTGCAGTCTTTTCTGTGGCAAGTGCAGTTTAAACGGAATTAACGTCTCCCTTGAACGTTTGATTGATAAGAATACGCAAATGTTTGGTCACAAAATAATGCCTTGTACCGTGATTTTTGGACCATTTAAACACTAACACCAACACTTCACGCCATATCAGGTTTTTATCGTTAAAAAAGTCCAGTTTTAACTTTGGTTCTCCTTACCTGTCTTCAATCCAAGACACTCGTGATGAACCATATCCTGAACTGAAAGAACCAATGCTTGACGCCCGTTCCATGATCTGCCGTGGACCCATTTGGTTTCTGAGTTCTTGTATCTGTTCTTCATACATTTGACGCTGTTTATCTAACGCCCCTGAAAATAATTAAATCTGCTGTTAAGTTTTTGTGTTGATGCAGTAAAACATATTTGCTTTGTTTTATGTCTATTTTTTAGTTAAACAACTCTTCTACTTGGTCTTTTAACAATAATTTTAAAGAGAACAGTCTTTTCGGTTTTTGTTAGGTTGTAAGTAGTACATGTACTTCATTTTATGACTTGAGCTCTTGTTTGTTTACCTATAACTAACATCCTAGAATGGAAAAGCACTTTAATCTATTGATATTGAACGCTTTCTAAGGTTCCTTACTTTTACTATTACTATTAACTGTATTCTTTACTTAATCATGGATAGAGAGTGCCAACTGGCCAGAGACATTTTGAAGTGCTTGATAAAAGTCCTATACTGTTGTCCAGGGTTAGGGTAACAAGGGTGTCCCTCACTATGCGTGTAGCCTGTGTAGCAGGCGCTCGGAAGTGGTGGGCGAAAGAGAGAACGGGGGCGCGCGAGGGAGACACGCGTGTCTCCTTCTCGTGCGCCCGTTTTTTCTTGTGCCCACTACTTCCAAGCGCCTGCAACGCAGGCTACTATGCGTGGTTCTGAGGAACTGAAGGACAATGGAAAATCACATACAGTCAAACCCCGTCATATGAAATACCTCATTATCACATCATTGCTTTGTCCCTGGTGAAACAAAACCCTTACATTTTCTATTTATTTAAATTTATTCATTTATTCATTAATTTATTTACCAGCTTTTCTGGACACAGGCCTGCCCAGAGGGAACGGGATCGAACGGAACTCACGTCTTATGCGAGGTGCCATCCCTATTTAATCCCACAACCTGTAAAGGTTGGCCACACCACTGGGGTCTAGGACCCCTACTCTTTTCAAATAGTGATGTGGGTTCTTTTATGTCCCACAGGAACAAATCAGTGAAAGTGCTGTGAGATGGGACCCCTACGGTTTTTCATCCTTATCCGAGAAGACTGGAAAGTCTAACGATTTGCAGATGTCATTACAAAGGCAGCACTTTCTCCTTGGTTATTTAAAGACCCTGAGTGTTGGTCTGGCCGGGGTTTGGCAGACCAGCCCTCTCCCAACTGAGCTAACCAGGCAGCGGTTATAAATTCAACCCGCTTAATACGGACACCCCATTAATAAGGACACTTTCTATGGACCCTCGATGTCTGTTTAACAGGGGTTTGACTGTAATTAAAAGGAGCTCAAGCTACCGCGTACCTTGTTTTTCAGCTTTGTACTGTTCCTCTAAAGCTTTGACAGAATCTTTAAGGGGTCCTGTAAAAATTGAAAAATAAACACTGTTAGAATTAATACTGCAACTTAATAATGCTCTCAAGTAAGGGAAGCTGGATTCTTAAGGGGATACAGGGCTTGAAAAAGGTCCGGATCATTATACGTTTCTGGGAAACTGCCCACCTACCCCTCCCCTAAGCTAACATTAACATTTGCTTCTTATGTAGGGCAAAATGCTGGCTTAGGGGAGGGGTAAGTGGGCAAGGGTCCAGGAAAATCATTCTCTAACAAAATTTTTAACTAAGACAAACAGGAAGTGGCCCCTGTAAGCAAAATGTGAGAGCTGATTGCCCAAAGGGCAAGCTGGAATTCAAATTTTTTTCGAGCCCTGAGATAGCAATAACTGTCCAAAGGCAAGAGATCTCAGGGTGCTTTCCATTTGTCAGAACTGACCGGCCAGACAATTCCATCAAAACTATCCAGCTAGATCAGTCAAATCCTAAATAGTATGCAGGAAGAAGATGGTTTTTCAGCAAAAGCTCTTGGAAAAAGACTAGTTCATTGTCAAAATGACTGGTCTGGTCATAATCCGGCCGGCAGTTCTGACTTTTGGAAAGCTAAGTCTGACATGACAACACAAACTAAAAATACCTGAACTAATCTCATTCATCATCAGCTCTGTTTGGGCAAACTGGAAATCAACTGTTTGCTCCACCTGTTGCTCACTTCCTGCAGAAAGAGAATATATATATACGGTAAATTAATAAAATGTCTGAACTATCATTTTCAAGCAAAACTAGCGACATATAAGCAGCAGGATCCACTCCGAAACACGCAAGTAGTTTAGTATATCTTTACAATGTAGCAGATGAGTTGTAAACTGTAAATTGTAAATATCTTATTATCCACTCCCCACAGGGCTTTCCAGGGATAATTTACAACACTGGTTGGGGGACTTTGCCAGACTGCTTAGGGTGCAGTTTACAAGTACTGAAGGAATGAGTGATGATGCCCCCATACATGAGTGTGAAAGTGAGATAGTCCACTACACCGCGCACTACGTGCCCTACTCTTTATGAAGAGTGTGTGGGTTCTTTAACGTCCCACAGATTTATTACATGTGCAAGGGCTTGTGAGACGGGGCCTACGGTTTATCGTCCTTATCCGAGAAGACTAGAAAGTCTAACCATTTGCAGATGTTATTACAAAGGCAGCACTTTCTCCTCAGTTATTTAAAGACCCTGAGTGTTGGTCCGGCCGGGGTTTGAACCTACGGCCTCCCGCTTAGCAGACCGGCGCTCTCCCAACTGAGCTGACCTGGCGGCGGTGATTACACTACATTAAAAAAATTAACTTAAAAGCAACAAACCTGGAGGACGAGGGCAGTTTATTCTGAAGTAATGATTGTTTCCCCAGAGGATGCGATCACCATGCTTTAGAAGAGTCTTCTCTTCCACAAGTTTACCATTTACACAAGTTCTATTGTCATAATGCAAATAACATAAGAATAATTAGATCATCGCTGTGGTATTCACAATTTATTATCGGCAACTCTAAATTAGCCCCTCCCCCCCTCCCCCCCCTCCCCCCAACAATAAAAACAGGGCTTGAACAGCATTTGAACCCATGGCCTCTGTGTTGGTGCTGCAGTGCTCTACCAACTGAGTTATGAGGACCCTGCATACAATGTTGGTGAAAGGAGTAAAACATAGAATGAAGATGATGTGAACTGCAGGCATATAAATCTAAATGAAGAGGTGAGCTTCAATCCAGACCAAAATCATTAACACACCAGCTACATTTTTTTTCTGCTTGTATACATACCCTGTTTTTGCAAGTGGGGTAACATACACTTCATTGTCTTCAATATCAAGTTGACAGTGTTCATGTAAAATTCCAAGTCCACTCAACTGAATATCCTGTAATCAATTAAAATGTAACATGATTTTTAACTGTTTGACTGCTGGCCAAAAACTTACTGAGGTACACCACAGACATGAACAATTAGCAGTCTCACCAAACCTGAGTGACCCAAAAATACGCAATAAAGATTCAATAAAAACACATTTAGTAGGAAACAGTCATCAAGCATAAAAAAAAACTTTTCAACTTACTGGATTATGAACTCCATCTGGTCTTCCAACAACAGTGTGTTCCTACAAACAGAAATCAAAAATAACAATAAGACTGGCACCAGTTTGGCAGATTTTGAACAAATCATACAAAAATCCTTGGAGAAAGGCTGAGGTTAGAGAACCAACACCAAACTTGATACATATGAAAATATGAACATAGGGACCAAGAATTGAACCTACATAAAACAACAGAGGTGAAAGATAAACACCATTATACTTAGGTACAGACTTTGTCTAAATTATTACCTGAACAAGCTCAGAAGTGATTCAAGTGATTTGAGTCTTAAAAGACAGCTCTAATTTTTTAATACACAGAGGAATCCTATGGTGTTAACATTTAAACGAAACCTCTTCAGCAGTACTTGCACATGGTAACTATCTATTTTTAGTGTGTAGTCTTCACTTTTGAGTCTGTGGATGAAATCCTATGGTGTTACCATTCAAATGAAACCTCTTCAGCGGTACTTTCACATGATACTATTTATTTAGTATGTAGTTCTAACTTTTGAGTCTGTGAATGAAATCCTGTAGTGTGACCATTCAAGTGAAACCTCTTCAGCAGTACTTTCACATAGTACTAGTTGATTTTCTGCATTTTTTCAGAATGAATTAGTTCGAAATTTTATACATTCATTATCTGTTTTTGGATTCCCACCCGCCCAAAAAACACCCTTTGTTGACTTTTGAATCGAGCCACTTTTGGGAGTGAAACTGTCGAATCACTATATGGAAGAAGATCATCGCAGTTACAGATGCATTTTTTGCAGTTGCGAAAAGAAAGCCTGAAAAAATTCATGCTTGTATGGGAAGGTTAAATTAGGTGGAAGTTCAGTGACCATGTAACAAGAGAATTACCTTTAAATAGTACACCAGCAGCTCATTCATTGAAGGATCAGCATTTAAATTAACAAGGTAAAATTTGGACTTTTCCACTGCAATTCCAGATGACTGTACAGAGATACCCATTTCTTCCAATGCTTTGTGTCTCTCCTACAAAAACACACACAAGAAAAAGGAAGTCAACAAATCTAACAAATAAAGTAAAAAATGCTCAATTACCTCATGACTACCCTTAACAAAATGAAATATACTTATAATATACTCCGAACATACATGAAGTATACTGCACTGGGTATACTTTAGGTATACTTGATGTATACATTTTGTATACACTTGATGTATACTTTTTGTACTAGTAATTTGGAACACCCCGATGTATACAAAAAGTATACCTCTCCAAGAGGATGTATACTAATGGTATACATGCTTCATACACAGAAAAGACCACAAAAAGTATACTTTTTGTATAACACTTGCAAAAAGTATACAATTTGTACACTTCTAAATTAAGTTGCTGAAACCCATAAATTTCAGTAAGGACAAAGGCATGCATGACCACCCTGGCTCTACATAAATTCACTAAAAAATGTTCAATATTTGCTTGTAACAATAAATTTTATTTGGAGCTTTTTTAACAGTAACAGACGTACAGTATGTCAATAATTTTTAAAACACAATATTATTTTCACTGTAGAAATAGCTTATATATTGTACTTAACATTTAATAAATATTTTTTCATAATTATTTCAAACCCAAAGACTGCTTGCTGAAAAAGGACAATAACCGAATGCCCTAACAAACTTGCAATGAAATTAGTAATCTGAATCAGGCCAACTACTTATCTGTCACAACATTAACTTTTTCTGCGTACATAATTATATTACAGAAGAAAAAAAATTAAGCTTTTCACTCATCCTTCTTTAACTTTCTTGATTCCAAAGCACTCAGCTTGTTTCTTAAAGCCAGCTTCAGAGAGGACTCAGTTGGCGAATGCTTTTGGTATTCTCTCATGACAAATCCTGTAAAGAGGGTCAAAAATCATTACAACATGAGTAGTGAATTTATGGATGGGAAAATTAAAAAAAAGCAGTTTCTGAGAGACTATTAATTTACATAGTCATCATGTTATTGCACACATACCTATAATGCTTTGAAGTATCTCCTTGTCTGGGCATTTCTTTCCATTTGCTCCAGTCAGGTTCATCCCCACCAGCTCGTCGTTTGTGTAAAAACAGTTTAACAAAAACGATGCCGCTGACTTATACGACGCTCTGGCCATTGCTTGGTGAATATGGTTCTGGTACACAAAAACTTGAGAACCAGGAGTCAACTCTACCATCTGTTGGAATTAAGAAGAAAAAACAGCCATGTTATTTTTATGATAGCAATTTTATATAGACATACACACCTGAACAGCCTGTATAATAATTCCACATGTTCTGCCGCATGTCACATTTCAAATGCTCAAAAGACATTGACAACTTTGACACATAACAAGGGCGTGTAAAGAAAGTCAGCTTACAGTTTACCCTTTGGGCAAGTTGTGGCTTGCAGGGACTAGCCCAAGGAAATGCCCCACAAAAGTAAAAGAAAAAAAGGGCAAGGAAAGCAAGAGGTGAGGACGAGGGAAAGTGAAAAAAACAGTCGTGGAGGCAGTGAACTTTTTTACCTGATGCCTGAACTTCAATGCTAAAATTTAGCATCAGAAACTATCAGCATTGTACTTGAATTGTTAGTATGTCTTTCGGGTAGTTCACATCTACATTGTAGATCCTTTTCAGCCTGGTAAGAACCAGAAAAGGTCTTAAATGGCTCGAAAGAGTGGTTTTCTGCTGCATATTATCTGGGAGCAAATGGGTTAAACTGTAAGCCTGACTAGGTCTAGTAGGGTCGAACCTCTTGCAAACATCAAATTAGCCATTGACGACTACATGATTTGCACAAAAACTTTACACTGATTTGTCTACAATAGCATGCACATTCTGTGATTAAAATGGTGAATGAAGTGCTTACCTTAAAGCGTTCTGCTAGAATGGGACTGATCTTTCCAGGTCTTGGAGGATCAGAAACTTAAAAATAATGATAGGAATGACTATAGTTATTAACAAGATCGAAAGTTCACCTTGCATGTAATTATATAGTTTTGTTAGGTTATAATAGTTACGAATAAATACTGCATATTTAACCGAGTTCATTTATTTTTCTGGTACTCAATGATCAATTATCTCCTTCATAAAAATTAAGAACCTACTTAGCCTAAATTGGCAATACGTACCCCAAAATACATGAACCTATTTTGCCAGACTTCAAAAAAGTAGGTTCTTATATGCAGGTGTTTACTGTAATTAGTGGACAAAGACCAGACAGTGGATCGATCGATCCACCACCAAAACAGGGTGCCCCCAAGCAGACTAACTGGATTATGTGCATCCCTTTTTCTAATACCCCTTATTTCTTTTATTCACAACAAGACTGCTTGTTTTCTTTTAACTCTCATTCTTTAATTTTCAGGGATTATCACATAAACTTCCTCATACATACCTTGACCTTGCAAGCTCTTTAATTGATCTTCAAGTTCCCTCACTCTCTTTTTGCGTGTTACGCATGATGGACAATACTCTTCTTCATCTGAACTTGAGAGCGGCTGTGGTAGAACTCGTCTGGGGCATTTACCACCCACAGTTGGTCTGGCTACTAAGTCTTGTCTTCTGTTTGGAAAATTTCTGGGTGTGTTTGTCAGTGGGGTTCTTTGTGCTCCTGAAATGGTGGCTTCTTTCTGTTGATTTGGTATTGACAGTGGCACTTCTGTTAATCTGCCACGCAGAGTTGTCAGAGGAGATCTTGACACTGGTGTGGTGGAATTTGGCATCTGCTGAACTGGTGTTGTGGATACTGGTTCTTCCCACACATCCTGCAGTGTGGTCAGAGAGGTTCTCTGCAGTGATGGAATTGCTGTCTGACAAATAGATGGTGTGGTTGGTGGGTCCTCTGAATTGCCCTGCAGCATGTCCAGTGTCTTTTGAAGCTGTGAGATTGACAACACTCTTTCTGGTGTGGCACTCCGTAACTCATTTACTGTGTTCTGAAGACGATGAACAGGATTTGATGGTGGTGTTGATGAAGTTGTGAGATCCACACACTCTGAGACAACATCGGAATCAAAGGGATCTTCTGCACTTTGATTACTCACCAAAGCAGTCATCCTTTCTAGCAACATGTTATTTCGCTCAGTAAGGGCCTGCCGTTCCTTTTCTCTTTGCTTATTTGCCTGCTCCTTTTCAATTCGCTTTCGCTCCTTTTCTGCTGCATCATCATGATCTTTTCGGGCATTTTTCTTCCTATTTTGACTTTCACTGTCATTTTCTTTGCTTCCTCCAGCTTTCTTTCTGCCCTCAGAGGTCTTGGGTTTTTTTTTGGAAGGTTCATCATCTTTAAGAAATAACAGGATAAAATAATAATGTATAAGAAAAAGGTCTGAATAATTGAGTCTCCCAAAAACAATGAATTTGTAGTAGCTGTAACAAAATACAGCCAAGCCTGTTTATGACAGTCACCCTTGGGAAATGGCCAGGTAACCATTATGCAGGTCCACTACACAGACAATATACGGCTAAATTAATATTTGGGAACCTGTCCGGTGACCGTAATACACAGGGTGACCGCTATATACAGGGCGGTTATACAGGTTAAATGTTTTTAGAACTTTGATAATTATTATTTTATTATCTACCTCTGTAAATTGAAATTTAAGGGAACAAGGAGCAACCACCTTCAATAATGTCCTCAGTGACTAGTTTTTTATAACACTTACATGTAGTTCCCTTTTCGCGGTGACTTTAAACCATTATATGCTGTTAGTGTCAAATAACAGCTTACTGTACCTTGACTGGTTTCATATCCATCAAGTCGTTTATTCTTTGTTCTCTTTCTCTGCTTCTTACTGGGGGATGAATTCTGTTCACAGTTTGAACTGTTTTCTTCTGTTCCAGAATTTCCAAGCTCCTTGTCTAAAACACTTCTAGCATCACTCATACTGTCTGAAAAAGGCCAGTTAATAAAAAAAGGGTTAGGACTCTTTTTTGTGTGAGAAAGAACGATTTCTTTACCCCTCTTAGCAGTCATTCATGCAGAGGCAAAATAACAGTCATCACTTTACAACTGTAAATGTATATTTATTATCATTATCAGTAAGTTTTTTTTCTTATGTGGTCCAGAGTTCTGACAGATGCACAAGTACATGCTCATGACAGCTTAAATCACTTGAACTATTAGTCTTACCATGGAGAGAGAGAATTTTTCCCCTCCAAATTTCTCCATCATATTGCATTTCAGCAATGGCCCCAGCTCTTACACTTTCCTTGACAGCTAACTTCTTCACAATAATCGCTTCCAATTCACTTCTTCCATTTGGTCGATTCCATTCAACTACTGCAAAGCCATTTGGTTTCACCTACAAGGGGTAGTTAAAAAAAGTTATGAAAGTATTCTAGCACAATGTAAACAAATTTGCTCTTTCGATGTCAGAGAAAAGCACACACATTTAATAGTTTTGGTAATCTGAGACACCAGTCGTGGGTCCCATTTTTTTGTTTGGAATCATGAATAACAAAAACCTGAGCCTGAAGCTCACAGGAATATGTGCACATGTATGGGAAACTACCTTCCCGGTTAGTTACTTTTGATCCAAGAAATACAAGAAATGGCGGCCCGGTCTCCGTTCACAGTCCCTGTTACCCATGCCGGCAGTCAAGGTAATACAGCGTTGATGCTTGTTAATTTCAAACATGTTTTAAAGGGGGCACAAAAATTTTAGAACACTCACCAAAGTCATTATTTCAAGGAACTGTACTACTTCGACGCAATCGTCAGGGATATATAAGGGTATATATTTTGGTTAACGTTCGCAATATCAATTTTGCCCTCGCCGAGAACGATTAACAAGTAGTAAAAAAGTTGTGAGTTAGTTATACTAAAGAAAGTTAGTTATTAATCGGTGACAGAAACACATGAGCGGTTGTTCAATCAGGCGTTACTTATAGTTTCTGTTGGTGACCAGTGGTGAATATATCAAAGCCTTTTCATAAAAAGACTGAAATCAATGACAAAATTGAAATGCGAGTCATGAACGTGGAAGAACATATTTGCAGAAATTATAAATCACTGAGGTTAAAAGAAAACGACAGGAACCATGGATGTCAAGATTCAAATGATCACGCTTCTACTCCCGATGCTGTGAAAGTCATATCGGGTCGTGATCGACTTGTGACAAGCCGGTCGACTGCGAGAAAGCCAGTAAAAAGTCTAAAACGTTTCAGTTCGTCCTCTGTTAGTATTTTTCCCTTTAAATATCCTTAACTACAGGACGCTCTTTTAGAATTAAAAATGACTACTGAAAATTAATAATTTCTCAAGTCTTTTACACTGGAAGCTTATAAGCTTAAGTATTTATTGGGGTTTACCTCGGTGTAAAAACCTGTGAAACTCACGAGTGACGTAAAACAATGAATACAAAGGAGCCACTGAGAAGTCAACACAATAGAGCCAAGGAAAACAATAGCTAGAAAACAAAGAAAAACTTTACAGGTTTTTACACCGAGGATGAGCATTTATTGTCGCGTTCTTATTTGAAATGCACTAGCTGAGCCCGATCGAGTTGTATCAGTTCCAGTTCGCAGACACAAAGATAAAATGAATTTTACGCTGCGAATGTATCAAAGAAGTTCTAAGAGAACAATTCCCTGGCTTGAACGCTGCATTCGACCTGAATGAAGAAGGTAAACTTTTACCATTTTTTCTCACCGATTTAAGTAGAACCGTTGAGCTTACCTATCACCATAATTGCTATTAAAAAACGAACTAAAACGTGACCTGATTAGGGTTTTTCAGGTTTTTTTATACAGTTTAATGTACTCACCATTTTCCTGGATACTGGATTGCCCGAAAAAGGGGAAGCGACAATAAACGTTCAGTCGAAAAAGAGTCTGATGAACCAAGCAATTCACGTTTCACAGCTACTGAAGTTTCGCGCCAAGATCTAACACATACACCGACAAACGTGCCGCAAAAAATCCCGCCAAAAGGAAAACAAACAGACGCCGACGTATTGAGCATGCGTAATATCTGCCTGGGTCGATCGGCTTTTATACGAACACAACATGGCGACTGGAAATGCAAAAGAAACACGTAACTCTAGAAGTTGTGAAAAAAGAAGAGGTACTTACCTGTCTTATCTGTCACATCCGTCGTTGAAAGTTCCCAGAACGTCAGAGTATCGCCAGAAACTAGCTAAAACTTATGATAGAGAAACGAATGCGGTATCTTGTAGCGACACTGTTGAACATTTTGAGTCAGAGTTCCTGGACTACTCATATGCATCTCAGGGGATCGAAGAATACTCTCTGGAAGACCGTAATAATGTTGATTTGTTGAAAGAAGATGGTCGGCCAGCTGAGGTAGAAAATGACAGAGAAGGCCGCCCAACTAGAGACTCCATCGCTGATGAAATGTTAAAGGGGCTCCTGAACAACACGGCAGTTGAGCAAGACAGCTGTGATGAAATTTCGCAAGTTTTTCCTGAAGATCCAGCGCTTGATACAACGTACGGATCTAGCGAGTTTCATGAGGATTTGAACGAGCAAGATAATGACGTGGATGAACTTTCGGAAGCGGAAGATAGGAATGAAAGCAGCACTCAAGATGACTACGTGAAAATTACTGAGCTATCCTTATCACAAGACACCCCTTTATACGAGGGGTCCCCCGTTACTTTTTCAGTTAGCTTGCTGCTGATTATTAGCTTCGCCATAAGGCATAATTTGAGCGGACTGGCTTTGGCTGACCTTTTGACGTTAATTAACATTCATCTTGTTGTACCCAACTGCTTTGCTAAATCGACAGCTGTTCTCAACCGATTCTTTCGAAAGCTTAAGAAGCCTATCGAGTACCACTATTATTGTTGTTGCTGTTTTGAGTACATTGGGCTTACAAAGACCTCCTGCTGTTCTAACAAGTATTGTCTGGTAGATTTTTCCAAAAAAGGTGCACTGGCCTACTTCATTGTCCTACCCTTAGTCACACAGCTTCAGTCATTGCTGTCAAGTAAGTAGATTATCTGCTAAGGTATAGATCATTCCTTTGGTATCAGGTCACTTCCTTCCAAGTCAGTTCGTTCTAAGTAGATGTCCCACCTGTTACTAAATGATACTAAATAACAAAGAATTTCTCATTATCTTTATCCACTACCATGTTAAGTATCCCCTGTCACTAAATAATGCCCCACATCAAAGGATTTCTCGTTCTTTTGGGTTTACCTCGGTGTAAGAATCGTGCACTTTTTCTTTTCTTTGTACTTCATGTTTTCCCAGGCTCTTTTGATGGAATGAAGTGACTGTAAGGGCCTCCACTGACTAGAAATTTAGTTGTCGACAACGTTTTGTTTTCGACAACTAAATGTTATCAACAACAAAAAAACGCAGTGTGTAAGACGGGTTGTTGACAACTAAATGCTAAATTTTGCTGTTGTTGACAACTTAAACATTGTCATTGTCGCAAAAAAAAAAAAAACGTTTTTGACAACTAAATATCTAGTCTGTAGAGGCCTTAAAGCATTCACTCAATACATGTATTTTAACCATTCATCAAACTGAAACAATGTTACATATGTAACTGGTTGTTATCACTTGTTAATGCATTGACAGTTAACATTAGCAGTTCGTGATCAATAATAGGAAAAATTCCAAGATTTAAATGAAAAAGATTTTTTGCAGTCTTGTTACATGTACATGTATTCAGGAAATATTATCATTTGCCTCAGTCAAACAGAACCTCTGTGTGAAATTTATTTTCTCACTCTTATGTATTGTTTTCAAATATTTGTTTTGTTTCTTAGGGCCAGAAGTACCTGATTTTCTGCAGTATCGTGTCACAAGACAAAAACAAAACTCAGATGCCATTGAAGATATCTTTGATGGACAACTGTATAAGAAGCACTTTGGGGAGGACGGATTTTTTAGGGGTTCATCCACACAGGACAAAAAGACACAGATCCATTTGTCCCTGCAAATAAACACGGATGGAGTTGCAATTTTTAGGTCTTCAAAATTTTCCATATGGCCGGTTTATTTTATTGTCAACGAATTGCCTCCAAATTGCAGGTATGTAATAAAAGCTTGAATTTTTACCCTTGATTAAACATGTGCTGTAAGCGTTTTAAACAGCTTCAAACCTCCTCCCCCCCCCCCCCCCAGCCGAGTATTTCATTTCTATAGTATTGCTAAATAATATATAATTTCTCTTTTTTTTTTTGAAGTATTGATTAAAGAATGTCAAACCAAAGTAACCAAAATAACAATGGTTGTAAAGTATAGTCATGTAAATAAATTAATTGTGGAACTGAAGTACACAGTTTAAGCATCTACTTGCCTTCATGATGCCACTACCAAAGAGAAAATTCCACAGTTAATAACCAATAAGAGAAAAGAAATTGTGAGAGAAGAGTATCACTTAATCTAACTGCAACACATCATAATGAGCACTGATAATTTGCAGAATTGCTAACTAGTAAGAATTGTTTGTAACTCATTCTTTGCTTGGTAACTGACCTATCTTGAAATGGACCGCTTTTGCTTTTTTTCTCATTAAAAAAACATATTCACATTTTTTTTTTGTTAAAAAACTTCATTCTTTCCCTTTATTTTCTGTCCCTACAGGCAGCAGAGAAAGTACCGCATGTTTGCTGGGCTTTGGTTCGGTGTCTCCAAGCCACATTTCCAAACATTTATGCAGCCATTCGCAAACTCACTAAATGATTTATTCTTCAAAGGTAAGGTTTATGTTTTTAAAATCAGTCCCCATTTTTTGTATTACCTTAAAGCATGCATTTATCTGCTACATTCTAATGTACATATATGCACACTGTAGTCACAGCTACTCTCTAGTATACTATTAGTTCAGAATGTTCATAATAAATACATTGTACAACTGTTGCTGTTTGACATAATTATTACTCCCCGAACTATATATAATTTACAAAGGGGGACAAAGGAAATTGAGTCACTATAGAGTGACTCACCGGACAACTTCCCTAAAACTTTGCTTTATATTTTCTGTAAAGGTGACCTGTATATAGTGGTCACCTGTTAGTGTGCGTAACGGATGCAGTCACCCTTTAGACTTAGATGCTATTCATTAACTTCCAGTAGAGTTTAAAGAGAACCTGTATATAACGGCCACTTGGCCATTTCCCAAGGGTGACCGTTATACACAGGTTTAACTTACAACTCTGACTAAAGGAGATTTGGCATAATACATGTAGATACAAATGTGTGCTTTAAATTATTGAAAATTATTTTCAATCATTATTTAGCAGCTACATGTATGTATGAATTTCAAAATGCTTTGATGTGTTATCTGTTATCAATTAACTTTGAAGTCTATAGAAATTCTGCTGCCCTCATTTCTACCCTATGGGTCAACATCTGAATAGTCAGGATTTTTTTGCTCCTTTTTTATAGGGATTGATGTAAAGCTGAATGGCAAGAACATGTTGCTTCGCTGTATTTTACTCTTAGGGACATTTGATGCCCCAGCAAAGTGCCTTTTCCAAGAGTTTTGTCAATTCAATGCCTTTTATGGTTGCCCATACTGCCTGAGCCCTGGCAAAACTGTGCAGACAAGTAGCAAAGGGCACACTCATGCTTACCCATTTGATGAAGCAAATCTCAGAACTGGTCATGGGGAACCAAGAACACATGAACAGACATTAAAGTTTGCAGCTGAAGCTACCAAGGAAAGTGCTCAAAAGGGCATCCCAAGTAGTGTTAAAGGGGTTAAAGGCTATTCATGGTTTATGTTTATTCCAAAGTTTGACATCATTAGAGGAATAGCCATTGACTATATGCACAGTACATTACTTGGCGTGGTTAAGATGTTGCTTACCCTTTGGAGTGACAAGACATATAAAGCAGAGCCATGGTCTGTCTGTAAAAGAATGAAAGAAATTGAAGAGAGGTACCTAAAGATTAGTCCTCCTTCTTGCATCACGCGCCTTCCCAGAAGCCTGATAGCAAACTTTGGGCATCTCAAAGCATCTGAGTTAAGGACTTTCCTGTTGTTCTACTCTGTTCCATGTCTGTATGGTATTCTTCCAGAAGAGTACTTTCAGCACTACCTTCACCTTGTGGAAGCCATTTACCTTCTTCTCCAGGATTCTATCTCTCCGAATGACATTGTAAAGGCCTCTGCTTTAATAAAGCATTTCTGTATCAGGATAAAGGAACTTTATGCAGCCCGCTATGAAACTTTTAATGTGCACTGTTTACTTCACATGACAGAAAGAGTGAGAGATCTTGGTCCACTGTGGACTCACTCTTGTTTTTGCTTTGAAGACTTCAATGGGGAATTAAGAAGCTTATTTCATGGTACACAAAGTGTGGAAGAACAGATTGTGACAGCTGTCAGTGTGCAACAGAGAATACCTGAGTTGGTTCCTCTCCTCGAAAGTGGATCTATGGCTCAAGAACTTTATGAACACCTTTCAAGAAAGCGTCCCCTTGCTTCCAAAAAGGAAAAACTTCCAGGCAACAGCAACTGCAGCATCGTGGGCAACTTACAAAATTATGTCTTTACTGCTGTTGAGCGAGCTGTAGTCGAATCCCTAATTGGGCCAGTTCAAGAAGTGTATCAGTTTTTCAGATTACTCATTGGAGAGCAACTGATTCACTCCAAGTTATACAAAAGCATGACAAGGAGAAACAACTTTACAATAGAATTTAAAGGCAACAGTGGGGATTCACCACCTTCATTTGGACAGATTTTGTTCTATTCCAAAATATATTTACATTGCCCCAACCCTTCATTTTGTGCTAACTCATGTAAATGTAGGAAGCCACTGTTTTATGCATTGGTCAAAGTTCTGAAACCTAACAAGACTTTAGCAATTGCTAATGATCCCTACACTGGTACTGCTGTTTCTCACCTGGTTCCAGTCATCAGGAGTGACAATAATTGTATCACTGCAATTCCAGTGGACAACATTATTCGATTATGCTTTTTTGTTGACTGTGGTAATGACAATACTCCCTTTGTGGGAATGTTTCCTAATCAGTACGAAAAAGACTAAAGCGTTTGAGTGGTTTTTTTGCAACTGTAAGTGCATGGTAGCACCATCAGAGCACCGTCACAGATACATGTAACATGCAAAATTATGATCCTGCAACACGAATGGGTAGGTTTCAAGTGAATTTTTGAGAGAGAAAAGAAAATGTGTGCCATTTATTAAAAGCTGCCATCTTTTCCTGTCAGGGCACGTAAACATAATTTTTTTTATTAAAACTAGCTTCTTTTAATGTTTTTATTATAGCAAAATAATGTTGTGTATCTTTCGAAATTGCATGACATTGACCCCTTAACGAAGATTGTGTATGACATATCAGTCCCAAAAATGTTGATGTTGTTGCTGAATTTCTCACAATGCTAATTCTTACATGAACAATGGACAATATTATTTTATAAGCATTGGCCAGTGAGTGATGAGTTGCAAAGAGCGAAATATATAATTTTTAAATTACTGCAGTTTTACAGATCTATTAGAGATATGTCTTGTTTGTCCAGTTCTTGTTGTTCAAACGTATTCCTTTCATCAGCATTTGGAATTTCTCAGAGATTCTCTAATCAGGTACATGTAAAACAGTATTCTAGAGTTTGTTTCACTGAAATTATTTTTGGTAACCCTTCAATTCAATCAACATATGTGTTGTTTTTCTACTTTTGTTCCTGCTTTAATTTAATTTTTCTTTTGTTTGGGCATGGTAATGTATGTGAAATTTAAACCAGGGAAAAGTTGAACTACAACATATACTATATATTTATATGTTGTTATATATAAACTGTTTATGCTATACAAAGTATACAAAAAGTATACATCAAAGCTTTACTTCCTAATCAATGAAGATGTTTTTTATACAACTTGGCATCAATGCAGCACTGATGTATACTTATTGTACACATCAGTGCTGTTTGAAGGCCTTGAGGTATACTTGTTGTATACGTCATTGCTGCTTTAAAGTCCTGAGGTATACTTGTTGTATACATCATTGCTACTTAAATGCAAGTGATGTATACAAAGAGTATACATCATTTTTTTTTGCTAAGCCAAATCTTGCTTGATGTATATTTGATGTATACTAAAAATGTACACCATGGCAATGTAATACATACGGTGTATACTATTTGTCTACAAAAAGTATACTATCAGTGCTCTAATTTTGGTAAGGGTAGCTTTTCAACCAGGGATAATGAATCACAATGGTAGAAACAATTCAAAAAATGTTTCCAAGACCACACAACAAGAATACAGTGTATATCACGAGAAACCCAAAAGTTCCTACATTATAAAATCCAACGCAACAACTACTTAAAGAATTTGTCAGTTTTTCTGTCACCACCCAATAGTAAAAAAATTATTTCAGGAGCCACTGGGCATAATTGCTAGAACACATCTACACGATTCAGAAAGATCATGTACATCACCAAGTTAAAAATCCAACTAGATGGGCAACAACAAACAATGACCAAGGCTTGGACTCAGAAAAAGTGGCAAACCACTTTAGCGGCAAACCACTTTAGCTAGTTGTTAGAGTATGCTGGAGCCTAGGAAATTTCAAGCACAAAAAAGGGATTCTAGGCCAGCCATTGCTCATTTTTCTCTTAATATTCATTTTTTTTATACTATTGAGAGCCTATAAGACAATCTCAATGTAAATTACCTGTTGGATTTTCTCTGTTTGTTTTTCCTTCTGTTCCCAGGTCATGGTGCATTCACTCATCAGTTTTTCACTTTCTGACAACATTTCTTCAATCTCAATCGTCGTTTCTCCAGGCTCAACAATATGCGATTTCCCAGCGATCTTGGCTGATAGCATTCTTTTTAACCGATCAACTTCTTCACGTAATTCACGAATGATCTAAATGAACAAAAGAAAATATTTTCTAGCCTTAAAGAAAATGAAGTTCACATACATATAAGCTCAAGAGTTAACCTTATTTTACAAGTACCATATTAAATGTATATATGGTTACCTGTGGAACCAGGGGACTCCACAACTACATTGTCTACATTGTACAGTATTGCAAGACGCTATTTACATGTAACACTAAGATAGAATGATATATTGTATAATACAAGTCCCATTCAATAATAAATACCTTAGCATTCGGATCTTCATTGACAACAGCATGATTCACTATACGCTTTGCTCTGTCAGCATACCGCAGAGTGGACAGAGTTTCTTCATAGTTATCAGCAGCAGGACTTATTGTTGCCACCATTACAGTTTTACTATTGCCACCAAGGTTATCCTAATAATACAACCACAATAGTCCAATATTAATCATGCTCAGCGGCCACTTCACAATTTATCTCAAATTAGTGCTTTACAATGGATGCCTTCATGTATATATGAATGACGATGTTCCCTATGTTATTCCTGCTCTGTCTTAAAGGATCAGTGAGGATCAATATTTAACTCCTACTGCCAATCATGGCTACACAAAGATACATCGTGAACATTTTTTGGCCTCATCACACAGTTACTAACAGTGACTTCAACAGTGTACACTAGTGTACATCCCCAGTGACTACAAAGTAACTCTGCGAAGCAACTGCAGTCAGAATGCAAAACACAAACAGGGATTAACAATTAGCAATTACCTTGAGTAACCATGTTAGCACTGAATCTCTGTAAGGAACATGCATTGCTTTCCTTCCTTTACCTCCAGACTGATCAGCTAAACTTGAAATGACTTGACCCAGGGTTACCAATGATCTTAAAGATAATACTAAAAGTTATTGAATGGAATATAAAGCATGACGAAATCCCAAGACAACTTGATAACGCAAAACAAGTGTAATTTTTCATGTGGTTAAATGCAATTTAACCGAATTAACAACAGAGCAGCAGAAACAGTCAACTCTCTCAAAGACAGATGCCTTTGGGACCGACCTTGACTGTTCGTCTTAGAGAGGTGTCCAGCTTATTGAGAGTCGAGGTAACATGACAACAGTAAAAGAAAGCTGAACCCATTTGCAATAAATATTAAAATACACCAGTTAAATTTATACAAAACAGCCAACACTGTAACATTGTAATAGAATGCCATCTAAAAGCGTAACAGTATACACTCTGCGAACTGGAATACAAATGTAAGACTACAAAATGTTAATGACATGTAGGGCACCAAAATTTCTGTTCTGAGGTAATTTTCACTGACAAAGAACTACATATCCATTTTGGGGAAGGGTCTGTCTTATAGAGAGTATAGTTACGGTAAAAAGACTGAAAAACAGTGGGAACCAACACCAGGTGTCCATCTTAGAGAGATGTCTCTCTTACAGAGGTGTCCATTAAAAGAGAGTGGACAGTATGCTCATGGTGGTCAGCGGCAGCAGAGTTTGTCACATCCTTTGAGCATTTTCCATTGTAGCCTCAAAGGACATGTCAGCATGCTGAAGGGTGGCATTTTTCAATGGGGTGAGTCCTTTGTTTTCATTTTTGCCCCTCCCTTCCCATTCTCTTATTTTCCATTATAAACACAGTGTGATGGATGCCTGGACAACTTGGTGTGGAGTGGGGGCTCACAGCTGGGTGTCAGAGATTGCCAGCCATGGGAGGGGTCCTCTGTCTAGGGGCCAGCTGGTCACAGCTGAGGCCCCCAGACATCCCAGCCTTTCACCCATCTTCCATTCACACATTGTGCTTTTTTACCTGTTGATGTTACTGCCCTCCTTCAAACGGACTCCTTCTGCTCCACTTTTGCTTGCTCTTTCACTTCCAGCTAAATCAACAAGACTGAGCTTGCTTACTTTTTCACCGACTGACTATAAATGAAAAAAAGGAGATATGCTAGTGAACAACTTAGACAAAAGTAAACAATAATAACTGATTGTTTACTGATAATTAAGGAGCTTTAAAAGCAACCAAGAGAGCAATGGCAAAGAGAACGCCAAGAAAATTAAGAACAGTAAGCTTTATAAGCAAACAATAATTTATTTGGCTCAGCCATTGAACTTACTTCTGTTTCTTTGTCATATTCTGATCGTGACAACACAATGTTAAAAACAGCATGAGATCTGCTGCTTTCAGTGTTCATGTTGGTGGCAGCAACAGTTCTAGATTTATTGCCTTCAATCATAAGAGTTTCAATATCCTAAAAACAGTGGATATGAGATTAGTTACCCAAATTTAAAATCAGAAAACAAAGAATTATTGGATGGAGCACATTTAGCACGAAAGTACTGACTAAGGACACTAATTTTCCATCTCTTTGTGGAGATGGGACCGCCATTTTACGAGGTCATTAGAACCACGCAAAGGTCTAGCCATTTGCAGGACAAAGGAAGTACCTCCAATTCTCAGTTATTTTAAGACCCTGAATACTGTTCCATCCCTGGGAAATGAATAAATTTCCACCTTGGTGTAAAGTTAGCTCAATTTTCTCATAGGGGGAAATTTCTCAACAACAGAGGTGCCAGTAAACCAGTAGTGTGCAAAAATGGAAATCAAAAACATTTCAATGAACAAAGTGAAAAGAAAAACTTAAAATCACAATGTTTTACTCGCCTTGAAAGAGGAGACAACAAGTTTTGTAAGCCCTTCAACATAAGGTCCTAAAATCTTGTGTTCACGGACTCTCAAGGTAGCATGATTTCTAAATTAAAGTAGAGCAAATGATTGATCAGTGAGGTGGATTTCATGCACAAATCCTCAAGGCGATGAAGGGGAAAGTGTGGAAAGCAAAATTATGTAGCTGCACATAGGATTTAAAAAAACCTGAAAAGAAATTTTAGTTACGTACCCTCTTGGGCAAAGCAGATCCCTCACTTTTTCATTATAGATCTCAATGTAAGAAACTTCAACTTTGTATGTAATGTTCTCATCATCATTCTGGAAAGTGGCATTGTAAATAGCACAGCATAAGTACTAAATAAATACATGTAATGAAATAAAACAAATGGTTAAATTTTTCCATATTAACCTTTGAAATTCTATCAAAAAGCTCATCACATAGCCGGGGTATAAGGCCTGTCTGGTTCTGATCGTGGCTTCCCATCATGGTAAAAGTCTTCCCAGAACCTTGAATGGGGTATGAAAAGCAACATTTAGCTATTACACACACTTAAAACTACAGTAGAACCCCGGTAACTTAAACTCTGAAAGGAAACAAAAACAGTGGGAGTTAGCGGAGAATTCAAGTTATCGGGGTAAATTTCAGTGAAATTGTGATCATCAAGATTTAGTTGGAGTTAGCAAGGAATTCGAGTTATCCTAGTTCGAGTTATCAAGGTTCTACTTTATTGTATCATAGCCCTTTAGATCTTAACCCATAAGCTCCCAGAGTTAATTCAATTGTAAAAATTTAGAGACAATTTTGTGTAGCTGTGAACTAGTATTTTTCTTAACTTTGAGTGTAAATGACAGGATATTACAGTGTTACCACAAACCCCTTTGAGATTCAACCATATACTGTACAGCTGTTCGGAATCAGTTGAGATTTTTAAAAACTGATAATCAGAAATAATCAGATTGACTCAAAAAAATCATCATCAATTAAAATCTGACAGTATTATAACCAGAAAAGTTTCTTAAGGATTCCATTTATTTCTCACCTGTGCGCTATTCAAACTAAAACATAAACTTAAGAGTTTATTGACTGCAGACAACTGTAAAATAACCAATCATTACGTACTGTGTTTAAGAGCACAACTAAGACATTCAAAATGTATCACACGGGGTGGTCAATAAATCATAGCTGTATATTATGAGTCCATTAAAGATACAACACACAAATCCATCTCTCACTTGGATTTGCAAGTACATTTATATACAAGATAATAGTCTTTTATCAGAAGTCACTTGCTTTGCTCCAGGCACCTGTTCAATTGCATCTCGCTATCATGGTACATCACAAATCATATCACTATGTACTGTACACACACGTAATTTTACCTGTTTGCCCATAAGCAAAAATACAGGCATTATACCCCTCAAGGGAATTCTCCAAAACATCTGAACCAAGTAACTTGTAGACTTTCTCCTGGCCTAAGTATAAAGAAAGAAAACCTCAAAACCATTTTGGCCAAAGGGATTACTTTGCAGCATACAAGTGTGCAGGTGTGACTAAAAGAGACCTAAGATACACTGTTTTCAAGCAGGAATAGAGGTACACCTGTAAATTACCCACACCCAAAGCCGTAAAAATGGGTAGATTGCCTCTTATCCAAGAGAAATGCTAGCTACCGCGTAGAACAGTTATGCCGTTATCACATCTGGGTGTTTATGGCAGTCCTTTTTATGACTGTGTGGCAAACAAGTTCACCTATCCATACCCACAGAGAGGAATGGGTCACTCAAACTCTAACCCTTGTCCTAGCCCCTTTAGTCACACCCGCATTAGCATCAAGTTTCTCCTTAAAATACCGTAAAATTCCGAAAATAAGCTGCTCCATGTATAAGCCCCTCCAAATATAAGCCCCCCAAACTGGTAACGCAAAAAACCCTCCGTTAAATCGCCCCTCCAAATATAAGCGCCCCGGGGACTTGTACTTGGAAAATTGCCCTCACATACAAAGTAAACCAAAGCAAAAATGGTAAATCTACTTCCAACTAATTTGAAACGCAAATTTCCCTCCATAGATGAGCCCCTCCAAATATAAGCTCCTCCAAAAATAAGCCCCTCAAAAAGGGCCTTTGAAAAATATAAGCTCCGGGGCTTATTTTTGGAATTTTATGGTATCACTGTTAAATGAAACATGGTGGTTACAAAAATATAGGAAATGATCAGAATTTATACAGCCAGAGTACATCCCAGTTTCTGGTTTCTGCACAAAGGAGTTTTGTTATTAAAACACCACACCCTCCCCCCTGACAGGACAGCAACCTATTGCAGGGTTACTCCAAGCAGTATGTCACCGGAACCGAATCATACACCTGGGTGAAGAGAGACAAAGTGAAGCAATTTTCTTGTCTAAGAAAACAACCTGAAGACAAAATCTTCAACCCACAAATATATTTGTACAGAGTACAGATCTAAAGTTCAAAGTATTGACTGAAAGTTCAAAACCTGGACAAAGGAGAAAATCAGGGAGTTCTGGGCCTTTGTAACATGCAAGATCTAAGATCTTAAACATAATGCCTAATATCAACTTTGTCTTACTTGCATATTTGCCATCAGAATCATCCATTGACCAAAAGCAGTGATCAAATGCAAATGTCTGTTAGAAGGAAAGAAAAAAATTGATACATGTTCTTAACCCTTTATCCACATACAAATTCTCCAAACTGATCTCTATACATTTCCTTCATGGATGGGTTGAGAGAAATTGATAAAAGATGAAAGCATTGTCTCTTAGGTGATCATTTTGTTATTCTCATAACCTAATCTCTTGAGATTGTATGGATATTGTTAGGAGAAAATTGATGTTGGTCACTACTGAGACTTAAAGGGTTAATCAACTTCAAAGCTCCCATGTCATTACAAGGTCTAAAACTTAGGGCACAGTTCTAGGATACAGAAATGTAGAATCCCAACCTTTCAAAACCCATAGGGAAAAAGAAATTCGTTAAAATAATCTCTGACGTTTTAAAACTCAAGGTTATTATAAGACAGGAAGGGTATTCAGTGTTGTTTTGGGATATACACATAAAAGAGTTTCTAGAAACCAAGAACTGAGAATTTGACTGAGTTTTGGCAGAATGAAGGTCATGGGTTCAATTCCTATGCAGAACTCAGAATTTTTTTAGAGTTCTTCTTTCTGCACATATTATTCCTTTGATGGTAGTTCCAAGGCTGTGCTCTAGCAGTCTTGGTGGCGCATGGCGCATGGCGCCTAACTTTTGCAACCATGTGACTAGAAAATCTTAGCTTTTTTCACAGAAATTCATATGCTGGGCACCCTGGATTTCACAGCTTCAGAGCACTGGGCTCCCTTCACTTTTTCTTACAGAATAGCTTTGAGTTCAGCTATTTCATTTTTAAATAACATGTAAAATTGTCTCAAATTTTCTCCAGGTCTGCACTGCTGAGACACCTAAGCAACCACGTACCACTTCTTTGCCTCACATCTGTGTCCCATTTTTAGGGTCTGTTTACATGGAGGTAAAGGACCTGAGGTAGGTGAGGTAACCTGTTAAGGTGGGATAGCCTGCCTGTCCATATAATCTCTCATATGGTCACCTCACCTATCATGTAAACGTGATCAAATTTAAATGAGAGATTACCAGCATATGGACAGACGGGTTACCTCACCTACTTAAGGTCCTCCACCTCCATGTAAACTGGTCCTAAGTGTGATAATTCATGATTGGTGTCAATCATAACTTTACAGCAAATAACTTCCAAATTTGGTCAACCCTTGCTTATAAAGAAAATAGCCCGAGGATAAGGCAAAATCAGAAGTGGAGAATTATTTTCAATAATGACTAACACTATAATGTAGTAGTTCATGTTACCAGAGTGAAAAAAAAAGAAAGAAAGAAAAAAAGAAAAACAACACAATAGGAATATAATGACAATAGGAACATCCCCTACATGCAGCTAGTGTGGAGACAGTGTTACATAATAGTTTATGAATACAGTATATACACATAGTTTGAAGAAACATCATACAGTATTACTTTGCAGTCATGCAGAAACATTAATAATAAACAAGAATGCATTTAAAATATGTCCCATTTATAGCACAGGGACATTTTTATCTGCATGAATGGAATTAACAAACTTAAAAAATCCTCCACATATAGTACCTTTGTGTGCTTCCTGTTTAATCCACGAATAAATAGGAAAATAAAGACAAAAATACAACGTTAGCAAATTACATTGCATCACGTATAAGAACATATTCAACAAATTTCGGTGATTTCTTTTATTCATTTAGCAAAGAACGCAAAAAATTGCCGCAACTACCACATTGCCTGCAGCAATAAACTCTACGTGATTACAACGCAATTTCAACATATTTAAATAAATTGTGAACTACTCTGAAATGTAAATATCTCACTGGAAAGATAAGATTCTTGCATGGTGAAATGTTTACTTTTTAAGCCTTTTATATTTACATATGTTTATATTTTAAAATAAAGGCAATGTGCCTTGAATCGTTTGTTTACAACTCGTGATAAGTGGCCGCAAGGAAACATTCTCGAAGGCTGCATGCATAGATAATTTCCACTTCAATAAGCTAAACACAACTTCCTGTCCTAATACAATACGGCACAGTTTATCAAGACGCTATATTTTTAGTACATCCTTCGGTGAGATCGTTAAAACTTTAATTAAATGGCTGTCCTGAAATTAATTGGAATTTCAAAACAAAACTGCTGCAAACGATATAATTTTACGCTCAGAAGCCCGTGTAGTTGAAGTAGTAAAACAAATCAATACGATTGTCTTTCTATAGTGAACATAAACGCAAATTCTAATGAGCTTACTTCAGGTGGAAAATAAAACACGCTTAATAACTTTAGCGACTTAGACAAACGGAAAAAGCAGGCAACGTGCTATTTTTTCCGACGATATATAGCGATAATAAACACGATAACAGTAATATATCTTGGTTCCAATACCGATTATGTAGGTGAGTGAACAATTTAGACACCTATGAATCAATCGTATCTTAAATAAAGAGAGATACAAGTTAGCATGAAACCTGACAAATCAGTGTCATTCTATTACTTTATCAAATTAAAGCTTAATTTTTGCAGCAAAAAAATAAGGAAATATCGAGAAATTTGCAAATGAGCGGTCGATTGACCAACAATGTCACGCTTCCGTTAATCTTAAAATGTTTAGTCGTTTCCTGGAAAAATAAGGGAGAAAAAAACAACAAGAAAAAGAGAGTCATTTCCAATAGATGTGGAGAGCTGAATACGATTGTCGTAAATCTTACAAATAACATAACGGTACTGGCTTCAGCAACTACGTTGAACTAAGGCGCCTCGTTAAAAAAATAAATACCTTAAAAATCAAAGCAACCATTCGCAGTTTTACTTTGGTTATAATACGAAAGTGCACCAGACAGATCGGAGTAAAAATACATGAAACCATTGGTAATCAGTTCCAAAATATACAAAAACAAATAAAAACGTGTCGCAAAGACGTTCTTATGAGCTTAGTTTACGTACCTGTCTCGTGAGCCGGCGGTGGAATATAAAATCGTTTGTGTGTCATCCATTTCGACGACGCATTTGGTACCCAATTCAATTTCTGTTTTAAAAAAAAAACAGACGGAAATCCACTTCAGCTTGTTAAAGGCAAAATGATTGCGATGTTTTCAATCAAGAGTAAGGCAAACATACCTCGCCGATTGAATGGCCTGACACGAACTGCGACTTTAACTTTGGAACTCATGGCAGTCTGATCGCCGTATTTTAAGTCGAAACGGCGCCTTTATAAGCAGATTTGTCAGTGTTTCGACCCCATAAGCCAGTCACTCTTCCAGCGAATGGCTATCATTCGTATTTTAATGGAAAATAGCTCTTTCGTTGACTGTTTTCCTCTCAGAATACGATACACGCGCCGCCATATCCTTTCATTACTTATTCACCGAGCATCCGGGAACTGTCGTGACAAGGCAATTGGTTTTCCGCATTCCTTATATGGAAGTCTTCCAATCCGCGAAAATGGCGCGAAAATATGAGACGTGATCATATGAAGGAGACAAATCACCACGAGAACAAATATTATCTTTAACAATATTGGTGTACATTTAAGGAACTGTGTTTGTGTTGCCCATTACCTTTTTATAAGCTTCAAATAACCATTATCGCTCTTGAAATAACTTAATTAATTTATAATTTTTCGAAACAGGAAAAGCGGAAGTCGCCCAACTGTGCGATGTTTCAATCAGTTTCGAGTTCCTTCATGCTTCTGGTGTTAACTAAACATTTAAAAAGTGAAAACAGTTCGATTTATTAAGTAAAATCTACACAAATTTATTAGGTCTGCTTGAAATTGAGTTAAATATTATACCTGCTGACTTTTACAACGTGTTCAAACGTCTGATGAGTTTTTTTGTTTATTCAGTTGGACTTTAATTTATTTACCACTTATAATATATTGGAAACATGGGATAGGATGTATATATAAATAGTTAGTTAAAGACATCAAACCATTTTTTTTTTTTAAAGTTAACGAGCCTTCCCGTTGAAGGTGCCTGAGCAAAATTATATTGATATATGGCTCCGACAATTCGATGAATGCTACCGTTTCAGTTTTTATCAAAACCTTGGTAGTAGTACTGCATAACGCCAGCTATGAATCCCGGCTTATCCTGGAGTATCTTGATACGGCGCTATGCAAATCTCCTGGTCTCCCGTTTGGGTCACCAAATCTCTCAAATAAAATCAATTTTTCAGTTTCTCTGTGCTTTAGTTTGGAACACAACAGTTTTTTTTAAAAGTTCGGAAATGATTTCAAAGGGATTCCGCTCGACCTATCCAAGATCGCCTAAGAGGCGATGATCACGCTTTGTTGTTTTCGTCTTAAGACCCGCATTCCGTGGCAAAACACGTGTTCTAAACTTGCTTAAATGATCCCCCGTCGTTGCTTCACATTTCCCTGACCTAATAAAGAGGTGCAGGTTGCTAAATAAATTTGCTTTTTGAAGAACCCGTAATAAATAACTAAAAACTCAAAAGGAAATTTAACTGAGGTGATAAAAAGAAAAAACCGAAAAAAATTGAGCCCCAAGAAAGGCCACACTGTGCTGAAGAAAAATAAAATGAAAAACAAGGTATTTGTCACTCGCTCTGACATTCATTCTGCCCCAAAATCTCACTGTAATTATACAGGGACCGCGGAGGGGGAGGGGCTGGTAGGGCCGCGGCCCCACCACTTTTTTGCGCCCCCGCCCCCACTTTCTGCGCTAAAAAGAAAAATAATAATAGTACAAGTTTTTTTTCGTCTATATTCCGCTATATTCTCTGTATTTTCTTTAACTTCAAACGCCAGGCATTTTGTGGAGCTCCTGCGCTTTTCGCGGTAATTGTGCCCTGGGGCCGACTTGCCCCTTGATCAAAAGCCATGCCTTGGCCACCCCTTCGCTTCGTTCCGCAGCGTGTTTTGTACTTCCAGCTCCGGCAGAGTTTTTTTTGTCGGATTTATCAGACGAAATAAAGAAAATTACTAGCTTTTTCAAGCCAAACGAAGCTGAGTAGTTGGTTTGAGTTGATAAAAGTTTTATATTTTGTCTTTCCCCTTTCGAATCAATGAAATATTCGATGGCAAGAAGAATTACATTACTTGAACAGTGAACACTAAACGGCCATAGTTAGAAATTTTTCAGATCACTTCAGTGTAGTATTTTCTATACTAAAATTGTAATCGCGTCTTTTCTTGCATTGAATCTGAACTGACCGTGTATGTTGGTCGTTTATTGAAAAATTATTTTCAATTGTCAGCCCTCCCACTTTTCACCTTGCTCCGCGGTCCCTGTTATAAGGACATCAAGAACTCGATCGCGGCTTTGATGAGTGACATTTGAATTTTGAGGGAAAACCTAACTCGTATTTCAGGAAAGATTCCTGTGGGAGCTTGTGGGGGGAGTGGGGGGGAGCGATTGAAATGTGGGACGTAAGTGCGCTACCTGTTAATTTCTCACATCCTGTCCTTATATCAGAAAACAGTTAATTATTATTGCAAATAGATCTGAGAGGAGGTCTTGAATGTGGTTCAAGCTGCTACTATATAGGTGTGACTGAATGCGCGCATGCTCCGTAACCAAACAAAAGATTACACAGTGAAAAGACACCCCGTTTTCCAAATCAAACAGCGTACTTTAATCCATATCCTGAACCAATTATAAGTACATAGACTCTACAATAGTTAATCTACAAAAGGGACTCTAAGACAGTTTTGAACGGATTCTGGATTCTAGGTCAGGTACTTGGATTCCAGTCTTTGTCAGTAGAACTTCTGAATTACGATTAGGCTGATTTAGCAACAGAATATGGGAACGTCATTTGACGACTGCGCGCACAAATCAAACAACTGGAATGGCCTATCGCAGAAAGGCAAATTGAGCACCGGAAGTCGCGCTTAGTCATTTCCGTGCGCGTTCCCGTCGTCGACTGACGTTCCCGTTCTGTTGCGAAATCAGCCTATTATTAGTGGGATTCCGGACACCTCGAGCTGTATTCAGGACTCCAAAGCCCAGGAATCCGGATTCTACAAGCATAATTTTAACGGATTCCAGATTCCATAAGCAAAAATTTCCCAGATTCCTTTACATGGAGTGAAATAGTTTTCGCAAAACCAAAGAACAGCCAGCACAATTACAACTAACGGACGAACCACGCGCCCCTGGGATTTGTGGCGGCCTTTTTCCCATTTTCATTTTTTTTCCATTGAAATCCCAAGACATTCCACCAGCTCCTCTACGAGTCATGACCGCCACCTTGCAAAAGAATCGGTAGAAATTTTCCAACGCGTCTAGTCAGACGCAGGACATAGTTAGCATCTCCTTCAAAGTTTTCAAGAGCAAATGATTCTTGCATTTATTCACCAGAGATTTTGCAACGAGGCAGGAGATGCTTCCGTCTTTCCGGTGGAGGATGCTTCCACTGCCATCTCTGCAGATGCAGCAGTTAACCTGGTCCGACTGCAAGAACATCTCCGTCCCCAAGGTTTTCCACAGACTGAAGTTCATGGCCGCATTTTGAGAGAGATCGGAAGGAAGAGTCGTACTCAGCGGTGCCATATACGTACTGAAATTGAGCAAAAGATCCTTACTATAATTAATATCATACAATTGGTTTTGTGGCTATGATATTACAAAATTACAAGTCCAATATATCAAACCAGAGACATAAAAAAAACTCGACCACCTACCCTGGAACCATACGTGAAAAGTACGTGGCATCCAGAGTAACTTCAAACTAGAACAGCTCAGTTCCAATGTGGATTTTAATCGTTTGACCGTGAGTTGGGTGAAAAACATTTTCCTAGATAATTCACAGAGAGCTAACAGTTATTTCAGTCGATCCATGCCCTTTCGTTTTTCCTATGTTCTGTCCCGAGTCTCCCTTCTCGCCCTTATTGCCAGGCTCTCCTTTGTCTCCTTTTGTGCCGTCTTTTCCTGGGTACCCCGGTGCTCCAGTAATTCCTGGGTCCCCCTGGGTCACCGTTAACACCCATGTCGGCTGAAAGAAGTTTAATAGAAACAGTTATTGTACATTTAAAAAAAAAATGACAAAAGTGTTTTTGACATTGCTTTAGGCGAGAAAAACTCTTGAAATACAGGAGCATTTTGTAAACTAAACAAGAAAAAAAGAAAATATTTGTGTGTAATTTCCCTCTCTCTCTTCCGTTGTAATCAACTCTCTTTAACTTACGTTTTATTTTTTCTCGACTCAGCCCAGTGTGCTGCAAAAACAAAGGACAACGCTCGTCCAGCCATCGTTCGTGGTCCATAGTCGCCCTATCTTCTATCGCTTACCTCATCTCCTATACTCCCTGTCAATTGAAATCTACAGCCCCCCCCCCCCCCCCCCCCCAAACCACTACCTTTACAGCAGCCCTTACCCAGCTTTTTCTCTGAGAGGGAACTACAGAAGTTTTTGACAAACCTTTTGTTCCTGGTTGTCCTTTGAATCCAGGTTCCCCTTTAATCCCAGGGGGTCCAGCCAAATAGACTTTCCCTTGAGACGAACAAAGTTGCGCTGCTGTAACAGAGCTGAGTTGAGAACGAATCTCGCTGCGGACGTCTTCTATAAAGGTCAACGAGGTTGTGTCGCGACGAGTTCTTAGGACTGAATGGCTTGCTGCAAGGAGTGGGCGAAAATATAGCTCATTATAAAATAATATAATTATATTATATCATCATCATATACAATTTTACATTTTTGTCCTTATACTTGCTTGGTATAGCCAGAACGCATTATGTCAACGTCTGTGTCTTAAAGGTTTTTTTACTGTCCTCGTAGCGGCCAAACACTGAAACAATATTATTGATCAAAAACCGTAAAAATTCCGACCACTTCCGTACAAATTAAAGGCCGCTAAAGAAGGCTTTGAAAAACATCAGTCCTGAATATGTCAGAATGTTATAGTATTCTCTCTGAAAACGCGAAATTTTACATCTTTGCCTACATATTTTTTTCTTGATTACCCTGTTCCTGTTGAAACTGATCTATTAAAAGTTAGTGAAAATTTATTTAGTGAAACTGAGAGTTCGCCTCCCATAATAGCGATCAGAATTTTTCAAAAAAACTTACAGTTTTATGACTCAAAATTTAAAAAAATTATGAGTGTTGGTTCAATTTCGCACGCTCCCGAAGTTGGCCATATATTTGTGTGCTCGTGCAAGTAACATCACTTTGTTAGTAACGAGGCAGCTATTGACAAGTCAAATAACATTCGGCTTCAAATTGCCTCGGTACCCATGTTGTACAGGTCACGACAGATAAATAAACTGGCTCCGCAAGCAAATATATGCGAACAACAGGCACCGGATTATATGTTAGCTCTTCTCTTTTAAAACGCTTTCATACACCAACGCAGCCACTACTCTGAACGTTTCGGGAAAAATTTCAAATCAAAATGCATGTCGATGATAACGCATGATGTGATTATATGAATTCTATGAATTCATCACTATCGTTCATTTTCATGCGGATTTTCGTTTGGATGTATTTTAAGGCCGAGAGGGCGGATGTCTGAGGACCGTTCATATAATTCTTATCGTGGTGGGTTGAGAGCAGCCTTGGCTCACCCCAATGGGATAACCATCCGAATTGTGCATAAAGGAAGTTCAAAACAAGGATAAAAGATCGAGTCTTAGAGTCCACCTAAAGTTAAAATACTCACATGTTCGTAAGAAGTCGTGGAGTATTGTTTAGATTTGCTGAAAAGATGTTTATGTTTTGCTCGACGAAATAAAGAAAACTTGTTTTTTAGCGAAGACGACTGCTGTCATCCTAATCTGTGTTACGAATGGCTGGTTATTACGGCTTCTTGAGAAGACCTGGCAGCAGTTGTTTTTTGTGAGTAATAATTAAAAATTTATGTCTTGTATGATTTGCCTTGTCTCTTGTTTCGATCTTGTTATTGCAAGAGAAATTTTCTGCTTCTAATTCAGTCGGATCGTTCCGATAAGTCGAGATAAGAGTCCATAATTTTTCGCTGTTGAGCTTAACTTGTTTTGTAAAGGATAAGCAAACGTTAAAAACGGAGGACACTCTATACAAATTGGATATTTTCCGTCACGGACCAATTTGTGGTCTTTTTCCACTTAAGTGTCAGTCTTTACGGAAAACTTTTCAACGATTCATTCAGGCTCTATTATTGGCGAAACATCGTCACCGCTTTTGCTGTTGGTTTGAGTGGCTAGAACGAAGCTAAATTCCAAAAAAATTTAAAACGTTTTTCATCATTGCCGTCGATTTTTAGGTATTGTTTTAGGAAAAGAGACGAAAAACACAGCTTAACACGCCATCATGAAAAAACTCTTTTTTTTTCTTTTCGTTATCAAATTCCTGGTATGATTTTTTTTTTAGGCCATAGCATGAATACTTGCGCGAATATATTCTTGTACTTCGAATTCAGTATTTCTTTCAGCGATCTGCGTAGCTTTCCTGGATACCTAGAATCCTTTTTGCATGGCTCCAACAATAACGCCTGGCACTGAACAAAATTAAAGGCCTAAAAACGCCTTTTTTGACTCAAAAACTTTGCCTAAATTCCCTCTTTTCCTCTCTGAAACGCCAAGGTTTGTCTAAGTCTCGCGGGGGGTCCAGAAATATGTAATCTATTTTTAGAAACCGCGCGCTTCGCTACACCGAAACTCTCGTTCCTCGGTCTTTCTTTGCTCCGAAAACAAACGAAAACGCTTGCTACGCAAGCTAGTTAAATTGCTATATGAAAAATTAACTGATATATAGTTAAAATAAGAGATAAACGAACTAAAATACCAAACCCAAATGTAATTATGTGATTAATTTATTTGGTCGAAAGAAAAAATACCATTTTACAGTAATGAGCTTAGTATCCTATCCTCTGAGTGAACGTGAAGCTGAGTTGACCTTGTTTGATACAAGCCTTTTTCCTTTTCTTATGGAAATTATGCTTAAAAATACTAGTTACCAAAGGAACAAAATTATCAAAACAAGGTCAACTTCTGCCTCGTTTCCACCTGTAACTGTAAAATGGACTAATGTCAAATTCGTTTTGAAGAGGGTCGTGAAGGGGTAAAATGGGAACTGGGATTAGCCTTATTATGGACTGGGAAAATGGGATTTACTCACTGGGACTGGGATTTAGCCACTGGGAATGGGATGAACAATTATAAAATGGGAATGGGATTTCTTTTCTTCAGCGGTCTTTGCTCCAATATTTTGAAATAGAAAAATAAAATTTCGTAGCAATAGACCATGCACTCCTCAGTAGAGACCGTGAAATCGGTATTTTTCGCCTTCGCGCCCGCAGTCTAGCTACCAGCTAGCAGTGAAAGCGGAGACAGTGAGTCAGACGAGGATTGCGCAGATGATAGAATTGGTTTTCATATGGTTATGTCAACAAGGGCTGGAAGAGAAAGAGTGTTCACCAGCAGAATGAGAGATTTTCTTCAGTCCAGGTGAAGGTACGTGTATCCAAATAGCGTCAATCAGTGCTTTTAGTTTATTATGCGCATGATTTTGCAAATAATCATTAGTAATGGGATTTTAGATTTGGTAACTGGGATTTTGGCAAAAATTAGCCTGGGAACTAGGATTTGGGCCAAATTTAGGCTGGGAACTGGGATTTGGCACCCCCCTTCACGACCCTCTTTGAAGTTACTCCTATATGCAACAATAAAGATTCAACTAAAGAGAGAACATTAACCAAAAGTCAAAGGGTGGTTCGCCTAAAAAGAAAAACGTCTGTCAATTCTTAGTTTTTCCCTTTTTTAAATGCTACTACAATAAATACGCTTGTCCTTGCAGTAAGTAGAAACAGGCAAACAGAATTCTACGGTGGCCCAGAAGGTTCAAACATGCAAATTAAACATGTTGCTGCAAACTAAAAATTTTACCTGCTAATTAAAAATGTTGCTGCAAATCAAAAATAGGACATGCAAATTAAAAATTGTACATGCAAACTAAAAATATTACAAACATGAAACATGAATGGGCCAACGGCTGTAAGGCCAGGTCGCACAACTCGGACCAGGTCTTCATCACTCATACTGCGCGTGCAGGACTTTTCATTTTTAATTTGCATCGATATGTTTTCTATTTTCAATTTGCAGCACAAGTTTTAGTTTGCATGTACTATATTTAATTTGCAGGTAATATTTTTAGTATCCAGGTACAATTTTTAATTTGCATGTACTATTTTTAATTTGTAGCAACATTTTTAATTTGCATGTGTGACCCTTCTGGGCCACCATAGAATTCACTTTCTACCCTTTTTTGTACCAGTTTGACCGCTGTATTTCTGCTGGTGCCTTGTTTGAATCAAGCCTTTTCTGGATAGCATGTACTTTTAATCATCTCCTTGGGTGCTTTTGCTTCTGCATTCAGTTGGTTCAAGTATGCAACTTGTTATTACTCTTCTACACTTGATCAACAAAAGCAAGCTGTAACATCTAGTGTTTAAGAATGCAGACTTTTTTGTTATCAAGCAACAAAATGTTACTTCAACAATACAGCCATATTCATTGATCCTATTATAAGATATTAAACTAACAACTTTTCATTATTTTGTAGTGCTCTAAGCTGAGTTCATTTTGGTTGCCATGGTGAGTAGACAAAAGTTTGATATTATTATTATTATTATTATCATTATTATTATTTAGTATTATTAGTATCATTTATGCACAATCATTCTTTCAAATTAAACTCTTTAACCTGTCCGAGCTTAGGGTTTCAGATGTTGCATGTAATGTATTTAATACAATATTGTGATAGTTAGGCAGCCATTTCATCATTTCAAACCCTTTGCACTAAACTGTGCTTTTTTTCAGGCCACTAATTATTTGTTATGACTGGTGACCATTATATAATTTTAGGTCACCCAAAGGCGAATTTGAAAAAAAAATAGAGCTTGGATCACTGTTTTGAACGAGTTCAAATTTCTTTTCAGGACCACAGTTGGTGAAAAGTCATGCCCAGACCTTTGTTGTAAATACTATCCAATTAAACATAGACTGTTCATCACTAACATCGCTGCAGCTCGCGTTCATAGAACGCATTGTACTAGCAATGCAGGCATTTGATTGGTTGTTAGACAATACATGGTAATTTTCATTGACAACAGCTTTAGTTTAAGTTGCAGACACTGACAAGTCACTGACAAGTCATCGTTTCTATCAAACGGCACATCTTGCGCAAACACACAAAAGATTTTTGGTATTTTGCGGGTGAAACATGTAAACCAACATGCTTTTGAAGCAGCCCAGCCAGGGGAATGTGGTAACAGAGTTTCTGCCAAACGGATTGAAATTTAACGCTACGCTGATGCAAAAAAAGACGACCTGTCAGAAATGCATGGCTTTTTATTGGGAGGTTTAACTGTTTTAATTTGTGATGAAGCGAGCATGCTTAGTGCTTCGATCAGGAAAATGTTCCATCTCTGCATGTTTGCCGATTTTATTTGGAGGAATGGCCCAGAAACTGTATAAGATCACTTTTTTGAAAGGAGATATTTGTAAAGACGCTAAATCAATGCTAAAAGTGTCTGGCATGTTTATTTATAATCGCCATCGGGGTTTCTTAATAATTAATGAATGGTAAAAGGCATGAAATTCCTGTCATGCCTCCTGAACACGAGCTGTAGTGACGTTATTACAGTCCCTCTATTTTTCTCACTTCCTCCCAAACCGCCCCTGCCCCCTAAGTAGTTTTGACGCTCATCCAAGATGTCTGCCCATAACGCGAAACAATCCATCTAGACCATCGTATGAAAAAATAGAGGACTGTGAACAGTCTAATAAACACTGTAAAGACCAGCAATAATATGACATATTTATCAGTTACATTTTATGCCATCAATTAAGAAACAAATACACAAATCCTTGTCTGATTTTACACGCTAAAAATTAATGCAGGGAACTGGCAAGAAATGTGATTTCCTGTTGCTCTTTTTTTAAAAGTAAAAGTAACCCCAGCACATTCGACAAATTTCTCCTCGTGACTACTGTTTATGTAGTTTCCCGGGGGACCATTTATGGTTGTGTCTATCCTGTATCCTTTCCCACCCTCTAAACAGACTGGATTATTGAATAGCGCATCAAAGTAACTAATAGAACTTATTGTCTCATCCTTGTAAGTTTGTGAAATGTTTATTCCATGCCTCTTAAACAGCCGGGTGCCGCTCCAAAAATCTCCACTTTCAAAAACGTCAACATTAACTATGTAATTGCCACCATATTTACCAAAGAACTGTACTCCATGTAAAAAAATTCCTTTGTTGATGATGAAAGAAATATTCTGCGTGACAGCTGGCTCGTTAAATGAGCTGGTACGGATGGGGCCACTGGTGATGTTAAATCTAAGGCAGCGCTTATGTGGACCAGATCGGGGAGACTGACTGAATGGTAGAGATACTTCTTTAATGTCACTGAAGTGCTTCATCATATCAACAACCTCTTTCACTGTCAGTATGTTAGAATCAGGGACAACAGACATAAACTCTTTCTGAGACATCAGTGGAAACTTTATGGCTTTCACAATTTCCTCTCCTAGAATTTCCCTCTTTGTATTGACATTTATGGTCAACCCACGCCTCTCAATTTCTTTCGTGGACCAAAGATCAACCGCCTTAAATAATTCGACCTCTTTTACAAAAAGCCTCTCCATTTTTACAATAGACTCAACGAGAGTTCGCTCTAGCGTGACAAAGTCTTCTGACATCACAGCTTCTGTTGTTTCGGTCTTTATCACTCCCCAGCAGCGATCTTCCAAAGATTTTTCCTCAAATTTCTTAGCCAACAGCAACACTGAAAAAACATTTGATCCTTCCACATTCTCACTCATATGTTCAGTGCATCTTTCCACAAGGGAAGGCACCATGTATTTCTTGGCTAAGTAATAAACTTGCATGACATTGCT
The DNA here is from genome assembly GCA_964035525.1 of Porites cylindrica. Classification (NCBI taxonomy): domain Eukaryota; kingdom Metazoa; phylum Cnidaria; class Anthozoa; order Scleractinia; family Poritidae; genus Porites; species Porites cylindrica. Next base: position 30,293,665 of record OZ037781.1, on the reverse strand, counting down.
TTCGCTTAAATTTGCCTCATCGCCGTACAAATGGCGAAACAGCTCTAGCAGACTCTCGTAATCACAGTCAGGTAGTTCAATGGAATCTTTAGTTTCCGCCATTGGACCATAGAACATGGCATAAAACACAGGACTGCCGATACCAAGAACAAACTTGTGAGCTGGGATCGCCAGCTTTGCCTTCTTGCTTCCGTCATCGTTCGCCTCAGTAAACACAAACCTCACATCGCTCATGAGTTCTTTGTTGAAGATAAACATTGTCCTTTCTTCAATACTAGGCAATTCCGTCTGCCAGTTGTCGTTTACGATACCAGCCATCTTAATCGACGCAAATCCTTGCTACCACAGGACAAGGACACCCTCTTCAATCATTTAAGGAAGCAATTATGCGAGGGGCGTGGGTCTGGAGGTAATTTATTAGATCGCAGCCCCCTGGTACCCAGCCCCCTCGGACGTACACCTCATGAAATTTACACAACCTTGTTTTACCATACCACAAATAGGTATCTGGCAATAGCCCTCGCGAAACGATTGTGTCTAAAAGTACACACGAGTGACCACGAATGACCACGAGCGAGAATGCATCAAAATGTTTTTTTCTGACGTCATAATCGCGTGATTACTATTAAATATTTTGATAGAAGCGTAAAGAGGCAGAGTTAACATGAAAGGGCCGAAAACATGAATAAAGGGTAGAGGGTGAAAGGATATTATGCACCTATCAATGTAAATCCCGTGGGGGGGGGGGGGGGGGAGTGCGGGCAAGGGGTGGGGATTTGATGCCTGAGACTATCCCCGCTGTCGGGCTTTTGATCGTGCGAAGCGACCCCGTGGTCGGGACATTTGACTTTGACCGACAGAAGCCTGGTATCAATTCAGAAGCGGTTACCAAATCCGTCCCTCGAGGCTTAGCCTGCGTAGCAGGCGCGTGTCTCCTTCCCGCGCGCACGTTTTTCTTTTGCCCACTACTTCCAAGCGCCTGCTAGGCAGGCTACTCGAGGCTTTCTGAAAGTCACGCTGTTGGAGAAAGGTGTGAAGTCTTCATTTGTTTTAATCGCCATAATCTGATACTTTAAACTGTCATCTAAACAGATAATGTCTACTTTGAGGAAGTTTTTATCTTCAAGTTCCCATCTGATTGTAAAACTCGATTGAAATCGAATTCCACCATGAAAGTCAGAGGATTTTTTACGGGTCACTGATCCGACCTGTTCCGACATGTTGAGCAGATGTTACAAAGCAATTTACGTTTCATTAATATTAAAATAGCACGGTCAATCTTCCTAGAGTGATTTTGTTGTTCAAAATAAGAGATGCTAGTGGAGAGAGAAAATACTTAATTACAGCGAGTAATTTAACGGAGCTTACGTTTAGTAAGGACGTACTTTTGAAATGTTCTTTTAATTCGTTTTATACAGTATTATTATAGTATTGTTTGTTTAGATTTTTTCCCCTGAGGTGGGGGCTTTTTTGACATTTTTGATTGACCTTTCGTTTCCCACCCTGGGGAATTTGATCAAAAAATTTTAAAATTTGTCAAATCCCCACCCCTTGCCCGCACTCCCCCCCCCCACCGGGTTTTAATTGATAGGTGCATTACATCTTCCGTGTGCCCCCTTCGAAGCTGTCCACGACCCGCCCTTTTAAAAAAAAAGGAAAAATATAACTCATTTACATCAGGGCTCCTGTTTACATATTTTAGAAGCTGGAAGTGGTTTATTTGCGTTTAAATAGGTGATGTTTTCTAACTATTTCTACTTGTCCATCATTGAGAATCATGCGCTTTCCGCTTCCTGAGCTTTTTTCGCCTCCCAAACCGCTTTCTTGCTTTCAGACCTGAAATATCGATCTAAATTACAGAATCGGATGAAGGTTATATTAAAAAGGAAAGAGAAAACACTGAAACAATATTATTGATCAAAAACCGTAAAATTCCGTTAAACAACCTCTCCGTTTATAAGCCCCTAGCCTCCGAATAGAAACCCCCGACTAAAATCTAAATGGAGAAAATCTTCCAGTAATAGGCCCCTTCCCAATTGAAGGCCGTTAAAGAAGGCTTTGAAAAGCATTAGTCCTGAATATGTCAGAATGTTATGGTATTTTATCTGAAAACGCGAAATTTTCAATGTTTGCTTACGTATGTAATTCTTGAGTACCCCTGATCTACTAAAAGTTAGTCAAAATTTATAGTAGGGAAATAAAAGTTCGCCTCCCATAATAGATAAAAAAAATTACAGTTTTATAGCTGTAGGCTTAGTATAGGTAATAACATGATTTGTAGTGATATTTGGCATAAATACCACGAGTGATAGTTCGAAATTGTTAAACGTAATTTCACGAGCCGTTTGGCGAGTGAAATTTGAGACAATTTTGAAATATCACAAGTGGTATTTCTGCCAACTATCACGTACAAATCATGCTATTATTTGTTTACACTACTACCCACAAAAGGTTTGTAATTTTCACATGTAGGTATTTCAAATTAAGCTGAAATACCACTGCTCTAAGCCAATCAAATTGCAGAAATTTCTCATGTAGTAGTATAAGCTACATAATTCCGGAATTTGGGAGGGAATTTAAGAAAATCTTTGGAATTTTAGAAAAAAAAATTGAATTTTAGAGCAATTTGAACATTAACCCTAAAGTCTGGCAACATTTCACGGGCAAGAACGTTGACAAAACGTTTTTTGTATTCCTACCGACCAGGAGAGGGCTTAGTCCGCTCACATGCTACAGCAGTTTCTAGCGCACTATAAGACATTCGTTTGTTAAGGAAGATAAATACATATATGAACAATTATTAATGTAAAGTGATATTTCTTGGAACCTTTAAACATTGGTAACAAACGATGTTTTACGATTACAACTCATTCTTTTTCGTTATATCGCCATCAAAAACGAAAGTTTTTGAGAATTTTCGGGAATTTTGGAGCTTTTTTCGGGAAATTGTGGAAAGAATTTTAGGCCATATTTCGGGAATTATGTAGCTAACCCTATAAATTATGAGTGTTGGTTTAATTTCCCACGCAATACTCATGTTGTCCAGATATCTGTCTGCACGTGCAAGTAACATCACACTGTTAGTATCGTTATTTTACATGTGGAGTGTTTATCAAGCGGCTGCGTTGGTGTATGAAAGCGTTTCAAAAAAGATGAGCTCAGGGGCGGATCCAGGGGGGAGGGGGCGGGATTGGGTGGCTGGCCCTTTAGGGCAGCTCACCTAAAAAGAAATTGATACACGGAAAAACAACTGGAAATACGTGGGTTCCAAAAAATATAGAATTAAAAGAAATACGTGCAATCGCCATGCACGAAAATGCAGAACCATCGACAGAAGTGTAGTTTGTGAGAAAGTTGTGGCGCTGCACGGCTGCACCCTAGACGAACGACGGCGTCTTCACTTTTAGCCGACTAGTTTAATAAGGTATTTCTATTAGCTTCTATTTTTTCTATTTTGAGGCTTTTCAGGAGTTTGCAGTGATACAGTCTCCAATTCGCCTGCTTAGAATAAGGTGTAGTTTAGTGGCCGATTGGTATCAGCCACCCCCCATTAAAAAAATCCTGGATCCGCCCCTGGAGCTAGCATAAATCTGGTGACTGTTGTTCGCATTTGCTTGCGGAGCCATTTTATATATCTGTCGTGACCTGTACAATAAAACAACGTCTAACGTACAGGCTAATATTGCACGACTCCAAGAGACTTGAGCACAAAGAAAACCAAACCAAAGATAGAAGCCTCGAAGTTATTATTTTTCTTAGCGGCAGGCAATTCAAAATTCCAGCGGGCACAGAAAAAAAAAGACAAAAAAGCCACTCTGATACTCTAGACCATCTAATATAAAGCGGCTTAGAAAAATAAAATTTCAGTTATTTTTGTGATGTAAAAGTCACTCTTTTTTCCTGAGACTAATCAAAGTAATCAACATGTGATCCAGACGAAAACGTATCTTCTTTTAATATGCTCATCAATTTTTTCGCCGATTCGTCTGGGGAGAGAATTTTATTCTGAAAGAATAACAAAAGTTAGAGTTAGTGCTACAGCCAAGAAAAGCTGCCTTAAAACACAGAGACAAGAGACAGACCATGACTCAGTTTATACTTTGTAGAGTGAGAGAGGTTCTGTAAAAGGGCAATTTGATTGATTGATGATTGATTAATTCACTTCCGTTTAAATGAAAGCCATTTTAAAACAGAAGTAAAAATGGTATTTCAGTGGTTAGGGGAATCTAGACTTAAATACCACATCGAGTGTGAGCACAGGGTGCCCAAAATCTGCTTTTGTAACCGCTGGTAATTTTGTAGTAAATGTATTTGATTAACCATTTGCTTCATCTACTGTGATGTGGCTAATGATATGGCTCAATGTTTAAGAGGACCAGTAAATGGCGAACTCAAAATCCTTCCAAATCACTCAAAAGACCTCTTCTGAGGCAAAAGGACGACAATATAGTAGACTACGAGTAGTCCCCATTTTTCCTCAGAGATAGCAGAGCAAGCAAAATGCAAGCGCGTGAAAATCACCCGACGCGAGAAAGGCACTCGCGTTTTGCTCACTCTACTATCCCTGAGGAAAAATGGGGACCACTCGTAGTCTAACAATATAGAGGGTCCCCATATGTTTTTCAGGATCTGAGATTTCTTTCCCTTATTTGAAACTTGGGATTCGGGATTTTTAAGCAAAATCGGGCAAGATTCGGGATTGAAAGTATGCATGTGAGTTAGAGTACTCGAAATAACCCTTGGAATTAAGGAATTGTACGAAATTTTGGGTAGGGATCACAGTATTGAAGAAACCTATTGGGGACCCTCAATATACCACATCACTGACTATTCAAGTCTGTAGTAACACCCCATTTAAGGGAATTCAAAACAGTCTTGGATTCTGGATTCCAGGTGCTGGATTCAGGATTCATCAGTGTCAGTGGACCTTGAATTCCAGATTCCTTGAGCAGTATTCTGGACTCTAAAGCCCAAGATTCCAAATTCTACAAGCAAAAATTTCCAAGATTTCGGTGGTAACACTTACTTCCTCCTTGCTAGCATTGAACATTTGTGCAATTTTTTCGTCACCGCACGTCCTGCATATCTCATCGTACATATCTGTACTTAGTGGGCCTGGAGCATAGTTCAATACCCGCACATGAGGCTGAAAGGAAGGAAAATAAGTAAGAAACAGGGGCACCCAACGAGAATATAGTGCAAAACCACTTAAACATAGAATTGTTAAACGTATTTTAGTATTTAAACGGTAGATATAGGCATATTTTTATCCCCTGAAAATTTTTCATCTGTTCGGATTTCCTAACTGAAAGTCAAGTGATCCGAAAATTACAGGGATCAAAACTTACCTTTTCAAGAATTTTAGCCAGAAAAAAGGCTCCCGAAAATTCTAGGTGACCTTTTTAGGGTAAAAATCCGTTAAAAATAGGCAATTATACCATTTTTTAGATGTCCGAAAATCCTAGGAGAGGCAGGAAAGCAAGAAATTTTACAACAAATGTTCCGGAAATTCTAGATCTCAAATCGTCTTCCGAACAGATATTTTTCCGAAAATTGTCGTTGGGTGCCCCTGAAGAAATATTTGTTCCTTTTTATTCTGTTGTTAAGCAATGTAGCTGCTGAAAGTTGACCAAAGATAGAGTTGGTTAGCCCGCGACCAAGCTCTCCGCGGCACTCTGGCAGCGGGGCAAGAAAAGAAGGAGAGCTTGCAACTACGTCTCTGGAATTTAAATACCTGCATCTAAAAATTTAATGCGAAATGCTTATTGTTTATATTAGCGCTCATTTCCGCTTCACGCTGATTGGCAGAAATTTGACAGTTCAGTCCATGGGGAGCTTACAGGGGAATTGGAATGAAATTCAAATTCCAGAGACGTAGTTGCAAGCTCTTAGTCCTTCTTTTTCCCGCCCTGCCACCAGAGAACCCCGGAGAGCTTGCTCGTGGGCTAAGAGTTGGTAATAATACAAGATCTCAAAAAGTAGGTTGAGTTTGATCATGCAGGTGAACGCAGTCCTGAATAGGACTGTTGTTGTTGACAGCGACTGATGTTTCGACAACCTGTGTGGTGGTCATATTCGGAGTCAAAGTGAGTTGTATCACATCAGTTGATGGTATTATACTCTGGTTATTGATCTGATTGGTCAAATACGTCGTGATTTTATTAGTTGTCTGTCAGTTAAGCTGTGATGTTATGGGCTATGAAGACTCGTAATCAGTAATTGGTACGTTTCAATCCGTCTATTGTCACAGTTAAAGAGTCGTCCGTTGTTAGTCAAATTGTCAGTTCTCCAGTCATTCTCTAGTAGTTAGTTTTGCTTGATCTCGTCAATAAGTCGTTTGTACGGTGCTGGTAACTGCCACTCATAGAATTTTTTCACACTCAGTAAACATAACTTCTGTTTTATGGTGGTAAGTCCCAAAAGTTATCAACATCATTTTTCCTCTAACAATATAAATGCTCAAATATCAAAAGAAAAGGTTACAAGAAGTAGTAAAATCATCACCTAGGGGAAACTGCTTTGATCGTCTATCAAATTCTCTCAACTAATTCTTTAAGGAAATGGGGAGATCAGTCTGGAGAATTTGCATGCAGACATTGTGGCTTAAAGAGTCAAGTCTTTTTTTTGGGGGGGGGGGCAGTATTTTTGAAAGCAATATAAAGGGGGAAAGTAAACAAAACTGTTTTCTTGCTTGCCTTTGAATTTCATGTTTTTGAAACATTCATGGTTACAAAAGCATCACAATATTTACAGTTAATACTACTGCATAAGTGAGCAGTCTCTTATTTTCTCCACCAAAGTTAGTCCTCCTTTTTACCTTTAATTTGCATTATTTTACTTTTTCGGTTGCTGTGCAAGGCTCTGAGGAAAGAATGATGACCACTTGCAGTCTAGCAGTTTACCTCTTCTTTGGCCAACACTTGGCACATCATATCCCGAGCTGCTTTACCCGTGCAATATAGAGAAAAGTAGGCATAAGACTCCACTGCCATAAGAGATGAAACATTGATAACTGTGCAGGTTGAATCCTTGAACCTTTGTAGAAACTTTGATCTGAAAATAAATAAATGACATAATTATCATTCGATGCAAATTTTTCTTCCTTTTCATTGGCAGAGAGTCCACCACGTGACCTGCAATCATGCACAATGTCATCTAATTGTGTTTGCCAGCAAATAATAATCTGCCCATGCATAAACGAAACCATGTTTTTCTCCTTCTTGCGATCACTTTTGCATAAAGATGGCAAAATGACAGATATTAATTAAAAAATGAACTCAGTGACCGAATAGTAAAACAATTATTGAACTCGATAATCCCAAATATTGTGATTTGTCAGTGTCTCGCAGATCAGGCAGATATCCCCCAGGCGATTTTATTCCAGTGCCCACCATTACAATGCCTTAGAGTGTGCATGTACATGTATTGAAAGCTAAACTGATTAAACAATGATGATTCTTACATGAAAAACATGGGAGAGGTAAGATTAAGGTTGAAGTAACCTTGAAGGGCTTCAGCACTTTGGGATTCATCTTTGATACGTTTTGAGACATCCCCTAGAGATCCTGCATTATTGACAAGTAAAGCATGGCTGATGTTTGATGGCTCGACCTGAAGAAAAATAGACCTTGTGAAAATTTATTTCATTCAATAACATTTTGGGCAAAAAAAAGACATTGATAATATTTTATTTTTTATTTGACCAAATAATGAAAACTGAGATTTGGTTTTATCAACTAAGTAGATAGATTGGCCACTGTAAGGACTGATAAAGAAGCAGATGTGTTCAACTACTGGCCCTTGGCAGAGATGATCAATTTTGCTCTGACAAAGGGCATGCACTCAAATGTGTCTCTCTTCCTAAGGTAGCTAATTTAACTTATCAACTCAACTGATGAAACCACAGGCAGCCCAGGCTCTGTGGGAGTTTCTTAGACTTTGAATTTATAAGAGAATGTATGAAAATAAACAAAATACGTCCTAAATTCCATTTTTGGACAAAAATAGAAATGAAGATGACTCACCTTGTGTTTTTGTTTTGTTATTTACAGTTTCTTTGCTTCTAGAGCCATTTGGAAGTTGTTTTATCGACATTTAAGATTTTGAGTTGTTGTTTATCGGTGAAGTTAACCCCCAAAATTTCCGCAACTTCCCTCGAAATCAGCCGATTTTACCGCGAATCTGTCCCTGAAAATCCCGTGAAATTTTTTTCCGCAACCTATCAGAAGTCCTGAAAAAAGTCGTTGCATAACTAATAAAAGTGAAAATATTCTTAATTTTGTGACTAGAAGTGCAGGAACCCGGATGCCTGTTTCAATGCTCGAATTGTAAACAAAGTTTCTAGTTGCATTTCACCCAGGATTCAGATCAAAGTTTTGCAATACACAGCAACTCGCTACATACTTACAACAACTGAAACAACTGAACAGCATGGAAATTAATCAATGCATTTCATTTTCAATACGATTGAATGTGACCAGTCAACATGACCAGCAAGATGAAAGGTTGACCGGTCAACTTCCCAATCAGGCTGGACATTGTCCGTTCACCGGCCATTATTTCGAGCCAAATAACAAATAAGGCCGCCAGAAACAAATAAGGCCGCCAGAAACCAACAGAAACATCTGTTCTTGGATTTTCCCACTTATGCGTGAATTCCTCGCCTCATAAAGATTCAAGTAATATCTATTCTAAGACAAGGAATGTTTAGATAGCAAAATCTCAAAAAAGAACAGTAATGTTTTTTAACAAAGGAGCTTTCCCAGCTGCCAGCTAAATACTGTGTCACGCAAAAGCCTGGAAATTCAATTGTCCTCTTTCACAAAACAGAGAACCCTTTCGAACTCAGGAAATTTGTGTAAATAAAGTTGTTTAGGTGCTGTAATACCTCATGAAAGTAGAAACTCGGACGAATTGATAGTTTCTTGGTTTGAATTTTGGTAAAGATATGTGAAAACTTAGAATAGGGATATATGCTTGACATAATTTGACTACTAGATAATGTAAACAATGATTTATAATATTAATAGAACAACAATGTATGGTCATTTTAATAATTATTGAAGTCTAACTTACCTTACTAAATGCATTTTCTATTGTTTTACCCAGTGTGTCTATTTCCCCCAGGTTGGTAGCAATAATGTGAACTGCAATAAACAGATGATGTCATTCTTTGCTTATCAGTGATGAATCTGTATATTTGCAACATTGTTGCCTACGTAGTGATCAAACTGTTTAAAAACACCTACAGAATGAGTACAGATGGTCACCTGGAATGAGTAAGTTTAATACTTACCTTGGGCACAAGAGTATGTCTCAATGATTTTGTTTCTCGTCTCTTGAAGACCTTCTTCACAACGCGCCAGTAGAACAAAATGACCCTCGATCCCTGCATCAGAAAACTCTCGCGCCAGAGCGATGGCTACAGACCTTCCGAAACCACGACTAGCCCCAGTAATAACGCAACAAGTTCGAGAACCTGAGGGAAACATCTTTTTGTTTAGCGAAATGCAGAAAGGAACAGGCGTTGCAAAGACTTTACTTGGTAGCCGCGCCGGTAGTAGTCTGCTACACAGCCGTTTTTAGTGTCGTCACGCAACGCTCCTCCTTGCGTGACGACACTAAAAACGGCTGTGTAGCAGACTACGCCGGTAGGTCCTCCCGCGCGAATAGCCACTACTAACTCGCGCGTTCTCCGTTCGTCCCTCGAAATGGAAAACTTGTTTTATACCCTCTCTCATTTAAGTCGCCTCTTTCCATACCCTTATAATAATCCAAAATTATCAAAGCTAATGGGCTGTATAGCAAATCCCACATAAAGAGAACGTTGACGTCCCGGACATCAAAAATGGCAACCGGAAGTTGTTTTCTCTCTCTCAATGTGCTCTCGCTTGACAAATTCGTAAAGACAAGTGTTCCATCAAGCAAGACATCGAACTTCCGGTTGCTATTCATGACATCTAGGGAGTCAGCGTTCTCGATGCCTAAGCTCATTTTGTTCAAAAGCTGGATAGCGCTATCCACTGGATAAGTATTAGGAAACCAATTTGCACAATTTTATCTGGCTTTTCCACCATCTGATGCGTTGTAGCCAAACTCATTCCCGGGACTTGTCCTGTGCCATTAAGGAAAAAGATAATAATAAAAAAAAAACGAACACTTAAACTCCAAAGGACAGCAAACAAATATGCCGCTAAGTGCAGGTTCTGTAGAAAATTGATGTTGATATTCTCATCTTTTGTTACAAAGCAGCCATCCTCCAACCTTCGTCTTTGGGGAGCAAAGAGAGCATTTTCCTCCTATCAATGTGGCCTTGGATCAAACCCCCCTGTTGATGCCATATGTGGTTTGAGTTTGCAGTTGAGGTTTTCTCAGGGTACTCCATGTACTCCGACTCCCCCACCCCCAACCAACATTTCTAAATCCAATTTGATCCAGAAAGGTAGCCGTTGTACATCCACTCCCTCCCACTCAGAAAAAACCATAGGGATAAGGAGGGGGGTGGCTATGAAAGGCTCCAGAATGGTAGACAAAGAACCATGTTGCGTGTGTGTTACCACAAAATCATTATATTTTTATAAATTTAATATCTTTTCTCGAAAATGCACATTTTCTTTAACTTTGTTTCTTAAACATTGGCTACAAAACTTCTGGAAAAAACCTTTTTATATGTATTTGAAATTCTCAAAATTAAAGCAAAACAAGGAAATATTAGGTCTGACTCTTATTTGTAAATTTCAAAAATTCAATATAATATTATTAATATAATATATTATTATTGTTATTAGATAATATTTTTATCAATATCATTAGAGAAAAATTTCTCCACTCAAAACTATTTTGGAAGAAGTTCTCAAACAGGAACAATTCAAGATAGAAAAACTGTTTGTAAAATTACTGTTGTTTCTACATCTTTATAATAAAATTTCAAATACCAGTATTCAATAATCAAAATACAATGTTACTAGAGAGAAAGTTCTCTCCACTCAAAATTACTGGAAGTTATTGAATAAGAACATTATTTTAAGAGTAAAAAAATGTAAACTGTCCCTTAAATTGGAGTCAAATCTTACTGTGATACAAACATCCAGATCTACAATGTACAATAATTTTCAGCATACCAGCAGTCTGTCTGTTTGCCATTTGGTTTGACTGTCATTCACTGTTGGGAGCTGGAGAAAGAAGATAGCACACTTACGCATTGCTATCATCTGAGCCTTCTTGCCTTCCTGTGAATTTCCATCGTGAAGGGCAGTTTCTTTCCTTGAAGCCTTGATAGAATGACCCAGTCAGCAGCAGCCCTTCCTCATCACGAGACATTGACACGCTAAGAGAACCCTTGTACCACTTTCCACAGACTTTCTGTTCTGTTTTGAAATGCAATGTCTTTTCAGCCAACTGATCTCCTTTCTTAGGATCCTTGAAGCCCATGATGTCCCCTCCACTGCAGGCGTCATCCAACAACAGCTCACCACTGGCACCAAATCCCAAGTCCAGAGTAAGGTCCCCAGTGTCACCCACACACTGTGGCGGATCTGTCACTGTGAGTTTCCACGTACCTGCTGCTTGTTCGTTTAGCTGCTTCACCAGCAAGACTTTTTGTTCTTCTCTCTTCTGCTTTTCTGTCGACTTCTGCAAGGCTGCATCAGCATTTGTATTGAATAATTTGGCAAGGGCTGGTTGTAACTCTGTAAATTTCTTCCTTGGCAACATAGCTACATCTTTCACTTCATTAGCGGTATTCAAGACAGACTTATTCTTCTCTGCCACCATTACAACCAGCTGCTGTAACTGCTCCTCACTGCACTTCTTTGTCAAGCCAACCAGACCTGCCATATCTGACACTACCTGTTTGATAGTATTGGGATTCTCTTCAACCAGCTTTGATTTCTTTGCCTCATAATTCTTAGCCTCGTTTTCACGACTTTCTTCCTTCAATTTCCGTTTCTTATTCCTCTCCTCCCGGCTGGCAACTTTTGCTTTAAAGCCCTCAACACCATATTTGGCTTCTGCTTTCCTCTCCAAGTCTTTAGGATCAAAGTACTTGGAAGGTCGTCCCATACCAAATCTATGCCAAGGTGGAATGCGATAACTCAGGTCCAACAAATCTTCTGTTGTCAGGAAATAGTCCTTCTTGGCTTCTGCTGCTGTGGGCCATGAGAAGATGAAGCTACTGTCAGAGTTCATTCTTTGTGACTGAGAAAGATCTTGTCTCTAAGGCCTCTCTGATGATAAGCTCTTACTTCCTCAAAACCTGATAAAAAAGAGAAACTATAATATTATCAATATTTTTATTAAGATCCTCCAAGTTAGGGGCCACCAATTGCTGCTTGAGCACAGGCTTGCAAGGCGACAGCAGAAAATATCCATACCATCTCACAGACAGCTTTCATATTTTAACCTCTCCTTGCCTTCAAAATTTGCAAAATGGTTTATCCCTTATGCCCTTGGTATTTCATATTGTTAATCCACCTTTCTACACCAATTTTCCATTTGATCTTCAAAGCCTTTCAGATTTACTGGCAGGGTTTGCAAATATGCCCAATTTGGCTTATTTGATACCAAAATATTTCAAATGACTCTACCTCTGTTCAGGGCAATTGGTTACAACAGGAGTCATTATGAACCCAGAAACTCTGGAAGAAAATTTAAATAAAATAGAAGTTTTCTCCTTACCACTGTTCAAAAGGTGCAACCCACATAAACTTTACGTTGCCCCAAACTAGAATATTAAAATAAGACTATTTTGTGATGAACATGTGTACATTCAGAAAATATATCACGATCTCCAACATCTTTAATTTTAGCCAACGAGGTCAGCAATGATGTCCTCAGTTAAAAGACCATATTTGGCATTGAAATGACAAATAATCAGGCTGCTTTGACGAGAGAAAAAATGACGTTTTGTAGCACCAAGGCCTCTGGAGCTTGAAATACAATGCACATTTTGTCAGTTTTCTTCTGCAAATGAACACAAACACATGCCTTATTGATTGATGCTTGTCTTCTATCCTACTTCTGCAGTCGTAGACAGTATCGTCAATTTGTGCTCTTTTGGGGAACCGATAATTAATAATTAAGGCCATAACATCACCATTTTTGAGGAATACACTCATCTGTTCCCTGTGGAGATTCCTGCTTGCCCTCCGAATTCCAGTAATACAAGAATCCATCCATGCCTTCACATCTCCAGTTCAAAGACCCCGCACCCTCACCCCCCAATTTTTGCCCTCGGAATTCCAAAAAAAACCTTCCATGGTATGGTATGGATATTTTCTGGAATCACCCAATATGTTATGGCCAGGTGCCTGACTTGTTTGTTTCAATAACATGGCAAAAATATCGTACAACCCAACAAAAAAAATATCATGTTCCTACTTCACAACAATTCTTAGTTGTATCTTACAGAAATCTCAAAAAATAAAGTTAAAGTTAAAGGTACTCCAGATGACAGATGAGGACAAAATGAAGAGCCCTACCAGAAAATTCAAAAAAAAAAATAATAAAGGCACATCATGTAAATAATTGACCAAGCTGATAATTGGCAATTACTGGATGAGCCTGATTATGATCCGAAGATTTAAATGCAGATATTCACCCAACTCGATCAGACCTTAAATGTGGTCTGAGGTTTGCGTTTTCGTGGCACCCTGAGTGTGTCTACATTCATGAAAAGCATACTTTCAAAACTCGTCTTAACTACTACCTTATTTTTAGGGGCAAACCGTCATGAAGTAGCTCGCACGTTAATCTTCTCTCGAGGCATAGTCTCTCCAATGGAGAGGTGAACATACCGCATGCAACAATGGAATTTGAACTCTGCATGTTCGGATGAAAACTGCAGCCGAATTGTCCGCTCACCTTTTCTATACAAACGCCTTTCCTACTCCTAGGGTTAGAGGCATATTATAATTTTTACCAAAGCTTAGGATTGGAAAAAGCGCTGCCAGTCAGAGCCGAGCTTTGTTAAATATCACACATCAATAACTACAAGGCTGTGCAAGCGAGCGAGCGTCGACACGAGCCTCCTGAATGTCTGCTAAAATATACTTCCAACCGGAAAAATCGGCCAAACACGACTAATATTCTTGTCTGGTAGCTTTATCTATGTAATACTGATATTTAAATAACTTTTCTGGGGCAAAAGCAGGAAGATTTTCGACTGGACTTACCGCACGCTCGTCTTCTTCGCTGTCTTGCCTGCGAAAAACGGCGCGAAAATACGTATTCTTCAGATTACATCACGTGTTCAAATCACCACAGGACGCACAGGACAATGAATTATTGTTCTCCTTTATAGGACCCAGTTTTCTCTCAATGTACTATACTAGCTCTTGCAAGATCTTTCAAATAACTAGACAAAAATTGTTGAAGGAAAAAAACCGAAAAGATTGTTAGAGTAGGCATCATCTCAGTTAAATTTAAACACAAATAGACACTTGGATCCAGTTATAAAGATGTAGCTTGTGTATACACCAGGCAGACCACCCAGATGAACAATTCGGTGTCTATAATTTGCTCCAAAATGCAGACTTAACGCAAATGTTTTAATAAAAGTTTGAAGGCAATGTTAACTGTGTCATGTAAGGGGGCTATTGGGTAATAGGCTTCTGGTCATGTCTCATGTTTTTTTAGCCTGCTGCGCGGGCGCTTGGAAGTAATGGCTGCATAAAAGAACAGGGTGCGTTCTTTCCTGCGCCCATTACTTCCAAGCGCTACATACGCAGGCTATGTTTTTTCCGCCTTCTCGTGCTGTTTTAAGCGCTATTTTGCGAGATGAATAGATGACCTTGTTTATCTGTATTTCTTCTGTAAATAACAAAAGATCGATGCTCAGATTTCAATAAACAACGGCCCCACTAATAGAGGGTGGTCTGCCTGTCGTGCTACCATTCAAAATGGGGGGCTCCGGTTCACCGCGCTTCAGCGAAATCGCCATGCAGCAGCCCAAATATAAGACGCTTTATTTCACTTTAGTTAACTTTTCAATGGCAAGAGTTATCAAGATTCTCCAGTTCAGTGAGCTGGAATTTTCCATTACACACTGCTATCACAAATGAATTTTCTTAAAGTTACCGGCAGACACCTGTCGAGGAAACTGCAGGAGGCCTCCAGGCCCGGGGGGGGGGCTAATTTAGGAATTTTGGGGTAGGGATGTGCCGCTGGGACCCTGGAACCCTCAGCCTATACCAGAGCTAGTTCAGCTGAATTTTGTTACCCTGTGCTAGACTAAACTCTCTAAAATTACCCCCTATCCTAGAGTAGCTTTTAGGCTAAACTTGCCGATTTGATTTTTTCGTATGTTTTCGTGTGTCAATTCCCGGTTTCCCTAGTCTAGATTAAAATCTTCAACCAATTGAACGGTTTCCTGGAAAATGATACCCCATTCTAGACCCAAACTCTGTGATTTATGTACCCTATCCCAGGGGTAAACTGCTTGAAAACCATACCCTTCAATTAACAGCGACCCATACCTACATACATAAAATGTCAGCAAGTCCTCAGCAACAAACCAATGAGCGGTGCCGGATCTCCCAGTTGTAGACCTGGATCAGTACAGTTACACTTGTAGAAAAATATGAAACGGCAAACTGATCCTTACGGCAAGGCGATGAAGAAGTAAACAAAAGAATAAAACAAAAATATCTTTAATTTGTTTACTTCTTCATATGCATCGCCTTGCCGTAAGGATTAGTTTGCCGTTTCATATTTTTCATCCCTATATAGCCCATATATGGCAGTACCTCCCCTCCGGGCCTCCAGGGCCCAGTTGTTCAAACGCTCGATAGTGCATTCCAAGGGATAAATCACTATCATTAGATAAGTATTAGGGAAACCAATATTGCGTTACCGACTGGATGGAGATTTATCCAGTGGATAGCGTTATCCACCAGTTTTGAACAACTGCGGGCGCCAGGAATATACAGGCACCAAGTAAAAGGGGTTGTATTTTCAAGAGCAGGAGCATTTTCTTTCGTTGCAGTTGTAAATAAGTTTATACTGATCTGTTTGTGCCACTATTCCCAGTAACAATTATTGCAGTCTTTCCCTTCGAATGGAAACCTTTGATCGACGGTACCTCCTTTTCCAAACGGCTATTTTCATCAACCATGATCATAGTTAATTGAGTGGAATGGTTATGAAACCCGTCAGACTCCTTTGTTATATGTTTTTGTGGACCTGAAAGTGCACAACGTTCAAAAGAATTCCTATCATTTTGATTGTATTGACCAATAAAAACGTTGCATTAATTTATTCCGTAACAATTTGCCAACAGAAAACAAAGGCTTGTGCACTTTCACGGTGCTTTGAACATAGACTGCAGCACTGTTGTTTTTATCATTGATGTTTGCCGCTTTTCATAACCAGTCTCCTCTAATAACTATGCCATGATCAACTTCAGCGAAACCCCGCGGGCACCTCACCACCGGATTCGTTCCCAGAATTTTTTTTGTAAAAGCTTTATACACATACCTAAGAAAGCAAAACATAATAATCTCAACTCGCAATTTAATGAAAAACAAAACAGTAGTGCCAGTGTGCTATATACAAAAGTACGGCCACGGAGGAGTCTCGTTTTCGTAGTAACACGCTAGGATTCACCGTCTACAGACTCAAACCTTGGAACTTGATTACTGAACCGGCGACAATAATGTTTATAGCATATCACTATTGTTCCCGCGCTATTTGCTTCGTGCTATTTGCTTGTTTCTATGAAACGGCTGCCAAGCAGTGAAGGATGATGGAATAGAATGGAACCGGCTTTTGTTTCAGAAGAACTTAAAGTCTTTAAAGGTACAAACTCATCGTACGTATGACGGTAAAGAGAAGACCCTGAGCTAAGACTCTTATATAGTTTTTAGACTCATCTGACCTCGAGTTTTCTACAGTATCTCGTGTAATTCTAGAACACACCAGAAACGCATCCAACGGTTGATCAAGTTTAACGCATCGGAAAGAAAGTCACTTTTTAAAGGTGATCAGTGAGATAATTTCTCCACAATGCGTAAAGGATCATCAAGATAGGGATGAAAGCTTTTTGACGGTAATAATTACAAAAACTTTAAACAAAAATCATTGAAAAGATAATAATAATGATCTCATGAAAGTATTTAGATCTGCTTTCAACAAACATGGCAGCCGGCTGAGCCGGGGTTGAGAATTGAGACACAAATTGCTCGGTAATTTATGTTTTCCAGCCAGTTAATGATATAATATAGCCGATATCTACAAAACTGATGTCGTTAACGTTATACAAGTGAGTCACCATTTGTTGGATGGTGTAAAATAGTCCTCAACTTCATGTCTCAAATGAGCAGGGATTTTAAATTAAAGCGTTGAAAGCGAGCAGCACACTTTTACAAACATTTTAAAGAGGTGACACCTAACAAGGTAAAGCTCCTCAACGGGTGAAAGTGAATATTAGTTTCTTATTGTGAATATAAACGGTAAAGAATATCAAGGGAGGTGTTGATTAAAAAGTGGATTTAACGGTTTCGTCAGGGGTCATTTGGTGCCCAAGATCAAGTGCTATGGCCACGTAGGGCGCCAAATGGCCTAGCGGGTTACTGTTCTTGCGAGATACGTACGATATCCCGTAATAAGGAAAATAATGTTTAAAGCAAGCCTTCCAGCGCGAGGTCGTTACACAAGTTTGAACGAGAGCAAAAAAACGTTCTCGGAAAGCGCGGAAATGCTTGCTATGCGGGCTAGCTCGCGCAGTCTGGGTGCCATTCCGGAGGCGCTACATACATGTATACGAAAGGGAATCACTGGTCTGCTTCGTTGGTTTCGATTTGCTGACATTTTTACATGATCAATTAAATCTTTTTACCAATTGGTCACTCGGCGATGGCAAGTTAAAAGATTTTATGATAGAGTTAGAACTGATTGCACATAGGAAAATGCTTCAAAACTTAAAACGCACAGCAGTTTCTGTGATTCAGTTTAAGTTTCCGGCTTGAATGATTTGAAACTGTTGTACTTCCACCCCAAGTGTTACATGAGAAACTTTCACGGGTCGAAGGAAAAGTCGTGGCATTTGCTTACGGTTATGTTCCACGTGGTTAACAAAAGAAAAACAAATAATATGATGATTATTTTACTTGGTACTTTTGTTAAGAAACTTTGTTTGGCTCAAAATTAATCATAGCTAACAACAAAAGTTTGAAATACCCCGCTCAACAATCTGAATCAGTTCAAATGAAAGCTACTACATGAGCAGTTCAGAGAAACAACATGAACAATAGTTATATTTTACTGATAAAAAGCGAATCGACAGAAAGCATTCTTAAGGAGCTTGATAACTCTCTTTTGTGCCCCTTGGTTGCATTTCGGTGAAACCTGTAGTAAGCCGACCCTATGTTCTGAGCGAACTTTCTGCATTAAGCGGAAAATTAGCATCAACAAGCCCTCAAATTAAAAGTTTCGTCCCATTTTTTCTGTAGTATGAACCTGAGGGCACCTATATAAGAGTGTTTTCACATGACGTCACGGCGGCCATATTGGTGTCCCAAAACAATGAAACGGCGGCCATGTTGGTGTCCCGAACCAGTCCTGTGGGAGTTGAGTTCCTTTCTTATGCAAACGCTTTCTTTTGTTTCAATAAATTTGCATAGATGCTGGCCACGTGAGTGAAAACACTCTATATACAAGCGACATTCATGTTCCGTGACTCAAGCCCTTTTTTATACTGCCTTGATACAAGTTTCACTGTGCCTTTTCTCAGTTCAGTATAGAGAATTTCATGGTTTATCAAGGGCAATAGACACCTAACTTGTAGTAGTGATTATCTTGTAAGTAAGATTGATGTGTATAAAAAGCACTTCCACATACCATGTATTTGGTGATAATTAAGTGGTATTTGAAAAAAAAGTACACCGAGCTTTAAATCTTATATTGAGTGGTGAGAATTCTGGGCTGTCAAACGATTATTTACTGAATTTCTGAAGCCTGTTTTGGAGTAGGACGTATTTTATTTTGCGAGGGGAATATGCAATTAGCCTGTACGTTCTAACCAACTACCGGAGCCAATTGCTGCACAACCACGAAACCATGTCGCTTCAGCTTTATAAAGGTTTAGCTTTGTTTGACAAAAATAGTAGCTGATGAATCACTGCTGGAGTAATTACTGATCAAGTGCTTTTTAAAGTTGTTCAATTAGTTTTTAAACTGCAAATTCAAATCTACAAAAGAGAGAACTGGAATGTAATTCACGGACAAAATAAAAAGTGTTACTGTATCTCGATCAAAGCATGATGAAATAAGGTTTACAAATTGCTCTTGCCTGTTTGTGTTTTACAAAAATCGCTTTATTTTCGCGGGGTGTTTATGCTTGATGAAGCATGCCTTAACTGGCACGTCACGCTACAATGAACACCCTGATTTATTCATGGTCGCAGCGTGTGGGCTTGGTCATAAACGGTCCCTTTTGTTTTCGATTCTCATTGTACAGGCTGTGTCATCGCCACCGTAAATTAATTCTAGCAAATGCAGTCTGTGTGATGTGAAACACACGAGTTAATTTGAGTTAAATTTCAGTCAGTTTGAAGGAAAGTTAAGTGCGCCTTGCTCCGTCGGCTAATGGAACGATTGGAGAAGTTAACAACGCCATCGATCGGCGAAAGAGAGGTTGGAGAGGGGCTGGAAGCCTGTGTGAAAAACAACTTCGAGGAGTATAACTACAAGTGTAAAAATGAAACTGAAGTTGAATCTCTTCTTCGAGAAACTATCAGCCAATTAGAAACCGCCTTACGTGAATCGACCAAGTTGCTTTCACAAAGAGACAATGAGATCGTTTCATTGCGAAGTGATCTTGGTTTATGTCGGGGTGAACGCGGAAATAACGCAAGCGATACTCTTGAAGAAGAGTTTAAGAACTCTCAAAAGCGAGTTCTTGATTTGGAAAAGGTTGTACAACAACTTCAGCAAGATATAACCTTGTACAAAGCGGAGAGAGAGAACATACTCGCAAAGGATAACCTCAATGAAGCAAATGTCGCAGGACAGACTTGTTACTGTGGATCACTGTGCGGGGCCATGAAAGAGATGGTGGAATTGAAGAAGAAACTTAACGTCACAGAGCAAAAGTATAGTAATCTAAAGCGAGCGTTTAAAACTTTAGAACGGAGCAAGGTAAGGGTAGGAGTAGCGCATCGAGATAGCCCATGTACAATAAGCTGACTGTAGAACGCGTCGAGAAAATATGGAAACATATCATGACTTAACGCAGTGTTGAGAAAACACGTTGAATGTTTGACATTTACTCCTCGGTAAATTTCGCAACAAAAGTCACAGAGTCAGAGAAGTTTCTCTTTGTCAATCATTCAAAGCCTGAAATTTGGGCTGGAAAGGTCAAACTTGAGTAATTGATTTTGCCCGGAAGGCCTCCTCGCGTCGTTTATGACCGCCCAGCGATTCATCCTGGTGACATTGGCGGGAAAAGACTGTCATGAATGAACAGTCCGGAGGAGGTCTTTTATCGCCACCTGTCGGGATAAGCGGTTAGTTCTTCTACCAGCAATAAACTAAGTAACTATAAATAAAAATCATCACCTTATCATACAAATTTAACCTCTGAGCTATGTTTTGGTTCTTCTACATATGTAGTTAAAACTTTTTAGCGATGACATTTTCAACAATCGTTACGAAAGTTTCCAACAGCTCTCCTTGTTCCAGAGCTTTGCTCCTTGGTCACATAAACCTGTCAAACTGACAATTTTCAAGCTTTCTCCGTTCTGCGACAATTCTCCGGGAAGGTCACTGCTTATAACCAAAATGGTTTCCGCAATCTTCGCTGCAATATTGATTTACAAAGAAAGCTTGCCGAAAATGTCTGATTACAGATAATAGGAACAAAATTTTACGAAATAAAACGTGAAATGTGATAATTGTTCAAATGAATGGAAGTGTACTTTAGAGGTGATAACTATTAAAACAAAGAGAAAAAGAAGACTCTTATAAATAATCTGCGGTAAAAATAGGATAACTCCATGCACCATATTTGTAGACAAAAAAGAAGTATATACGAGCAAGCTTGTAGACTGCAATCAGTATCCCAACAGAGGAGTAGATTTAGGCGAGCAATAATTGTAAATAAAAATGAGAAAGTCTGTACCTGTAAGTAAAGAACAAATATTTAATCACGGAGGTAAATAAAAGAGTTTAGTGCAGCTTTTTTTTTTTCGTATTCATTTTATTTGCTTTATAAGTGACAGGGTTCTATTTATTCGTAAGCAAACAACAATAAATGAAGGCTACCTAACAGATTATGAATAAGACCACATTCATTTACCACTGTGACTCCTGCGGTGAATGTATGGTTTGGTGCATTCTGGTCTAAGTCATCTTACAATTCAGTGCTATAAGTGAGGTGCATGTAATTCTAATTCTCGAGTCTGTGGACGAAATCCTGTGTTAGACGTGATACCGAGCGACGACTCAAGAAGAAGAAATATACTAAGCCGTACCTCCTGCGGCAGGCTTTATTATCTTTTACAAGCAGGATGGTTCTAACTTTAGCCTTGGTGCAGAACAAAGGAAATAGGGCGTAAATAATGAACTTCTGCACGCAAGTATTTTTACTTTTTTTTGAGTCTGTTAGTTTGACCTTTGTAATGGCAGCAACAGTAAGGATGGCTTCTTTTTGGTGTTTGTTTATTGTCGCAAGGTTGATCAAGCTTTTGAGTCTGTGTGTGAAATCCTAAAGTTTAATTTACTGTAACCATTTAAGCAAAATTCCTCAGTGGTACTGGAGCATAGTACTGTTTTAGTTGTTTGATTGTTTGTTCTCAATAGTGTTTATCAGGAATTTTGCGAAATACAAGGTACAATTTTTCTTGAATGGGGATTTGATGACTATAAGTAACTTTCGAAGGGTTTCGAAGAAAATTCTTACACATTTCTACTGTAATAAGATAATTTCAACAATGATGATGAGGTAATGTGAAGTCGTCCCTTTTCAGACAGATTTAGCTTCGTGGAATTCCATGTGAAATTTGATTTTTTTTATATAAGAGTAAGAACCTTTTGAACATTTTTACGTGGAAGCGGGTTACTACAAAAAAAACAAACAAACAAACAAACAAACAAAAACACGGCGAGGCAACGAGAAATTTAGGGCGCTTTCCATTTGTCAGAACTGACCGGCCAGAACATTCCTGTAGCAATGATAATTTCCCTTTTAATCAAAACTCTCCAGCTAGATCAGTCAAATCCTGAATAGCATGCACCGAGGAGACGGTTTTTCAGCAAAAACTCTTGGAAAAAGCCAATTTCATTATCAAACTGACTGGTCGGGCAATGGTCAGGCCAGCCAGTTCTGACAAATGCTTTTTTATCACGGTTATTCCAACTCGTTCAATTTGTTACAGTGCGACTACTCGAACCGGGCACTTGGAAGAAGATCATCCAGTCACACGTTTTATGAAAACAAAAGATTCTCAAGTTTTTTTTTTTGCAAACGGACCAATTCAAAGTAGACAGACTGCAAATTATAGTAGTTGCTAAAAAATATATCTACGTGTGCGTGCAATTCCACAATTGGTTCATTCATGAATTTGAGAGCTGTTTCCTGAGAGGTCAGGTAAGTTCAAACGGTTTTAAAGTTTTCAACCCTGTTTTCAACAGTTGCATAGTTGAACCTTGAATTTTATTGGTCAGTTTGGAAAAAAAACTTGAGAATCTTTTGTTTTCAAAAAGCTTTGTAAATGGATAATCTTCTTCCAAGTGCCCCCGTTCGAGTGGTCGCACTGTAAATGTTGATGAAGTTCAGAAAGGGAGGAAGCAAGATTTGCCGAATGTTCACGCCTTCTCTGAAAACGAATCTTACTGAAAAATTTCACGTCGTAGTTGAACTTGATGGCGACAAGGAAATGGAACAAAAAGTCGTCGTCGTCTCCAGGCTAACGCGCACTTCGCCCGCTGGTGGAGCGGAGGAGGCTTAGAACCGAGCAAATTCTCCAAACAACCTTGACTAGAGACGCCATGATCCGAACTCGCCGAGGACGACTAGGACCGAAGCAGCCAAATAGCATGATGGACGTACAGAGCTCGGCTGATTAATGATAGGTGAACACCTTAGTGCATGCGTTGGGAACAACATCTTTTCACATTTTTAACTTTGGATCTCTGTTTTCTATTCCAGTCGCCAGGGCCTTTTGCTTCTTTTTCCTGTCAGCTGAGGGGCCCTGAGAACGAAACTGTTATTATTTCCGGAAACTGGCCTTGGTCTTCACTGAAGTGAAGACCAAGTGCAGGCTCCGGATACTAGATTATAATGTCCCCCTTTTTATAAAACTAGGGAGGGAAACCTAGAAATGGGAATCAAAAGCGAAAAGGTAAAAATCTTAGGAAACACACGAAAGTGGACGAAGTCAATTCTAAGAAAACAACGGACATCCCACCAGTGTCGTGTGGTATTCCCCAAACAGGTGACCGCAGTTTAGTAACAGGTACTTCCGGTTTAAGGAAAAACCGCTTGCAGGTTCACATGTCTCGCTTTATTGTTCTTTGTCCAGTCTCAAAACATCACAGCTGATTTTATCTTACACGTGAAAGTTCATGTTCAGTCAGATCATCACTGGTCACTGACGTTTTCTTTTTAGCTTTGATGGAGAATTCAAGGAGAAAGAGCAACGAAACTCAGGAGGGAAAAGCTGCACTAAAATTAGACGACTTTGAGGTGGATTTTTTCGACGAAGACTCCGACAAGGAAGGGGAAAGTGATGATAATCAAAAGAGTAACAATGATTTTATATCAGATTCTGTTTCGGTGACTTCAAACTCTCTGCTAAGAGCTACAATTTGTGAGCTTGAACGCGCTTTACAAGACACAAGACGTCTCCTATTTGAGCGAGACAAAGAGAACAGTGTGTTACGACATGACCTCGAGCGAGCGCGCAAAGATCTTCACAAGGAGACACAAGCGAGGAAGAAACTCGAAGCAGAAAACGAATCAAAGGCGGACAAGTCACGAAAGGAGGAAAACGAGAAATCAAAACTACGAGATGAGATTCAAGAACTGAAGGAAAAACTTCGAGAGTACGAAAATCCCACGGAAAATGGAGACTCAGACGAAATTATCCCTTGTTGCTCGTCGATGCATGAATTGGTTGAACTTCAGCGTAAGTTAAAGGAAACTGAAAAACAACTAGAAGAATTTAAACTTAACAACCAAAATGGGGGAGATGATAAAGCAATAGCCACAAGACCGAATATTGGAAACACCACCAGAACCCACAAACAAACGCAGAAGGAAATTCAAACACAACTTAAGATGAAATTTCTCCGAGATGCGTTCTTCTATTATATGATAGATTTTCATGCTGACGAGCAAATGAAAGCGATTTTAGCCATTCTGGACTATGAGGACAGACGCCATGAGATCATCATCGAGTCGCATCAAATGAAAAGACAAGGGAAAAAATTTACTGTGAGAGAGGTTTCTAGCCGGTCACTAACATTTGTTCACGAGGAAAAGCTCTAGCGTTTTAAAAATGAGTTTCCCTGCGCTACGAATTGCGAGTGGTTGCTGTGAAACTCTTTCGGTTTTTAGAATAAAATATTTTGTAAAAGCTTGCGCTTTCCTAGTCAAACTTACCGTGTTTATAACTTTCTTTTCATGATCATCCTGTGATACTTATAAACACTTTCAAGTGAATTGGGCGCCATTTTGAATTAGGACAAACAGGGCGCAAGATAGCCGAAAAAAAAGTGTATATTAGGGCCTTTCATCTGTGAATTTACAAACCATGAGAATAATTCTTCTTAAAATCAAAACATCTACTTGTGGTGGCTATTTTCGTAACTCAAACGATAACGAGAAATTGGATGATAGCTTAAGAAAGGTACCCTTTTCTCGTTTTGAGGAAAACAACATCCATTTTCCCCACATTTTCTAACCCCAGTGAAATGACGTTTACAAAGAACTTATAAATATATAAACACATCTTTTTTAATAAAACAAAGTTATCATATCACATTTGTCCAGATAGATTTAAAAATATGGATACACTCCGGCCACAAATACAACACTAAGAAGTCTTCTAAGATCATGTAAAAGTGCATTCTCTATCAAACAGTGCATTTCTTCAGGCGAAGCTTTTATCATGTTCTAGCACACTAAAACAATTTGCAACTATGTAACAAACCTTTTCACCACAACGAAAAAGGTTTGAAATTAGTTGCAAAAGGTTTCCAACTTTTGCATTGAACATTCGTTTTCAAAAGTAATCACAAGGGAACCTACTAAAAAACACGTGAAAGAGTGTTTTTCTAGCAATACATTCAAAAATCTAGAATGGTTGTAAAAAGTTGAAAAAGAAAAGAATAGGAATGTACAAGGCCTTAAAAACATATTTCTGTGCTGTAAACGATGGTTATAATATTTGTCATAAACATAACAACTTTCTTTAATTTACCAGACATGTTTCGACGGTACATCCGTCATCTTCAGTGTTACATTTTTTGAAATCGCCGTTGAATTTAAATCGCGCGCGATGTTACAAAGTTCGTTACATTGCGTTGGCAATATTGCGTACTGAAAAGTTTAAAATTAGTGACGCTCAGCTACTTACAGGGAGAGAGTCAGGTTTATGTGTTTCACCTGCTGGTTGAGGTCAGGTTTCTCCCATTTTATGAACATGCATAGATTCTTTTAGCTTCACTTGGTATTTAGTAGCTGTAGAGTCCAGTGTGCAGGATGTTCGGCAAGACTCTGAACCCTGCAGATGTCTAAAAACAATCGAAGACCTGTCGGAAAGTAAGTGTTCACGCACTCATGGGGAGATATGTCGGCTGGTTTCACCAACATAACAAGCATTACAACTTGCACTCGAAAATTTATAAACCACACGGGTGCGAAGCCCCCAGGGACAGCATCTTTCACATTATTTTAAAAAAAGATACTTGATTTTGAAAGCAGTAAAGAGAAGCCCTATATCAATAGGCTTACATAATTGATTAGCACTTGAAGTTTACGAATACTTCTCCGTGCCGCCACTGAGAAATGCCCAACTTACCGGATTTTAAAATAGAACTTAGGTGTTTCCTGGGGCTCCACTCCTGAGTGAGGTTGTGTTTTCTCTCCCTTGACTACTGTCTGTAACACTGAAGATGACGGATGTACCGTCGAAACATGTCTCGTAAATTAACGAAAGTTGTTATGTTTATGCGGCTATCTATATTGTTGCAGCTATCTAGACCTTTTGAATATTTGTCATCCTTTGAAAGAAATCCTGAAGCGTGACCAATTAATTTAGCAGCACTTTCCTGGTTCCTATTTATTATACTTTACGAAGTGGTTTAACTTTTGAGTCTGTGGATGAAATCCTTAAGTACCACCATTCATATGAAAGCTACTTGGCAATACTCTTCAGTGGTACCGTCAACAATACTGTACAAGGTGGTTCTTACTTATTTTATCTGTGGAAAAAAACCTAAATTTTAAGTGTGATGATTCCAATGAAGGCTATGCCGTGTAAAGCTTCCTTCACAGCATTCAGTGCAAATACAATGAATATTCAAGTCTTTTTAACCAATATATTTTGTATTTTTAAATGCCCAGCGTTTATTTTCACAAATGTCTCGTGGATGTTGAACCTACAGTCTGTTCGCGCCCGTTGGTTCCAGACGATGGAGTTTGAAACAGCGCAAACAGACGACGAGTTCCAAAGTAACTTTTTCGCTGCCCTCTCCTTCGTGGTAGCGTAACCTCCCTCGACAGTTTTTGACAGCTATATGAAACTCTTTGCATTTAATACCCACACTTATCACGGAGAATTTCTTAAGGCTTTATTACTACTGCAACAATTATTTGATAAAATACCATACTTTTCATACTTCCCTCGAAAAAAAAAAATCTCTTTCTCCCCGATTTTTTTGGGAGGGGAGAAGGCGGCTGTACACGGGCTTTACTTCTCAGAGAAGCAGTTTTGTTTTCCTCTTTCGACAGAATTTTACAAAACTGCTTTTGGTATTTTTTCTAATATTTTACATATATAATTTATGACTTTAACTATGAACTATCACTTTTTTCCTGAACTAGTCTGCAAAACTAAGAAGAAAAGACCGTTTTACATAGACCATATGCTGAAAGCTCCGCGAGGAAAGGTTCGCGCACTATTCTCAAACAGTTTATCAACTACATCCCTGATCTGTCCGTATAACTGGCCGGCCTACCTTTTAGGCTTCCTTTTCTATCTTTTAAGGCAAAAGTCTTGGTTTGCAACTTCAGTTTGCAATGCAGTATGTGATATGGCATCTGAGATATACATCCTTGAAAATCGATAATTATACAGCGTCAAAACACTTCGCTTTATGTTTGTGTTAACTGCGCGCGTCTCTCTTTAGTCGCTCGCTTTTTTACTCTCGAAAAAGTAGTGGAGACTTCTGGTAACTGACTTTTCTCAAGGTCACTGGGGTCACTAATGGCAACCACAGGCCTTCACCACCATATTCGTGTACTTTTTGAGAACAACGTTGTTGTCGTCGTCGAAGTAAAGAACTGAGATAGCCGTGAGTTTGGTCGGAGAGCAGCAAGGCTGAGGTACGACACTCGGGGTCATTAGATGTACCAGCGTTTGTACAATGGCGTGATTTGTCGCGTTCATATGTGCGCTGAGAGGAAAGGAACACTCGCCATGACAGAAAAACGCAGAATACCCCTCCGGGGCTATGATCCAATCCTGCCAGCCTAATCGCTGGAAACTTACGTAGAGCATCCTTCGACTACAGCTTTTGTGGTTACCACTCTTGGAGCTACTTCCCACGTTGGCTATCTGAGGCCCAAGCGATCGAGCAGAGCGTCGACGCCTCGGGGAATGCGGCGAAAAAGGATGATTGGGGAAAAACCGCCGATATGTGTCACCACGGTAAAACGACACTAAAAATGGACGCTTTTCTTGCGGGCCGTGAAAACCGACAAAACCGATGTCAAATGGGTTCACTTCTACTCCAGCCATAGTACGCACCGAAAGTTCTATCCCAAAGTTCTTAGAGGGTTCTTTCGCCCATTCAAGTCCAGCAGTTGTGACGTCAAATGCTTGCCAGCCCTTTTCCCAGTGACGTACAACAAGGACGCCCAGGCGCTGTAGATCTTTTCCCGGCTGCCGAACCTTCATTGCAAAAAAGACAGTGTTATAATGGCCTTCTTTACCTGCTTCATAGCCTGAGAAAACAACCGACATTTCGCGACACCACCACTGCTTTCCCCACTAAATGACGTCTGAGAAACAAACGTAGAAATTCCATGCTAAAGACGCGACATTACCCAGATCTGGGTAGTGCTTCTGATTGGTCGTGCCGCGTGGTAAATTTTCTTCAGCCAACCAATCGGAAGCACTATCCAGATCTGAGTAGTGCTGCGTCATCAGTATGGAATTTCTATGCTTGTTTCTCAGACGTCACTTAACCTCTTAAGTCCCAATGGTGACCAACATCAATTTTCTCCCAACAATATTGATACCTTGCCAAGTGATAAGACAATGAGAATTTATAAAATGATCACTAAAGAGACAATGCTTTGATCTTCTATCAAATTCTCTCAACTAATTCTTGAAGGAAATGTATGGAGATCAGTTTGGAGAATTTGTATCTGGATATTAAGGCTTAAAGGGTTAAAGGGGAAACCAGCCAGTGGTGGCGTCGCGAAATGTCGGCTCTTTTGCAAGGCTACCTGCTACAATAAATTAGAGTCTGATACTTAAGCATGTTCTCCCAACTGTTTCTATAGGAAAATCAAGAGAGGAAAAGCATGAGGGCAACAAATGAGAATTAATTAATTGATATAAGAGAGACCGTTTTGGGTTTAACGGGGCTTTGTCACGGTTGTCTGGTTCATTTTGTAAATAGAGAGCTAAAGGGTGATGTTACACGAGACGATTCGCAACGACGATTTAACTGAAGCGCAACACAGCGTTGCAACATTGTTGCGACATTGTTTCGAATGGTTACAACATTGTTCCAGCATTGCAACGCTGTGTTGCGTTAAAAATCATCGTTGCGAATCGTCCCGTGCAACATCACATTAAGCAACAACGACGCCGGACGAAGGCTACGAAAACGTCACTTAAAAAGTGAATTTGCGCTACTTCAAACTTTATCCCACTTATTCCAACTCGTTCAATTTGTCAAATGATGGCAAATTTTTCTGGAGTTGAATTCTTGAAGACTGTATCAAAGTTCAGGAAAAGAAGTCGAGAGTCTTTGTCTCGTGTTCATGTCCTCGACACAACGTGAAATTGTAGTCGTGCAGCGAAGGCAAGGAAATGTACAAAAGAGCGATGAACGTGCAAAGTTGTTTATATTTACAATCCGTTTCAATGTTCTTCAAGTTTGTCTATCCGTGTCTCCTTTTGTGAATTGGCTGTGTTATTTATAACGTCTTTTAAAAGTTTTGAGTGGTCATTTTTGTGATTCACTCCTGTTTGGTGGCAGTTCTCACTGTTCAAATTTTGATAAATTTCGTAACACACCCGGGGGTGCTCCCGGTTACAACAGGGAGCTTTAGCAACGACGACGGCGACGGAAACTAGAACGTCAAAAAAGCAATAGGTTCATTACGCAAAACAACAACTTTGCACGTGCATCACGCTTTTTTGTACATTTCTTTACCGTCTTTTTACGACTACAACGTGAAAATGCCTAATTGCAAGTTTTATGGAGGACGTAAACAAGCGACGACGAATCTCTTTTTCTCTCTCTAAACTTGAGTGCGGTCCTCAAGAAATCAACTCCAGGGAAATTCGCCTACACTTACCATTTTCAGCAAACTGGAATAAACGCGACAAAGATTGAAAAAACGAGAATTCATTTTAAAACTGACGTTTTTGCTGCCGTTGCCGTCGTCGATGCTAAAGCTCCCTAATGGCCCATACGGGGAGGCTCCGCCCCAAAGGGGTATCTTTTTCAGCCTTCAGGTATATGAAAGGGTTGGGATTTCACTTGTTGACGTATATGAAACGGTAGGAAAATCTGTCATTTCGGTCTGTAAAAAGGCCCAAAATGACTAACAGATGCATTTTTTTGGAAAACTCGAGAAAACGTTCTGGTTTGGTAATTTATTCATATTTTAACCCTTTAAGCCCCAAGATCCACACACAAATTCTCCAGACTGATCTCCATCCATTTCCTTTAAGAATAGTTGAGAGAATTTGTTTTAAGATACAAGCATTCTCCCTTTGGTAATCAATTTAGTAATTCTCATAACCTTACTCTTGTTGATCTACTGATGTTGTTAGGAGAAAATTGATGTTGAACACTCTTGGGAGCTAAAGGGTTTAAGACAGTGCATTTACAGCGGTTAAAAGGGATGCAAGGTTTTAACTAGGTAAGCGACAAGGTTACCATTTGTCAATAGAAGGTATAGGAAAGAGTTACCTTTTTTTCCGGTCAAAAATTGCATATTAAAGGCAAGAGATCGACCTTGGAGCGGAGCCGTCACTGCGTATAATGTTATTAATTAAGGTAAACTGAATCAAACCTGATGTAATTCGACGCGGTACGTGACGTTTAAAATTGGGATCCTTAGCTTGTTGAATTTCTGCTCCTTATAAATACGAAATTCTGCGGCAGTCATGTTCTCTCCTTGCGGTGTTTCTATCTTGAAACGAAAGGTAGCGTGTAGTCTGGAAAGCTTGGGCCGCGCACCGCGAACTACCAAAAAAAGACAAATATATATGTGAGTTATTTTGATATAAAGAATAGGTAAATACTTCTAAAGACGAGACCATTTAGCTTAATCCTTTCACTGCCAAATTTAGGAAAAAGCAAATTCGACCAAATGTCCAAATTTCATTTTGTGAAATTTTAAAAAACAGATAGCGCCATGTGTAAGTACAGGCATAGAGCTTTCATGTGAATGGTCACATCATAGGATTTCGCCTGCAGACTCAAAAGTTAGAGTCACCTTACGAAACTCCATCTCCTCTCTGGCAGTGAAAAGGTTAAAGAAACTATGTCACGAGGTCAGTTCTGACTTAAGTCAATACTAAATGCCTTTACCCATACACATATATATCGCAAAAGAAACACGCTACTCTCTAATCACTTTTCTTTCTCAAAAGTCTCCACTATCTGAACGCCTCAAACAGGTGCACGACTGAAGTTTGCATCCAATAAAAATTTCTGTTTCCGCTAATAAGTGACAACTGGACTAGTTTGTTGGGGTTCAAAGTGATCTTATCAGAAAATAAGAAATTAACTAACTCTTTCACCCTTAGACTGAGTTATGGTGAGATGACATGGATTTTCTAACTAACTGTTTACACATGTGGACGAAATCTACAGACGTATTTTTTGGGTGGGTGATTGTTCGTAATCGGCCTAAAAGCCCTACGACACGTTATGGAGTTTACACAACGTAGCCCTCATCCCTTTTGCACTATATCTACAGTAAAAAAGAAACTAAAGCGATAAAACAATACTACGTTGTGAAAACTTCGAAAGGTTTCCAAGGGGTTTTAGGCCAATAGGATCTTATATTAGTCAGTACGTAATACCGTGGCAGTCATCTTTAATTTTATTCCTGGGGAAGATTGGGGAGAGTGGAAATTACAACCCTTGGGGTAGGCGTTTCCCTTTGATTCCCTTTTTTAATTAATTCAATATGGCCGTTTTAACATGGCGGTTATTAGACAGGTCGTTATTACTGACGGGAACCGAAAACACTCGCGCACACGGCAAAAACGTAAGCCTGTAATCTGCAGACTGAACGAAATTCTGTGACTTACCATTCAAATGAAACCTTTGGTATTGTACCATTTATTTCTTAGAATTTTACAAAAAAATATAGTTACATTTGTTTGGCCTTTTTTTTTTATTTGGCCGCTACTCGACGCTATCAGGTTTGACAGTCAATCACTCAATCACCGTTTCCTCGAGTCCTCATTCATTACATTTCACAGCTTTCCTTGTTACACTGCGACAGCCTTGCAAATTTTGTTGTCCTCAGAACACTGGCGTCCATATCATGATAACTCAGACATTAAAACGAAATCCGTGATGTCCAGATGAAAAAACTATCACTGTCTCAAAATCAAAGCACGCCATTAAAGGGCATAAAAGATACAAGCAGCATTTAAGATACTGATAGCAAGTATCTGATAACAGCGACATCGTTATCAAAAATTCTAGTACCTCCTCAAAATGCGCCTTATCAAAATTCTTATCAAACTCAATAACGTACTTTATAAATCACGGACAAGTTTACAATTTGCCTTCCGTTTTAGTGTGGCATTAGTTTTGAAATATGACAGGATGAAAGTATTAGAAGCGATTATAAATCAGCAATTACGCAGAGAAGTGATTATTGTAAGAAGGCACTGCAAAAATAGATAACAGAAATCTTTTCCAAGACGTTTAGAAATGTTGAGTGAGAGTAATTTAATCATACTAGTTAGATTTTTAAGGATGGCAATAGCCTGCGAAAACATCCGTTTCTCCTCCCTCTTCGTCGTTGGGGACGTTTCGGAGAAACGGATGTTTTCGCAGGCTAGGATGGCAACGAAGGTATTAAAAACTAACAGTACCAGAAGCAAAGTTTAATAGTGTTCATTTAGATGTCCAATGCACACTTCATAATTCCATCTAATAATAATAATAATAATAATAATAATAATAAACTTTATTCAACGAGGGTAACACGGGACAGTACTTAAACTGAATAACTAGTGGCCCTCTACTGATCGATACACAATACCACGGGAAAAAACTGCTCATAAGGTCTTAATTGAATGATAACGGCCCTTGGCCAGATTTTCGTCCACAGACTCAAAGCCGGTTAGAACTTTGTACGGAACAACTAAAACAGCACGGAAGTCCAAATTAACTTTTAATTATCCGCTGAATGTTCCGAAGCTAATGTTTTCCTTCCGCAAATCACAGCCAGTATTTATTTCATCTCGGCCAAAATGTAATTTTTATCTTCGTTTACACGGTTTCCCATACATTGTTTCTAAACAACGTCTCTTTTAGAGCGATTTGAAAAAATGTTATTAATTTATTCTTTCCTGTATAAATTGTCCCTTTTTTCAATATTTCTTTTTTCATTACCAACCAATTTAATACTGCAGTTGTGCTTAAACTAACGGTAAAAGAGTAGTCAGAGAAAATGCGATATTTTAGTAAACATTGTTATCAAAAAGAACTAGGGGATTTCGACTTAAAGATTTGACGAATTTCACTAAAATAATTTGCGATGAAACAATAACTATTCTTTGATAAAACAAATCATCGTCAAATCGGCTTTTCCAGCTGGACAGACCGGCTAAAAGTCAAAAGCCGCCCTTCGCATATTTCAAAAGTACCGTTATAATTTTAGCGTCTTAATTTTATCTAAAAATATCTTTGGGGTGTCCTGTCTGATCCCTTTTTTCGCCTTCAGGGGGAGGTGATCATCTCTCCTTACACTCTTGATACACCAATTCGCCAAAAAGCATAATTTCGATTTGAATGATTACGCTAAAGAATGTCTTCAACAGACTGAAAAGTCACAGCAAACGTTTACGCGGTAACACAGAAGGATAGTAACGCTCAAACGTTCAAAAAGGTTTCGATAGAATGGTTACACTTTACAGACTTCAGTAGAATCGCATCCACAGACTTCTTAGAACCACCTTGCACAGCTTAATTGAGTACCACAGGAGAGTAATTCTAGTATGGTGGGTCCATTTTTGAAGGATTTTATTCACAGACTCGAAATTTTAAACCACCATTACAACAAAATAACAAGTTCTTCAGGAAAGCAATACTTAGTAGCTTGTCACATCAAAGGATTTGATCAACAAGCACAAAAGTTACGCCCAGCCTTATACAGCTCAATAACCGCCACCAGAGGAAACGGACTACTTCAATCGTCAAACAATAGGATTTTGTCAACAGACTTGTTTTGTTAATGGTCCGTTCGATAGAGAAATCCTGATTTGGACTTTTAAATCTGGATTTTAGGATTTTCCTTCACAGCACGGAAGCACAAAACAGATAACGTAACTATACGGATTTGTACGTCAAAATCTTTATGAGCGATTTTGATGCTCGAAATCCGTCTTTAGAAATCCGAGAAGGATTTCAGTAAAATCTAAATCCCGATTTGTTTATCGAAACCACACCAAGACAAGTTTCATTTGATCCAAGCTACCCAGAAATCTAAGAAGGTGAAAGTTGACCCATTCGGACTCGTGAAATGACTCAAGCATAGTGATAATCAACTGTTGATAACAGAAATGTGTACCAAAATAGGTTTTCAATAATTAAAGTGCTAGGAAGATACTTTTACAGTTTCTTATTAGGTATATTAAGAAATTATATACTCGAATTCCCCTCTAACTCGAACTAAATTTCCTTTCCCTTGATCAAAATTTCACTGAATTTACCCCGATAACTCGAAAGCCCAGCTAACTCGAACTATTTTCCGTTTCCCTTCAGAGTTCGAGTTACCGGCGTTCTAATTTAGTCTAAGTGTCCTCCATTAGATGCAAAGCTACATGTATCGACACTTAATATTTCAAGTAAAAGCGACGAACGTAAAGCATAAACTATCAGACACTCGACGTTTCATCAAGAACATCATTTTTTTATATTCTGTTGGGACCACCTCTGATTCGGACAAAAAAGATTAACTGCACTTTAATCCGCTTGCATCGATCCTTGTTAAAAAGATCCTTATCCCACCGACCTATTCTGTTTTGCCAAGAAGAATCTTTTTTATCCAATTAGTTTGCATATTTCAAGGTGCCATTGACCATGAAACACTGACATATGTCACAGAAATTCGTCATTTTGTCGGATCGATCGGTGTATTTTTAAGTGGTCGTGGAGTGTCGATAAGTGCCTTTCTAAGATTAGGCCTTGTTTCGCATACTCATCATTTTTCAGGCCATTTAAGTCTGTCTGCATCAATTCGCCCTTGTCTAGTCACGAAATTTTGCCTAAATACATCTCGAACTGATGACGGTTGTCAAATTGTAAATAAATAAAAAATCGAGCGGTAAATACAGTTTACTAGAAACTGCATAAACTGAAAATAGTGCTAAGGCATCGAAGTAGGAATTGCCGTGAGCGCTAAGGCGTCTCTGAATTGAGGGAGACTAAGGTGAAGTTGTAGAAATTCTTCACATTATTTAGCAGTATAAAAAAGCGAGTTACCTGAAAGTACCGTTCAATACAGCAACTTTCAATTCAGTAATGCCACTGGAAAATGTCATTCATCAATAGACTCCAAAAAGATCCACTTTAGAATTCGATAAAGTTAAAAGCTACGTTTTAAAATGGCGAAATATTGATTGACTTTTCAGACTCCTCTTTGCGGTCAAAGATTTTCATCCCACAAAACAACTGATTATAATAATACGTGACCAGACTTTTAAAAAAAGATTGTATGTTTTCGGCTTATTTGTAAATGCACAGAACTTAAACATTACAGAAAGAAAATAACGTCGTTATTACAAGGCTTCTTTCTGGCGAGCAATGATGACTAATTTTGTCTGTGTCAATTGCCGCAATATCAGATAGGTAAAGATACCGTTGAGATTTTAAAAGTCGATCTGTGCCAAAAATTTTAGTTGAGTACAGGACATTTCGAATTATCCGTTGTGGTGACAAAATAAGATATCGGAACTGCGAAAACATATTCAGTAGCTGAGTAGGCTCGTGAGCAACGCAAGGGGCCACATTTACAGACGTGATGTTTAGTACATGTAATGATTAATAACTTAGGATTCCAAAGGGAGGCTATTGGTGAAACTGATAAAAGCACTCTAATTTAAAAGATGCACGCCTTGTGCTAATTTTGGGTACATTTTACACGCCAACATCAATTTTCTTAGCAGAAAGCTACGTCAAGTCGTTATAAATAGCTTATTTTTTGGCTAGATGGAAAGATTTATTTAAGTTGCTTATTACATTTTTTCTATCGAGTAAACTGATTAAACTATTAACCCCGTCAAACTGCTTTCTTTAAAATCTTCCTTCATCTTTTCAAGTCTGTATTTAAAAAATGGGCTCCGTTCATCCCAGGCTTAGTTTTTAATGCTCTCTGATGTGCGATTCACATATCAAAAGAGAAGTGTGATATTACTTCACTTTTATAGAAGTTTTATTCGGCCAAGTGTATTACTTTTAAACATACAAAAAGTGCCCGACAAAAACTGCGATAATTCCTGAAGTATCTTCAAGAAGTGCTAATTAAATATCTCTTAACAATACAGACAAGGTTTCCGCTTTAGACAATAGGACCACAAATTTTCTAAGGAGGCGCAGAAAATCAAAAACATTTGTCATTTTTTACGGCACGGATAATAAGCAGTACAGAATGTGGCGATATTGTTAATGTTCCTTTTCTCCCTTTCTGCGGTAACAATGTTGCCGTGAACTGCGTCATGGCAATAAATTTTCTTGGCCTGTTACGGATTAGCTTGTACATTTCAGTTCATAATTATCCACTCTCTACATACCGTGGTCGATTTCGAACCGAACACTTGTTGGTTTCTTTCGCGTACACTAGCGCGTAACATGTCATTGGTTGGTACCCATATGCAAACTTGTGGGTCTTCTACAAATACTTACTCTAAAAGCTCTTTTCAAATAAAGCTATCATTTCTCATACGCGATTATGCAATTACAGTACTGTTATCTACCGATTGTAATCAATAAAACCCTCAGACGTTAGTTAAAAAACAGTACCAATTTTGACGTTAATATTTTCATGGAAGATAACCTTACCATGGTTAACGTAGCTCATGATGGTGTCCGCACCAACCGCCCGTGAATCCATGACCGAGCTGTTGCAGCAAATATTTCCGTTCGAATCACTGGCATTCATTTCCAAGCTGTTGTACAAGTCCATCATATAGAGCGGGGCAGACATTTTGCGGCCATGAAGACGGGTGTTAAGACTGAGGCGAGGACGATGCGGCAAGCCCATAAGAGCTAAGATTTCGCGCTGTAGAGTTAAAGAAGTTGTATCATTCTTTACAGATTGTGCGTCGCTAACATTCTCCTTTCTTAGTGAGTTGTTGACTCGAGGATTCGACCTGTTCCGACGCGAGGACTGAGTTAGGTCCTCGTGTTGTGCATTACTGACAGTACTCTCGGGTTTGATAACTTGATTAATGGTGGACGCCAATGTGGATTCACTATCCGTTGGAGACGCGAACAGAGCTAAGAAGCTCACGAGTAGCAATCTCTGCGTGCACATCACCGTTTCGATGTCAGATTCGCAGAGTAACCACGGGTATTTATAAAAATATGCGACCTGACGATGTTATGTTTTGGAAGGTAACTTGATTCCAGCGATTGGGAGAATGTTATGCATGGTTGGCCGGTGCGCCTTCTACAACAATAGGCTGTCAGTCATCTACCGCCTAGTATGACGAATGCGTGATCTTCAAGCCAATCACATCGCGGCGCTTTTGTTGAAAAATTGAAAAAGAAACATCTCGCCTTTCAAATGCAGCTGGGTTAATGTCACAACTAATTATCCCTTGACTGACACCCAGCAATGGCTGCAGCTCACAAGCATTGTTATGGATTGACTGTTAAAGGTCTTGTTGATTGACGTGATTGATTAAATTTCACGACAGCCGGGCAAGGGTAATCAACAGACATACCTCAAAGGATGACCTGGAAGTGGAACTTTGAGGAGAGAAGAACGGGCTAATACCCTAAGAATTCGGCGATTTATATCACTGGCCTTTAAGATAAAGATTTAAGAAGCCAATTTGCTTATCCCAAAACTTGACAAATTCTTTGATCTTAAACAAGACCCCCTCAAAGGCAAGTGTTAAGCAAATCGGTCACTGTGATAAAAATAATTCTCTTTGTGAACCCCCAGTCAAGTTGAATACAAAACAATCAACAGCTTCTTCAGTAAATCGGGCTGGTGGGGTGTCCGGTAGCAGTCATTAGCTTTCTCGGAAAAAAAATTCTAAATTAATATTAATTTTGGATTTTTTTCGATTCTTGCGTGTTTAATAGGGAAGCATGGAACCTGGCTACTTAATTACTAATCTCATATGCTTTTGATCAATTACGCTGCCGTTATCAAGTAAAAAAGATTGCAAAACACTGCAAATATTATAATGTTTGCAGCTGATAACACGTAGAGTTTTAATAGGAAACAAATTGCACTCCCGACCGCGAAATTTTTTTTCACCGGAAATTGCCAACGCGACCGGAAGTGCTTCTGATACTAGGCAAGCTGCTGGCCTCTCTACACCTGGTGGGAAGTAAGCCATAAGCTAGGACCGGGGCCACAAGGCCAATTTTTTCCTCTCTTTATTTCTCAATTCTGTTTGTTTGTATACTACAGTTGAATCGCAACGGACCCTCTTATGAGCTGAAAGCTCCAATGCGTGAGCCTCATTATCACCCGGGGACAAAATAATTTATTTTCTTACAAACCGATCCATTCAACTAAACCATTTTGAAAACAAACCTCCTGGAGTTGTTCTGGGTCCCGGCCTGGCGGCCAAGAAGAGCTGGAAAGCGGCTGTTAGCCTGCGTAGCAGGCGCTTGGAAGAAATGAGTGCAAGAAAGAACGCGAGGGAGATCCCTCGCGCGACCAGTATTTTCTTGCGCCATTTACTTCAAGCGCCTGCTACGCAGGCGAGGCGGCTGTACGTGCTCTTTTTGAAATTTGGCTTCTCTCGAAATTTAGGTGTTCTTTTCAAGTTTACAAGCATAAAGATGGAGCACAGCTGAGGCCTGTTAACGTTCCATGACCGAGTCCTGACATGGAGGCTTGAAGATTATGGTATAGTCAGGCTCTATATACCAAGCCCTAGGGCTCATTTAATGTTATCTCGTTACAGGCGCCGTTATTTACTTATTTATTTATTTATCTTTTAGGGTAGAGGGAGAAATTTTGAGGACGCTCGCGCACGAGGGGAGCCGCAATTAGAGCAGGTCAGCAGGCCTCCTCTCCCCCTCCCCCCTCCCCCCCCCACCCACTGCCCCTTTGGCGTGTTCCCCACTCGCGCTCTATTCTCAATCAAACTGTTAGTTAGTGTTCATTCACAGTTTGAACAGCAAATTGAAGAGTTGTTTGTTTGAAGGATAGGGTCCAGCCGCAGCCAAAACAAACAAGGGAAGAAAAATCGTGCACTTTTCATGTAAAATGCGAACTATGTAACTCAGTGTGAAACGGTAAGAAGTTGACGTTTAGAATGTGATTTACGTTAAAAACTTTCCCATTTTGTATTTTTAGGTCAAGTGTAGTTAACTCTATAAGCACTAAAGCCGGATACTGGCTTTTGACCAGACAAATCTGCACTCGTTGGAAGGCGGGCGCTACAAGACTTGCCACTGAGTTCAAGTAGAACTGAGAAACACTTGCCAAACGGGCAACCATCAACACAAAAGCGTGAAGAACTTTGAGAAACTCTAGCGTTACATCAATAAAAGCCAATTTATTTCAGTTGGAGACAATATTTTTGCTGAAAAACGTCAGGATTTTCTTTATTGTAAAACCCTGGGCTTGAAGGAGACCGTTAATTACTTTGTTGCCTTAATGATAGGCGTGACTAATAAACGACTCCAAGAACCTATGCTAAGACTTTGAGGAATTCAGCTGCCGACTTAACTGAGGCCACATCATAACAACAGCTTGCACAAATCAGGAAAAGGGGAGAATTTCCACCACGTTCAAAAATCAGTAATTTGACTTTTTTTTATCTTTTCTTACTATAGTATTTGTGAAACGTACTTTAGTACTTTTAATTGTGAAGCTAGACAACCTAGCTGGGGTGCTACACTGATGCAACGGGGAGAACGTCATGGCAAAACAATGATATCTCGTGCATTACACGTTGACTTTAATTTGTATAGTACTTTTCTTTTCTGTCATCACTGCACAAATTACAATAACAACACGTGCAACGTTATACAGCGGAGTTCACGGTCAAGAATTTATTAAAGGCCCAATTTTTGTTGTTGAGTTTTTACCGCGGGTTCCGGAATCTCCAACCAGAAAATTTTTGCTTGTCGAATCCGGAATCCTGGGCTCTGGAATCCGGAAACCCACTAATGATTCTGGAATCAGGAATCCATGTTCCACTAACAAAGAATCCCGAACCCAGTGCCTGGAATCTGGAATCCTTGACGTGGAATCTAAAATCCAAGACTGTTTTTCACTTTGAAACTTGGCAATTTTACTCAGATGTCGACGGATTTTTCCTCCATGTCAAAAGTTGAAAAATACCGTGAAAAGGTCTATTTAAGAGCGCAAGCTATCCAACCGCTGAAATGTGATAGTGGGACGCTTGTCTGAAGTAAAAAGTTAAGGTAAACATTTTTTAATCACTAACAAACACCTCACAGATCGTCTCGTTATAAAGTTTTAAAAATCGAATCGAGGACTTCTTTCGGGGTAGAGTAAAAATATTAGACCCATTTTCTTCAGAGGTAGACCCATATTCTCCATATTCTGAGACCCATATTTTATGAAAGTCTTCAGGGGAGTATGTTAGTTGATTTTGAACAACAGTCGTGTTACTTATGTCCATACTATCAGTGGCACCCAATGTCAATTTTCGGAAAATATCTGTTCGGAAGACGATTTGAGATCTAGAATTTTCGGAACATTTGTTGTAAAATTTCTTTCTTGCCTGCCTCTCCTAGGATTTTTGAACATCTAAAAAATGGTATAATTGCCCGTTTTTAACTGATTTTACCCTAAAAAGGTCACCTAGAATTTTCGGGAGCCTTTTTTCTGGCTGAAATTTTCGAAAAGTTAAGTTTTGATCCCTACAATTTTCGGATCACTAGACTTTCAGCTAGGAAATCCGAACAGATGAAAACTTTTTAGGGGATAAAAATATGCCCATATCTACCGTTTAAATACTAAAATACGTCTAACAATGATTTGTTTAAGTGGTTTTGAACTATAGTCTCGTTGGGTGCTCCTGACGTATAAGGAAGCAAGGGATTTTTCTCGTGGGGAGACTGGTGGCAGGAAATGCGAAGAAGACTGGCACTAATAAAAATGTCGCTGACCAATTCCAAGCCGCTTAAACAATATGGCGTTGAAATGGGGAATGCACGTTCCTGTCAACATTTCAGCTGCTGTTCGAGATGATAAGAAGTCTGGCAGGCCATCCAATGTACAACAGCTAAACGAAATATCATTAGCTCTACAAGGACAACAAACTGTACAAGACATTGTAAACAGGGCTACGAATTTATTCCGCCTAATGGAAGAGGCGAAAATGGTAGTTGATCATAACAAAAACAAGAGAATTCAAGAAACGCTGAGTGCGATAAAGGAGCTATTTGCTCGACTCAGGGTTATCTATGATGAAAGTAACAGACGCGTGGTTACTCCTCAAGGAGAAAATTTGGAGGTAAGAATTTTAGTTACACGCACCCCACCCCCACTACTATGGATGAGTGTCCACGACAGATAACTTGTAGCAATCTGCCTTCAAAAAGGGGGAGGGGGTGGGGGGCAAGATTGGCTCTCGTCACGAGTTCACGACACAATTTTCCTTTTCACGAGTCACGAAAAATCTATGTTTTTACGCTACCCAAAACTAGAGGTCGTACAAAATGTCAAAAACGTTATGTTAGTCCCATTTTGTAAAACAGAGTGCTTCGATTAAGTTAATTAGAGTTTTACGAACCTTATGAAAAAAAAACGTCACTCGCACAGCTCGCCCACTATGCGTCGATAGTCCCGTCATAAATGTAAGAGTGTCATTGTTATCATCTTCCATAGGATGTTCATGTTCACTATCT
Organism: Porites cylindrica; assembly: GCA_964035525.1. Classification (NCBI taxonomy): domain Eukaryota; kingdom Metazoa; phylum Cnidaria; class Anthozoa; order Scleractinia; family Poritidae; genus Porites; species Porites cylindrica. The sequence continues at coordinate 30,251,938 of OZ037781.1, read as the reverse complement.
GTATCGTTGATCTTGGCCACATGTTTGGTTGATCTCTGGGGGGCAATAAATTCCCTAGGGAGGCCAGCTGTAGGTGGTTCTGAGAGCACTGAAAGGGGTAAAGAATGTTTCCTAAAAAAATTTGGGTCTCAGAAAATTTTGGCCTGGTCTCAAAATCTTGGAAGCGTTTGTAATAGGTCGTAAAGTCTCGTTTTCTGTGATTTTGTGTCTTGGTCTAAAATTTTGAAACCTGGGTCTCATGGTCTCAAAAAGTCTCAAATTTACCATTCTATACCCCTACTGAAGTGTGAAGACTCAAAAGTGAAGTTAAATCAAGCCACCAGATGCTAGCTAAGGTCATTTGGCCATTTAATGATATATTTTGATCTTCACTGTATGTGTACACAATCAAGAATTCTGGCAGTTCATGTTTCACAGAGTGCACTTTGATCAATATTCACAGAACATTTTTCAGTACGTCACGATTCACGGCATCGTGAAAATAAGCCTGCCCCCACCCCTTTCAAGGGATTTATTAAAAAATTAGGATGGTGGGATGTTTTTTTCAGAGGGTTGCAAAAAAAATTGAGGTGGTAGGAATCTACTCATCCATAGTGTTGGGGTTCAGAATAAAAATGAAACATCCCATTACCCGACCCATACTTTTCTGAATTACCAAAAGTCTCAAGCCAAAAAGCCCAGTGTCACTTCGCACATTCTCCATACTGTTTTCTATACATTTCATTAGGTACCAATGAGGAAACATTGTTTAAACATTGACACGGTATCTCTTGCTGAAAAACCGTTTGCTATATCCTCGTGATCTTGAAAGGCATCAGCAAAACCCAGATTGAATCAACCCCTGTAAGTCATTAAATGACAAAATGTTATCAGGGTACAGGGGTTGACCTGATCTAAGTTTTATTGATGCCCTCCCTGCAGTGGCCATCTTCCATGTTGAGGTCACCTACCAGAGTGATAGAGAAAAAACTTGTCAGTTACCTACTGAAAATAATGCCTCTTTTAAGCACAGTTCCTGTATTAGTCATATTAAGGTTACATTTGAGACTTGGTTGGTGTTGTGTCAGATTACAGTTTAGACTGACTGTTTGGGAGGTACACTTTGACCCAGTTTCCTGTGGAACATTTTAGTAATTGGTAAAATAAGTGACAGCTTCCCCAAAACAGTACAATTCAACTCAATTCAATTCAACAATCCCTTGGTGCGGCTCAACCCAGTCCCCAGGGGCCCCACTCACATATTTTAATGACGGGGGGGGGGGGGGGGGGGGGGGTCCGAAGGATTTTTTTGGGGCTGACATTTTGGCCAAAAGGGATTTTTTTGGGTCTATGAAAGATGCCGGGATTTTTTTGTGTCCGAAAACAACACAGGGATTTTTTTGGGTATTGTATTTTTCATCAGCTCAAATCAACAATAACATAAGCGCAATTTACTGCTTGTGTGGTATTACGGGAACAGAATATGTCTAGCCAGTCAATCTCCAGCGTGACAGTGTAAAGAACATACAACTTTTGGTCAAGCCCTACAAACTGCTCCATGATCATGTGTTTGCAAGATCCAGTGTAACAGAGGAAGTCAGCATCTCTGATGTCATCAGTCGAGTTTCTCTGACTAGGAGGGGGGAAGAATTTCAGCTTTCACTAGCAGATGCTACTTACCTAGAAGCATATTTCCCATTGGACAATAAATTATTATGGTGACACTTCGGAATACATGGCTAATGATGGTCGAAGAGTCCAACTTTCCCGGACTCGAACAGGGCGACTTAGGCGAGCAGTTGTGTACACCGCACATTAGTCACAATTAATAGATCCGGTTTTTATTTTCCAATGCTGTTTGTAAGGATACAGTTTGGCTTGAATCTCTAATGAACAGTGTATTAATTTTCAAGTCTTATATTTGATACAGTTGAGTTGCCCCGAGTTGCTATATTTCACCACACTCCTATGTAACATGCCTGGTGAAACACGATTTGGTGTGTATGGATGTGTTCTATACCTGGTGGGAATTGTCTGTCCACCTTTTGAGATATCAGTTGCACAAAAACATGGTGAAAAGTCTGATGCCACGAGGTCTGTTACATAGGGATGTTTCGGTAAAATAGCAAGCAAAGAATGTGCTAAGGACAAGACATGCTGTAGATGTCATAATGAATATCTTCCTGTAAAGTTGTCACAGGAGATAGGATGAAGAGACACTATAACAGTCATGCGAGCTTTTTGTATTTGCTTTTGTATAGTTTTGTTTTTGACCAAAACCAAAGTTGAAGTTGGCATGTTTTAGCTTTCCTGAAGATAAATAATAAAATTTACTGATGCAAAAACACTGAGGGATTTTTTTGGGTATGCTAAAAAAAGTAGGGATTTTTTTGGGTAGACAAATTCTGAAGTAGGTATTTTTTTGGGTATAAAATATGACCCTCTGTCAAAAATATGTGAGTGGGGCCCCTGGGACCCAGTCTCTAGTTGTACAGCCTCAAAAATGGCCAATTATAAAAAGGAGCCACTTTGTCTATTTCCAAAGGGCAGCCACCTAGTACAGATTAATTTGACTATGAAAGAAGTGATCAAATGAATTAATGAATTTGCTTTGCAAAAAAATGCCTTTTTTCATTAGGCTATGATTCCTCTGAAACCTGCAGAAGAAGAACCTGAAGATGATACTCCAAAAGATGCTACTGCCCTTCAAATTGAACATGATACACTACAAGAGGTAATCTTCTATTCCAGTATTTGTGATCAACATCCCTTGATCTCCTGGGACCAGGCTCCATAGTGGAGGAAAAAGGGAAAAAAAATGAGTTGAAACAGCTTAGTGGTGGACTGGGGAGGTGGAAAGATTCTTCCGCCTTTTCCCCTCCCCAGACTGCCATTTGGTTAGGTTTGCTCGCAGATCTTTTTTTACTCTTTTCCCCTAATGCAGAGCGTAGTCCTGGCAGGCTAACTGCTGGCTGACCTTGGGTGACAGTAGGCTAACAATGCCCAACTTTCTGATGCAAATTAATGTATAGGCCAGCTGTTGACTAAGAGACAACCAACAGTTGAATATTTGCTACTCCCATCAATAGCGTAGTATTTTTAGTTGTTGTTTTGCAGTGATGAAAGAAAATACCCCAACAAAGAAATTTGTGTTTGTTCTTGACCGTGTGCAATTAACTAACACTTAATATCTAGCCACAGGTGACCCAAACTCAAAATATTACCATTGGCACATGTCTCATAATACAGGGACACCCAACAAGAATATGGTTCAAAACCACTTAAACATAGCATTGTTAAACGTATTTTAGTATTTAAATGGTAGATATAGGCATACTTCTATCCCCTGAAAATTTTTCATCTGTTTGGATTTCCTAGCTGAAAGTCTAGTGGTCTGAAAATTATAGGGATCAAAACTTACCTTTTCGAAAATTTCAGCCAGAAAAAAGACTCCCAAAAATTCTAGGTGACCTTTTTAAGGTAAAAATCAGTTAAAAATGGGCAATTATAACATTTTTTGGATGTTCGAAAATTCTAGGAAAGGCAGGCAAGCAAGAAATTTTACAACAAATGTTGCGAAAATTCTAGATCTCAAATCGTCTTTCGCACAGATATTTTCCGAAAATTGACGTTGGGTGCCCCTGAAAATATAAGGATTTGCATGGGAGAAAAAACAATATTGTTTCTTTGGCCTATGAATGTAGAAGGATTTAAATAAAAATCAGCTAACCTTGCTTAAGGTGTGTGTTTCTTCTTTCCTGTGTGGTTTCTGAGGTGATTTATGGCCATTTAATCCTGTTAATGGGTGTTATTGGAACCGGTTCACTTTCTCCACAATCTATTATAGAGAGAGCAAACCGGTTCCAATAACACCCATTAAATGGCGATAAATCGGCTCGGAAACCACACAGGAAAGAGGAAACACACAACTTAAGCAAGGTTAGCTTATTTTTATTTAAATCCTTCTACATTCATAGGCCAAAGAAACAATATTGTTTTTTCTCCGATACAAATCCTTATATTTTGAACATTATGCAACAGTGCCGATGGGCATATTTCGAACTTGGGCCAGCCATGGTTTAGCTGTTTCAAATCAAAGATGAACAAAGACAACTTTCTTGCCCATCTCACCCCTAGATAAGGATTCTCAAGTCTGTATAAGGCGAACAGTAGCAAGGTCCCGGAGTGTCAGCTTAATGCAGAGTACTCTGTACTTTGAATTTAAATCTTCAGTTTAGAATGATGTAAACCACAACATGGGTGTTGAAACTAACTAACTGCAACCTCAAAGATAGATTCTAGCCACTGATGAATATAATTTTGGAAAAAAGGAAATAAAGGTAGAGGGCTTTTAATCAGTTGGATACCGCCAATGAATTATTATGAACACTAATAGTTCTATTTTTTTGTCATTCATTTTTAACAGAAACTCCGAAGCAAAAATCAGGAAATAAAAGACTTGATCGACCAGCTGAGAACCTTAATGTGGGACATAAACACCATGATGGCTGTAAAACCAAGCTAGCATGCCTTTCAGCTATAGTTGAATCCCGGTTGAATACATCAAAAACTGTAGAGGAAGACACGTCAAAGACGCTCTCTCTCAAACCATTATAACTTGTAGCGAAAATAAGAGCAAGTAGTTCCTCTTCTCTTGAAGGTTTTCGAATGATGTGACAAAAAGCTTGTTTTTTTTCTTTGTTGGCCTGACTCTGAGAGAAGCAAAGGTAATCCGAACTGAGGAGCCGACGAAAAGGATCTTATAATTTCTTTTCTTTAAATGGAAGCCATGCTATGCTAGAAATTTTCGGCCCTTGTCATTTCATTTCCAGAATTGACCGACTCCTTCCTCGATGTTAGCACGGTGGGGGTCGAGTCAACTAAACTTAGGGAAAGTTCGAGAGGAGTCAACCAAATTCGGTGACGAGTCTACCAAAGTTCGGGACGACTCGACCAAAGATCGGGACGAGTCATCTAAAGTGTGGAACTAATTGCCCAAAGTTGAGGAAGAGTCATCCCAAGTCGGGACCTTTACTAGCAAACCGACGAATGGTATGGCAGAAGAAATGCTCAAAGAAGGTGAAAGTTGAACGTCATAGCCTGACTCTTTTCACGTAGATAACGTTAATGGGCAGTTCTGGAACAGGTTGAGAAATATATCATGAAAGAACTGTGTAGAATACCAAGATTTGCGCATTACTTTTTCTAAGCTATATTGCTGTATACAATAAAACGTGGCTCAATCTAAAGCGCCAGAATTCAGTTTAAGGTATCTTATTAGTCAGAAGCTCAGTATAAAGTTGTTCCTCCCTCACTCGCCGGCCTTTTTCTCCTCTTTCACCTGAACTGTGGAACACCGCTCTACGGACACCTGCATATGACGGACAGTTTTGTTTGTCCAGTTTCCCGTTTGAGTCAACTCAAAGGTTTTTTACCATTTTCATGGGCAAACCGGTCGGTTCACAGTTCGGGCAAATGGAAAGCGAAATTCAGGACTGGTAAATTTCATTCGGGAATCGCGTTTGCCATTTGTACGAATCAGTTCCATTTACCGGAAAACCACTGCGAAGGCCTGAAACTGGTATCAAAGATGGCTTTGAAGAAATGGAACACGAATTTCCGTTTGGAACATTCCGACCGGAAAAACAGAACTACCTTTTTAGAAGTTCCGTTGCTCCCGGAAATTTTCCACTGAAACGACTCGATAAAATGTTTTTCACACTTTGCTTCAGCACACTGGGTTTTTCACCATCGGAGGTCTCAGAACGGCAATGCTAGACCAAAGTGACTGGCGAGTGTAAATCCATGTTGTCCGAACTGCCGCTCGACCAAACTAAGTAATTTACTTTCCAGCCGGATTTTCCAGAAACGTTTTGAACATGGTAAACAACCAAAGAGTCAAGTGCGGGAAAAAAAATTCAACCGGCAGAAGAACACGCAAACTGCATCAAAAACGCGGGGAAAATGCAACTGATGCAAGGTCCAGGCCGGGGAAAACGCAACCGGATGTCTTCCCTCAATGCACTGCGATTGTAAATTGTAAATTGTAAATATCTTATTATCCACTCCCCTCAGGGCTTTTCAGGGATAATTTACAACACTGGTTGGCGGACTTTGCCGGACTGCTTAAGGTGCAGTTTACAAGTAATGAAGGAATGAGTAATGATGCCCCTATACGTGAGTGTGAAAGTGAGATAGACCACTACACCGGGCACTACGTGCCCTACTCTTAATAAAGAGTGTGTGGGTTCTTTAACGTCCCACAGATTTATTACATGTGCAAGGGCTTGTGAGACGGGGCCTACGGTTTATCGTCCTTATCCGAGAAGACTAGAGAGTCTAACCGTTTGCAGATGTTATTACAAAAGCAGCACTTTCTCCTCAGTTATTTAAAGATCCTGAGTGTTAGTCCGGCCGGGGTTTAAACCTACGGCCTCCCGCTCAGCAGACCGGCCCTTATCCCACTGAGCTAACCGGGCGGCGATTCATTCGGCTCAAACGCTGTGTCAAACTCGTAAGATGCTTAAGTCCCGTTTTTATCAACTCAAACTTGCGATAAAAGATCTTAAAATAAACACACCAGTTGAAAAGAAGAGAATTCATTATAAATAATGTTCTAATTTTCAAGCTGCTCACATTTTTTGCACCAGTCTTACTCAAAGATATTGCTTCGTTCATTATTATACACTTTGTTTTAAAAGTTTTTTTCTGCATTGTCTGACAATGTATTTACATCAATAGAACATATTAGTGGAAAAACATTGATTAGTACGGTTAAGTTACTTGAACGAACTTAGGCTCTAAGGTTAAAATTCTAAGGTGTTATCTTTAATGACAATTAAGTACTTTCCGAGCCTATAAAGATAGAGGCGGTTCCAAATTTTAAGTCTGTGTACAAATATCTAAATAGGTTGTTTTAGTATTTTATGTCTCTTAGGCAATGAGAAAAGATTGTTTTTATCAACTTAGCCTGCGTAGCGAGCGTTTCCGCTGGAGTTTATTGCGCGAAGACTTGGAGCGAGAACCCCCCTAAAAAAATGGAGGTAGGGGGAGGGGGAGGAAAAGTTTCCTTCTCTCCCCTTCCCCCTCTTTTATTTATTTATTTTTATTTTCGCATTAACTCGAGCGAAATCGCTTGGTACGCAGGTTATTATCAACTGAGTTGACAAGGTAGATTGGCTACCGCTAATATCACTAGCCTACGAATACAGCCGCCCTCCATGCTCCTCGCCGCAAGGTAGGCGTCTCT
>OZ037781.1:30184710-30239710 GCA_964035525.1 Porites cylindrica | reverse complement strand
AAATGAGAAACGGGCGTTGTACATGTACCACATCGTTCACAGCCCTCTCTTTTCTTGAATTTTATTTGAAGCGCGCGAGAAATGGACGCGAGTGTGAAATCGGTGCGGGGGAGGTTGGGGGGCAGGACGCGAATCTCCTTCGCTCGTACACTGAAGTAAACTGTCACCGTAGTCCACGTCTTAACCATTTAAGCCCTAAGAGTGATCAGCATCAAATTTCTCCTTGTAAAATCAATGCTTTGCAAAACAGAGTTGTAATGAGAATTAAGGACATGATCACACATGATGTATTTGCTTGATATTTTATCAACTTCTCCCCACTACTTCTATAGTAAATGAATAGGGGCGACAAAACACTCGAACCTCCTTAAGGGGCCGTAATAACTTCCTGTAAAGAGAGTATATGTTTGACTATCACTTCACTGTGACCACGCCTATACCTGTAGTAACTGTGTGGCAGTTGCTCTTTCCTCCGGATTCTTCACGAGACATCTTGTCACAAAGTCCTTGAACTCCTTACTCCACTTGTCGTCTTCTTTAAATGAAGGAGGAGGTTTCGTCGGAATCATAAATATTGCCTGGAGATAAAAGTCCGGACACTGTTTGTAATCATGTAAGGTGGCTCGACCTAGTATTTTGGAGGCACACCTCCCATCTTTGAACCTTTATTTTATACCTAAACAGAGCTCTTAATCTTTACTGTACTGGATTAATAATATTGTTTCGGGTGACAATGACTTTGGACTTTTGGACGTTTTTCGAGAAATCTTGGAATTTCTGCAAAAAAGGGTATAATTTATTTATACGTAAACTAAAGACTAAACATATTGCGGAAATTGGTTTTACTTGTTGGTGCGCTGTTCCACTTGACAGTTACGGTAAGCGAGAAAATAGTCCACGTCTATAATGTTCATTACTGGCTTAGTGGTTTGGCATATGGGAAGCAGTCAATTTACCTATGCGTTAACTCACCTCCAACTATAGTTTACGATATTGAACGTATGTCCACAAGGACAGACTTTAGCTTTTGCACTGAGCCTCACTGGAGCTTCAAGATTTAACTACGATTTTTCCTTTTGATTGCACAACTTGTACCAAAATTAACCAAAGAAAGTAGACAAATAACAACTAATAGATGGAGTTAAACTAACCCTCATGGGGTGAATGTCAGCGTACGGTGGCTTTCCTTCAGCCATTTCAATGGCAGTTATCCCTAATGACCAGATATCAGCCAGACAGTCATAACCTATTTCCTGGAATTTCAATGGAGGATAAAAACAATTTTTAGTAGCAACTCATAAATCAAGCCTTTTAAGCAGTATTAAACTCTATAGAGCATCTAAGCCTAAGACAACATTGGTACGGTGAGTCAGCGAAAAAAAGAGGGTAAAGGTGAATAAGGGAGTTGAGCAGGCTCTCTTGGCTGGAGGTCCCTTTCTGCAGCATAAAGAAACTAGGAGTATTGCTTCTTCCCCTCCCCCTAGTCCATTACAGGTTACCCCAGTATCTACCTCAGGAAAGTGGAAGGGTAAATATTGTGGTTCATTTTTTCTCCTTTCTTATATACTTTTTTTTTCACACATGAAAATAGGGAACTTCCTCAATAATTGTGGAAAGCAATGTGGTTCAATTATGGTTCAGTTATTGAACCACATTTTTTTCTATTCTAGGTATCAAATTCCTTAGAATGGTTACTCAACTCAAAGATGTTGGCCAGGATAAAAATAGCCTGCATAGCAGGCACTTGGGAGTAGTGGGCAAAAGAGAGAATGGCTGCGCGCGAGGGAGATGTGCAAGGGGTGAGGGAGCGTCCGTTTTTTCTTGTGCCCACTACTTCCAAGCGCCTGCTACGCAGGCTAGGATAAAAATAGAATTAAGATTGATTTCAGCCAGCTTGACAATCTCATTTTAAACACACTGACCTGTATAACTTCAGGAGCCATCCAAAATGGGGTCCCTATAACAGTGTTCCTTTTAGCCATTGTATCCTGGAGAAAATAATGAAAGTTAATACCAGTCAGAGCACAGTAAGACTTTTTCAAAGAGTGGGAATACCTTATTATAGGAAATTAACGCTCCATGAAATTAACGCGAATCGTTAAAATTCGCGTTAATTTAAGTCGCGTTCATTTTGTTGAGCGTTAATTTCCGTGACGTTAATTAAGTGCAGCATTAATTTCCGCGCTCTTAATTTTCAGTATTTTAACCCCAATTTTGGAACCTGTCCATATATTCTTGACACCTAAAAAACATTAACTACAAGCTTTCTTTCTTTCCATTTACCCTTTATTTTTCATCTTTCACAAAAGCTAAGGTGAAGGTTTACAATATTTCAAGTTCATCTTCATCGTTGTCGCTGTCAGAAGAGATGTAAATATCTTCTCCTTTGACCAACTGTGTCTTCATTGCATCAATTTCCTCTATTATGAAATTCTACCTCCTCATTCGTGTTAATTTTCTTTATTCGAAAGTCGTTTTCCATTAAATTCGCGTTAATTTAAGTCGCGTTAATTTCCAATACCTTAATTTCATGGAGCGTTAATTTTCTATAATGAGGTAAAAGCAGGAGGGTTGTCAAAAACAAGAAATATTTGTTTGGGAAAAATTCCATAACAGTTTCTAATATGAACAGGAAGAAACACTCTCAAAAATATCAAAGGAAGAAGTTTCCACATTTGGAATAATAAAATTCTTTGTTATTCCATGGTTCAAGACTGTTGAATAATTGACTCAAAAAAGTGATCAGAGATCTCACTAACTAAAATGCCAGTAACCAGAACAACTTTCCTACAGTCAAATCAATCACTGCAAAGATCAGGACATGGAAGCTTAGTCACAAAAACTACAAACTAACTCACCTTGTTGCTTGAAATATAGTTTTATTGCACCTGATTGGCTATTTTCATGCAACACAACATAATATAATATTTCTGGTTTACGCGGTTTTGTGAGTTTGATTGTAAGGCAACTTTTTACATTGAGCAAGTTGCAGGGAGAAGACTAGCCACATTTCTTTCTGTTGAGAGTATTACATCTTCTACTTACTGTAAGTTGACCAGCAACACCAAAGTCTGCAAGCTTTGCATGACCTTCCGCATTCAGAAGGATATTTCCTGCTTTTATATCTCTACGAGGAAAAAGGAGACTAAAATTAGGAAGGAAAATTTCAAAGAGCCTATAAATCCATATCAAAGATCCCTCATCTAACAATGACTTAATCCATGGACAAACAAGTGAGCATATTAAATAGCCTTCTTTACACCAAGTTATCAAAGTTTTAGTAATTTGACTTGTCATGTAGAATATTAATATTTTTTCTTAACAACTTGCACTTCAGTACAATGAAGACCATACACATGTAGCAAAGTTAAAAACCTGTGACATCACATATCAAACAGAAATATCAGTTACAGTAAGTGTACAAATTGAGATAATATCAGTGCTCAACATAATTAAATGTATCACAATTTATTGTAAGAGGAACAAAAACATCAAGGGAGATCTAGCGAAACCGTAGAGGTAGACTCAAGTGTTATCATAACACAATCTTGCTCTCAGTATTCAATGTTTATGCAAAATTTCAAATAAATCACTGTATTCTTGCCTCACCTGTGTATTTTTCTCCTTAGGTGAAGGTACTCAAGTCCTTTGAGGGTATACTTTAATATGCATGCTATCTCCTCCTCTGTTAACTGTAGAAAGTTTTACTTGTTAGAATATTGGTATTCAGCTCAGTGTTTGGTTGTTACACTGTAAAACAAACTCAAGACAGTTTTTTCCAGTGACTTTTTTATCCTTTCACTCACTCATGATAGTGATAAACATCTAATTTCTCTCTGTAATATCATTACTCATTCTAACAAGACATAACTAAGCTAAGTCACATGAGTGTGATTTCCATGTTCATAAAATACCAGGATTTCCAAATAAAGCCAATGACTACTGAACCGTGCTAAAGATCATCTGACAACTTCCAAACATTACCAAAGATCCCTGAAGAAGTTCTGTTTATTCAGAGAGTTGCTAAATGTAGTGGTGCAAAGCACCATACCTTAGCGTTAGTACAAGCTGTTATACCTGAGATAGTACACATCTTGGCAAGACAACCTACTTCGACATAATTCATTCTGAGCAATAATATAGTAAACCAATGACATCAATCCTCCAAGTTTGGTTCGTGTTAGCAAAATGCTGAAAAATCACTGACTAGCTGATTAATTAAGCTATCAGAATGGACTGGAATTATTTGAATGAAGAATAAATAGTATGGGGCTTAACCATTACGCCTCCAAAAAAATAAAAACTTCTGATGTATCTGATGATGGTACAAGGTAATGAAATACTATATAACACACAGGTTAAGGATTACATACATGTACATCTACACAACACTCTCCACTTACAGTTTTATTCCTTATTTTCATCAAATCTGAAACAGATCCTGCACCGCAGAATTCCATAACAATCTAAGAAAGTCATATAAAGTTAGAAACACCCTTAAAAATCAGTTCAAATGATGAGTAATTTACAACAGTGTGATTCATATTCATGTTTCACTCTCTTCATAACTTTTTAAATTTAATAACAATAATAATAATAATAATGGCTTGTTAATGATATATGAAATAAATCATATATGAACTGGGGAAATGAAATGAAAATGAAGAAATGATCATCGCAGTGAATGCAATTTATGCAATTGTGTAAAGAAGCCTGAAAAAAAAAATTCAGGACTTCAATGGGGTTCAAACCCATGACCTTGCGATACCGGTGCGATGCTCTACCAACTGAGCTATGATGCCACTGACGTTGGGAGCAGGTCAATTGTGGGTTCATATGTTCCCGTGAAAGAAATGAGTGTTAATGATATATGAAATAAATGGCTTATTGATGACTTTTCTACGGCATAGCTCTACATTCATCAAGACTATGTCACTTATGAAATGTTCCTGTTTCAAGAGGCTTGACCAGTTGCAGTATAGCACTTGAGTGAGTAGATTCCTGGTAGTTTGGCTTCTCTCCAGAGTTAAATAGCTCAACCAGTGTGTGGGTATCATGTCAGGCTCTATGGGTTGTTCTTAAAGATGAAATTATTTCATTCTCTTATCCTGCAAGCAGGCTACAGAAGGTACAAATACAGATACTCATTTGTACAAACAACACAAACTACAGGTTAACCATACCCAAAGATCTGTGTTCTTGAAGTAGCTTCCATAATACTTAACAACATATGGGCTATAAAAAGAGAATTCAAAGTTAATAAAGAACAAATTTGTCATAATCAATTAATTAAAAATAGAAAAACAGCAAAAATGTAGAGCGTGGAGTAGAATTTACTTTATATCATGTACCTATCACATTGTTGCATCATGCTTATTTCTTTGATGATTTCTTGCAAATCTGTATCAACTGGAACTTGTTTAATTGCAACAACCTGTCCTGTCTCTTTATGCATTGCTTTAAATACAGAGCCATAAGACCTGTCAAAAGAAAGTACCATTGATAAAAAAAATAATAATAATAAAAAATAGAGTCTACTGAGTTGTCCACAGATTGACTCAAAACTTAGCTAGAACAATGTTGTCCACGGACAACATAAGAAACAGTCCCACACAAAAGTGGAGGATAATTTCCTTTTGGGTTAACTTTTAAACCTATTACAACGCAGACACTTAATCCAGGACACTGGGAAGAAGATTGTCTAATCACAACTTTTTCTGAAAACAATATATTGAGGCCCTGCCAGGGAAGGGGTCCCATGTCGCCCATCTGAATTTTAAAACGTCTCTTGTTGGTGCTTATAAATGCTTGTCGTTTATTGTCGGCTTTGCTGTCACTGTCGCAATTTGGCCGAGGGAGGTTGTCTCTTGTCGCGATTTCATTTTACGCGCTGTTGCTACTTTTTGGGCCATGTCGCTTGTCGGAATTTACCCTGGCAGGGCCTTGAGATTCTCAATTTTTTTGCAAACAGGCCAATAACATTCCTAAATTTGAAGGTTGTTTCTCGACAGGTACAGTAAGTTTCAAGGGTTTTAAGTTCTCAATAGTTGCATAGTTGAATACTTGAATTTTATTACCATCTGGGTACTGCTTCTGATCGGTCATGCTATATGGGAAATTTGCTTCAACCAATCAGAAGCACTACTCAGATATGGGCAGTGACGCACCATCAGTATGGAATTTCTGCACTCGTTTCTCAGATGTCATTTCGTGGGGAACCCAGTAGTAGGGTCGTGAAATTTCAGCTGTTTTCTCAGACTAATGATACACATGATTTTATTCTTAGCAGTGCCAAGGATGCAAAATAGGATAGAAAAAACACTTCATCTTGTATAAACTGTTAATTTTCCACACAAAATGACTGATTCACTTGTAATGACCTTGGAATGCGGAAATGTTCTAGTCTAGGGCAAATGAGATATTTCGTTCTTGAGCTTTATTGTGAGTGACTACCCAAAGGATACAGTTTTCCCTGGAGTTAACTTCAATGTAAAATTTATTGTCACATAGAAAGGGTCTTAACGTGCACTGTGGCTGCCAACCGTGCTGGACCCACCTAGGTTTAACTGTCCTACTGAAGTATTAATTTGTTGATCATAATGTATTTTTGTGAGGTTGTTGGAAGAAACTGGACATGTTTCATTTATTGTGGTGTCAAAATATCACCCTATTGTATAACTAGGTGACTGACATGAAGTTGCATTAAATTAGCCAATAGAGACTGTAAGATGCCAAGTCAGCGATGAAAATGGGAAAGTCGAAAAAAACAATAGGTTGAAGAGGTAAAACAACAATTTCGCACATGCATCACGCTTTTTTGTACATTTCTTTGCTGTCACACCATGACTATGAAGGGAAAATGCCTAGTTTTACATTTTATGGAGGATGTAAATGTTGTGGTTTAAATTTTTCCTTGGTTTAGAATTTTTCAAACCAGTTTATTTTTTGTTTTTCTTTGTGTCTGATTATGGTACAGTCGAACCTCTCCTTACGGACACCTCTCTAATACGGACACCTCTCTAAAATACAGACAGTTCACTTGGTCCCGGGAAAATGCCCATACAGTCTTTGTAAAAATAACCTCTATAATACGGACCCTGTATAATACGGACAACGGACACGAAATCTCGGCCCCAGAGAGAAAATTCATACAAACTGAACCTCTTTATTACGGACACTCCAATGATGACAGTTCTTATTCAACACGATTTCCTGTTTGTCGTTACATATCAGAGTGTAATCAATTGTCTCATTGTTCATAAGATAACAGTATCATGTTTTCAATCGGTAAAAATTATACTATCGACATGTCATTGCCATTTATCATCAAGATTTCTTATTCTTTGAAGATTATTTCAAAAGCTCAGTCGTTGTATGTCAAAAAACGACCAGCGAATGCTGTTCAAAAAAACATTACAGACTTCTTTAATGCAAAATGAATCAATAACAAAGAACTTTCATTAAATACTCTACTGTATGTTAGTGTTCGCTACACTTGTTACTGTTCTATTATGTTACTGTTCGGAAACTGTATTATAGTTTGCCATATGTTTTTGGAATTGTACAGCTTGTATTGTAATGATTTGCACTGGCCATTAAACAATTCAAATGCACCTCAAAGCCTTTTTGGGCCAATTTTGACTTAAAGAACACTTAATACCATCAATGGAGCCTTTAAAGTGACGTAATATTCATGACCTCTATACAACGGACACCTCTCTAATACGGACACTTTGCTCAGTCCCTTCGGTGTCCGTATTAGAGAGGTTCGACTGTAATTGATTTTAGACGAAGGAGAGTAAAAATTAAACTGGTTTGAAAAATTTTAAACCAAGGAAAAATTTGAACCACAACATAAACAACTGATGGCAATATTTCCTTTCCCTTTCTGAACTTGAATATGGTTCCTAGGAATTTGGCTCAAAAAGAGTTTGCTTGCATTCGCAAATTAAATGAGTTGGAGTAATCATAATAGAGATTGAAAGAAAGCTAATTCACTTTTCAAGCGACGTTTTTGTGGCTGTATATGAAACTCCATAATAATTGGCTAACTTACTGGGAAGTCTAGAGGGTGACTATATCCTCTTTAAACAGATGACCACACAACAGAGGTCAAATTAATGGGCTGATTATATTGTACCGCAGCGAATGAATGAATCTTGGAATGTCTTGTACGGAAACGAAATAAAAAAAAATATATATTGAGATGGAATGAACTCATTCCAGAAGGAATGTCATTCTCGTATCATCTGAATAGCCCCTAACAGTAAATATGGGAAGCAAATTCCAGGAATTTGATAAGCGGCCATTTAACACAGGGCCACTTAATGGAAATTTGAGTGTAGCGTTATTTCTCATGTCCAGGCTTTTGCACAACTTTTGGGTATTTTCATACAATTTTCAAGTATGGGAAAAGTTTTCTTATGCAAGAAAAAAAAAGTTCCTGTTAGAACCTATTTTTATTTGAATACCCTCTCCTTACTTGCCACTTTAATCACATCAGGCTTAAAGCCAAATAAATAGAGTAGATGTTACTTCATCTTAGACATTTCATACAGATGTCAATCATTTGTCAGTTAAGAACAGGAATAAAATGAATTAGGTTAAGGAAGATACAAAATATGCTAAAATTAATGCTGAATATATGGTGGAATTTCAAGTTTACTTTTGTCGTGGGTGTTGTACTTAGAGCTACAAAGAAAGTAATAACGACTAATTACGATGTTTATAAATTCGATATATAACGAGAATAGCCCCTGGGACAAAAATAAACGTGAAAACGTGACAATTAAAAATATTGAGCAGAATTCTAGAATAATTTTTTAGAATTCATTTCACAACCGGATTAAAGATTAGCCTTTAAGCTTACCCTTCTCCCAGCTTTTCCAAAACATCAAAGACTTCTTCTGGCGGTCTCGTTAAGCTTTCTTCGCTTAACTTCCGTAGCTCACTCCTTAAAATGTCAGATAGAAGAAGCCAAATAGTTCGACATATGCATATTAAGCTTAGGCCAATTAAAGTATCAGAAATTTTACAACACCACACTGTTTCTGTGCCTAATTAAAAAATGTTACCCTTTTGCAGACATGGTTTGCTTTGGTTATACTGTAAAGCTCAGCTTGTCAACTCATGATCGCCAAAGGACTCCTCAAAATCGCACCAGATTCCAAGACATCGCCATCAAAAGATTTTCTTTCGGTATTTGCAAGGCGACTATCGAAGACCGATGAGTGTTGCGAGCCCGCAATAGCTAGCAGAGAAGGAAAAGTCAAATACGTACCGGTAAGCCACCCCTCTGACCACCCCTCTCTCAAAAATTTTAACCTACGATGCCAGTTTAATTTTGGAATGACGGGTAAGACACTGTTAACTGATGTTAAGGAAAAAGCGTCATTAGAAGATTTCTTTATTTATTTTTAAAATTTCTTTTGAGATATTTCGCGTAGTTTTCAGTTTTTTAAATACTCTTCCCACCTCACCCCGGTTGTTTGTAATTTGTCAAGGTTCAAAATAAACGACCTGGTTGCACAGCAAGCCGCGTGGGGGAAGAGAACTCAAAATTGCAAATGGCGGATCAGGAGGACGCTATGTATTCGAACGCCGGCCGCAGAGACGATTCTCCTATTGACGGAGACCCCAGAAATGAACGGGAAGGGAGCAGAGAAAGCGACCACGACGACAGAGACAGACGGCGAAGAGGCGGTGGTTATGAGAGGGATTTACGACGCGAAAATAGACGGTACGCTCCGTATCCTTCAGCAGATGAAAGGTCGAATTCTAGGCGACAGTCTGGAAGCGGCGGAAAGGAGTGTCGTGTATACGTGTGGAATCTTCCTTATTCCGTAAAATGGCAGGATTTAAAGGACTTTATGAAGAAAGGTAATTCTGCTGTTGTGGACTAATATTACGTGTAAAAAACGAAAAACTACTACAACAGTTCACACCTGCAGCTGCTGGCTCGACGCTACTCACTTGAAGCGAAAACTTTGTTAGGCAGTAAAGTAGAAGAAGACTTACAAAAACAATGAGGCGTCCACAAA
Organism: Porites cylindrica; assembly: GCA_964035525.1. Lineage (NCBI taxonomy): Eukaryota > Metazoa > Cnidaria > Anthozoa > Scleractinia > Poritidae > Porites > Porites cylindrica. The sequence goes on along the minus strand of OZ037781.1, from coordinate 30,229,670 downwards.
CCCTGGATCAGACTGGATGGCATCAATTTCTGTAACTCACTTGCTATAAATTGACGAAATGATGAGGATAAGGTTACGGTGCAGTGGTTTATCGGATCCGATCTCGTCTGATCCATGGTTTGTCAAGGACCATAACGACATTAATTATTAATTATTGTAAGCTAACTTTTACGATTAGCTTAGATTTTAAACTTTCTTGTTTTTATTTTCCACAGTCTCAAAAGTTAGAGTGTCAGACTAAATTAAAACACTTAGTTAATAACATTGGTGGTTAGCTGCCAACAGAGATAGTAACATAGGAGAGCAGGAGTGCTAAGTACATTTACATAAACCATGTAGTTTGAAATTCTAGGCATAAACATTTAAAAATTAAATTTGATATCATGGGAAGGACCCAGTACAAATTATACCCAAATCAGGTGAAAAGATGTTCATCTTCTCATCTTTCCTCTCCTCTATTTCCCAAATGGTACGGCCATCGCCGTTTGATTTTTCAACCAAATTTCCAGTTTTCTCATGTAAATGTTAAGTAACCCAGAAAACCTCTCAGCTTCAAGGAGGTCACCATGGCAACCATACCACAAAACATGAAGAACTGTGACATACAGATTTTAAATGAAGACAAGATATCATATCTTCATTTAAAATCCGACAAAACAGCAAAGCAAATTGAGCAAAAGCATATAGCAATGCCCCTACAAACCTCCCTTGAGTGAAAGGGTTGAATTGCTTTACGTTGTTTGTTTGTTTGTTTTTTTTTGGTAGTTGGTGATGTTGGATATGTAGATATCATAGAGGACAGTCATGGAAAATCAAAGGTAACGTTCTGGTCTTTGGTTTCACTTACTCTCTGTACAGTTGTACTGGTAAATTCTGGGATAGAATTTATGAGATCCCGTTAGTCAAATTGTTGGAAACTAACATAGAAACATCACAGTTGTTGCATGAAAATTTTTGTTAGAAAATTAGTCTGTGAACATAAATATACCTAAGCCTAAACATTGGAACTAGCAACATATTTACAATAGTGGAATTAGAAAATACTTTAGAGGACTAATATCTAATTCGGGCAGGAGTATCTGCTCTATAATATTTCTTGTTGTTTTAGAACTAATAGACTGCTTTTAATTTTAGACACCAACTGTGGCTTACAGAATAATAATTATTTTATTGTTATTTATATTGTCAGTATTAGTTATTTTTTTGTATTTTTGTATTTTGTATTCATAATTTTTCTCAGTTTTTAATTTTTGTTAACGCCCTCTTTTTTGTTCTCTTTTCAGGGATGTGGGTAAGTGTTTCTAATACCATGGCATTGAATAGTTTTTTGTAAAAGAATAGCACTATTTTTATTTTAAAAAATTTTGTGTCATGAAAATGACATTACATTGTATGATTTTGTTTCTTACAAATAAAATTTCTGCAACGAAAGTTTAATGATAGAATTGTGTAACACACAGCTAATGTAATATTATGCTACCAGCTCTCTGAGGCATGAATACATGATGTACTTTAGATCTGTCACTCTACATTGTTAGGTGTTTATCAATAGCTACATTGTAGTATTTGTCATCACTGTCTGGAGGTAAAATTAATTAGTTTGCCTTTTCTGAATGGCTAAACCACTGAATGCTTCATTCATGTATCTTTTGTCAGGGTTAACAGTTGATCCGCATACAAAAAAAGTAAAAAGATATGTTGGTCATAGTTTTATGGCTATTGATGATTTGAAGTTTATAGCTTATATTAGTATTATTAATGAAAAAAAAAACAGAATTACTCTTGAATATGAAAGTACGTTGGTTAACCTTTTTGCAGCATTGTGGAATTTCGACATAAAGATGATGCAGAAAAAGCCATCAAAGAGCTCCATGGGACAGAATTTAAAGGAAGGTCCATCCATATACGTGAGGTAAAGCCTGGCATCCATAGAGTTTTACTGGTACTGTCTTGATCACTGTAGTTGTCCCAAGAGTATTAGGGATTGGAATGATGGCAACCATCTGGACAACTTTGTGGTCTTAGTCAGACTAAAGTTTCTATCTCCTTAGTTGTCTAGATCATCCCATCCAGTCAACATTTTGTGATTCCATTGCTGTTTTCAACATGAAATGAAGTCCAAGAAATGAACACAGAAAGTTCGTACTGATGACTTGTGATCAGGGCAGTGCTTCTTATTGGTCATGCTGCAAGGGAAATTTGCTTCAGCCAATCAGAAGCCTACCCAGATCTAGGTAGTGACATATCATCAGTATGGAATTTCTGTGCTTGTTTGCAGGTGCCACTTTGCAGGTAAACCAATATTGCAACATCGAGAAATGTCAACTGTTTTCTCAGGCTACATCACACCTTGCACCAGAGGCATTATTTTATACTGTACATACATTACGCTAACCAATGCGTAATTGTCTTACAGGATCGGATTGAAGAAGATCGAAGTGACAGACGCAGAACCACATCATCCAGGGGATCAGACCTTGGCAGCAGTTATGGTAGTGGGCATGGTGGCAGTAGTCTTGCCCTGGGTGGTAGTGGTGGTGGTGGTGGACCTCTTGGTAACATTGGAGGCCTTTTAGGCCTAGGGTTTGGAAACTTTGCTCAAGGAATTAATTACAAAACTGATCCCCTGTCATGCACAGTTTTTGTCAGCAATGTAAGTTAATCAGTTTCACTTTTAAGTATTTGTTGCTTTCTGTGATTACTTGGATTTCTTGCAATGGGTCTTGCAGAAACAATGTTATCATTTCAAATGCCCACTATTTATAGGAAGCTAGCAGCGATCATGGAAACTTAAAACATTAAATGAGAACTGTTAATGTAGTGATCGAGAATCCAAATTGAAATTAGGTCTTTGTGATTTGCTTTTATTTTACATTCCGGCTGATTTGGTCTTCTCTAGGAGTACAATACAATTTAGGTTTGCACCAACGGTACTTTTTTTAATGTAAACTGAGTACATCGTGATAGGCTAGAACTGTAGCATGCTTGCAATTTATTGGCAGTTGCATGATAACTGGTATAGATAAAGTGAAAGTAAAGTACAATGAAATGGAATTAAATAGATAAGACAAAAAGATATCAGAAAACAATGTGGACAAAACTATTGATCTACCAAAAATTCCTGAACTCATAAATAAGTTTCATTTTTTTTTTGCCCAACAGCTGGACTACAGTGTCACCTGGCAGAGACTTAAAGATAAATTCAGAGGAGCTGGTATGTGACTGTGTAATTGCAATGTGATAAACCTCATAAAATAACAACACCAGTAGATAGTTTTATTACTCAAATTTAAACCATGAAATATTAAGAATCTGTTTATTAATCCTCCTTTTATGGGTAGTGTGCTTGCAAGTTATCAACACCAACTACATTGGAGCCCCACCTTATGATGACCTCGTTATTACGACCATATTCTTTCAATCCAAACGTAAAACACTGGGTCATTTTTATTATTTATTTTGAAGACCCGGTAAATGCAACCACCTCGTTATTACGACCAGGATTTTATGGCCCAACTGGGGTCGTATTTATGGCATTCCACTGTGGTTCATGGCTAGAAGACTTGAGAAACACTTTCAAGCCCTGTTTTTTTAAAGGTTTATAAACTTTGCTTGCCCATAGTATGTGATGAAAGCACACTAGTCCATTGGTTTAATCCACTTAGAATGATGGCACTAGTATTATCAGACAGGCTTCACTTTTGTCGCTCATGACAGCACAGGGCTGTCAATTAAGGCTGGGGGCCGGGGATTTCCTCTGGCTTCCATGAATATATACCCCAGCTACTTCCATAGGAAAATAGAAGAAAAATAGAACCAGAAAAAATCACGAACTGCTTAATTCCCCACCTACTTGTTGTATTTACCTGGCAACTTGAAATCGTAGTGACAGCGCTGCAGCATGAACCTGCTGCAGTGATGTCCTTTGTAAATAACATACCAACATACTTACTGGGTGAACTATTTTTTTCAGGCAATGTTGTCCGTGCAGATATAAATTTGGACTCAGATCATAAATCCAAAGGTTTTGGTACTGTACAGTTTGAAACGGCAACAGAAGCTATAAATGCAGTTTGTATCCTTTCCATGAATACAAATAAAATAAAATAACATAAAATAAATAATGATTTGGAGGTAGCACATCCACAAAGTGGTTCTTCGTCTACCCGATTCCTAGTTGAATTGGAATTTGGAAATGCTGGTTTTTGAAGAGAGGGGAAAACCGGAGTACCCGGAGATAAACCTCTCGGAGCAAAGGAGAGAATCAACAACAATTTCAACCCACATATGGCGTCGAAGCCGGGATTTGAACCCAGGCCACATTGGTGGGAGGCGAGCGCTCTCGCCATTGCGCCATCCCTTGCTCCCCAATCAATGAATGAATTAATGCAATTAATGTTACAGTGTCTGTTGATTTCATCTGTCCACTCAGCTAACCATCTCTGTTTCATTAGCTACTATTTTTAGTAAAACCCTGCTTTACGAACACCTCATTATTACAGACAGTTTGCATTGTCTCTTGGGAAAGAAAACCCTCACGTTTTCTCTAAATTCAACCCGCTTAACCCTTTAAGTCCCAATAGTGGCCAACATTAATTTTCTCCTAACAATATCCATACATTGTCAAGAGATTAAGTTATGAGAATTAATAAAATGATCACCTAAGAGAAAATGCTTTGATCTTTTGTCAAATTCTCTGAACTCATTCTTTAAGGAATATATAGAGATCAGTTTGGAGAATTTGTATTTAGATTTTGGGACTTAAAGGGTTAATACGGACACACTTTCTATGACCCATTCAGTGCCTGTGTTGACAGGATTTGACTGTATACCATTTCATATGTTGGTTAAAATATTTATTCTTAACTGCATGCGTAACTTAGCCATGTTCCATGGCCATGTTCTCTGTGACAGAGCTATGAGTGTCCGATTGGTAAGTTTACTTGGATCAATTTAGATCTATGGGAAACTGCCCACCTACCCCTCCCCTAAGCCAACATTATCACTTACTTCTCACTTAGGGCAAAATGTTGGCTTAGGGGAGGGGTAGGTGGGCAGTTTCCTAGACACCCAAATTGATCTGTTTACTTTCACTTTTTTTAATTTTTTCATTTAACGAGGCTGTGTCACAATATTTTGAGTCATTATTGGAACAAGATTATCTTGAGATTTGAGTAAACCTTAAAATATTAGGTTGTCTTTCAAATGACTGGTTATGCTTAAGGATTTATTCACAGACTCATTAGCGAGCATTGCAAAACTTCCTTAAGGAACAGTAAAAACAAGTGAAGGTGAAATAAATGCTTCATAGTTTGCATGTAAGTGATTACACTTGAATATTTTTTCTTACAGAAGCTTGCTTTAAAGTTGTTACAGGAAATGTGAGATAGTCATCCGTTCACACCTCGTCTTTCTTGTATTGGTATTAGTCATGTTGGTTTGGATATAATATTTTTGTCTTCCTTCTGTTTAATAAAGGATCGCAATGCACCCATCATGCAGCAACTTAGCAATACAGGTCTTAACAACCCAAACATGAACCGAGGAGGAGCTGGAGCTGGACCAGGGGCTGGCATGAATCCCATGGCGGTCTTACAACTGTTTCAGAGTCTTCAAGGGCTGACTCAGCTGGCCCAGTTAACAAACAATCTTGGCGGTGGCAGTGGTGGATTGGGCGCTGCGCTCGGCAATCTGTCTGGGGGTGGTGGAATTGGAGGTGTCGGTGGACCTGGAGGGATACCTGACACTCCTGGTGGCAACCCTCTTGCGGCACTTGGTGGACTGGGAATGCTCGGAAGCACGTTGCTCGGTGGAGGTGGTGGTAGTGGCGGCGGCGGTGGGAACATGGGTGGAGGGCTTGGTGGATCACATCACAGTGACGGTGGAACGGCAGGTCGGCAGGTTTTTGTGAGAAATGTAAGTACTGCTGATCTATGATGTTTATGTTTGGGCGCAGGGTTTTTAAGGTTCTTGGAAAGAGTTGAAATTGATCGCATCATTTTTAGCCTAGAACTATTTGAAGAAGTTGCATATCTAAGAATATCAAAGGTTTATGCAGAGTGGAGAGGTAGCACCAAATCATGTTGATATCAGAAATCTGTTGTTTCTGGAACAGATGCCGTGAAAGCTGTAGAGCATGCTAAGAGTAGTGAAATGGTACATCTAAGGGTTCTGTGTTCAAATATATTTGATGTTGTTAAGTTGGAGTTTAATGTACTTGAGATCTTGAAAAGGCCTGGAAAAAAAACTGCAGCTGAACTATTTTGAGGTCTTTAGTTTATGTTGAGCAGTGTTTCTTGTTTCTCGTTGTAACTTTTTGTGCTTTTTGGTGAAGTGATTGCAAATTCTATGTACAGTAGTATAATAACCCATTACTCTAGATCCTCAAGAAGTGGTTTTACAATCAACCTTTTACTGCCTGAGAAGTCCAAAAGTTTTACTTGCCTTCTTGCGCTGGGGGTGTGATCTTTTTCTCTGGTGAACTGTGGCCTTCAGCTTAAAATTTCATCCATACTCAAAAGTTAGAACCTCCTTGTCGTTGTACCGTGATAAACAGTACCACAGGAAAGTACTGCTCATTAGCTTTCAATTGAATGTTCACTCTACTGGATTTCATCCACAGACTCAAAGTTAGAACTACTTTGTACAGTGTAATAAGCAGCATCACAGGAAAGAACCAGAAAGTCGATTTCTTGTGCATGGCCATACATTAGGATTTCCTCCATAGACTCAAACATTAGAAATACACTTTACACAACATGGTAAAAGAACGCTTTGATCGATTCATTTGACTGGTCACTTTTTGAGTTGAAGCCCATCTGAAGTCAAAATTCAGAACTGTATGAATTCATGACTTCACTGAAATGTCTGGTTATTGATGAGAAAGGTTATAGCTCTCTGCACTTGTGGCTTGCGCTCTATTTTGGAGGGTGGTTTGTTTAATGTGGGGATTGGAATATTTTAACAGCTTCCTTGGCGTTACACTTGGCAAGACTTAAAGGACAAGTTCAAAGGGGCAGGTAAGTCAGTTAATCATTTAAAAGTATAAAATATTAACTATTGTGAATTGCTGATGTCGATTATGATGAATACTAATATCACCAAATACCAAAAACATTCACCCACACGTGCAGCTCAATTTGAGAGATCTTTTCATTGAAAGACTGAATTTGTTGGACACCACTTAGTCCGATTACAAGTATGATTGCAGACCAAATTGGACGAATTGAAGTTCTGTCACCAACATTATTAATCATAACTGTGACAAATTTTGATAATTTATGCATTTCTTTTTTTAAAAAAAAAAAATCCCAGTCTAGAGCACGTGCACCATGGCGTATACTGTCCAAATTAATTTAGTCATGACATACACTTTCCTAGTACGCTGTCCTATTCATGATGAAATCAGGGCTGCTGATAGCTAATTTTGTTATACTTTAGTTATGATTAAATTAATGGTAATAGAAGTCGAATTCAGTTTGTAAATCGTACGAGTGATTGACAATTGACAAAATCGGAGGATTGCAGCAGGAGTTCAACTTGTTTAATCATGAGTATTATTACGTACTGAATTGGATGACATGAAATTCTGTTACCAATTAATCATAAGTATAACAAAATGTGTAATGTTTTAGGCATTTCAAAAATTATAACACAAGACATTTGAGAGTTTTTGCTAGCAGTGAAAAACGAAACCATTCAAGGGCATGCATGCGATGGCTTGTACTGTCCTATTGTACTGAAATCAGGACAGCTGACATTAGTCAGATTTGAGAATTTTTTTATTGTCATGATGAAGACAGTTAGTTATTGAAATCTTAATTGCTTTTTTTCTGATTCAGGGAGAGTTGTGCGTGCAGATATTATGACAGAAAGTAGTGGAAGATCAAAGGGCTGTGGGACGGTGTTGTTTGAAACTTCTGAGGATGCAGCCCATGCAATATGTATCCTTTTTATGTCATGAAATTAATAATTTATTGTTATAAAGAAGAGAAGTGTGACGTCATAAAAATTCAAATTTGTGAAGTTATGAGATTGGTTAGCATATATAGAAAGAACAAGATGAAAAATGCCCCCTTACCAAAAATTAGTCTGTTAGTGAAAAGTGATGGGTCAATATAAGGACTGGTTTGCTCTGATGACTCCATACAAATCCTTCTAAAATTGGCTTGGATCTTTACTTCATCCATCCAGCCTGTTTTATAAAGATTTAGATGTAGTTGTCGGAGTACATATTATCATTATCATTTTTTTTTGTTTTAGGACTAAAGAAATTCGTACCAAAGGTTTTGCCAAAATTTCAAATTCAACTTAGCCTGCGTAGCAGGCGCTTGAAAGTAGTGGGCACAAGAAAAAAACGGGCTTCGCGATTTACCGACGTCCTTTCTTGTTAGTGAATTCCTTTGTCTTCTTGCGGTTTGCAAAATCACAAACTACTTAAATTTGAGGCTAATACATTTATAATTGACTGCTTTAAATTTTCCTTAACAACCTTTCAGCCATGTTCAATGGCACAATGGTCGATGGCCGTGAGCTTGATGTCAGATTGGATCGGTTGGGCTGATGTATGAAGGGGACCAGGGAATGATGTTTTGAAAAGGAGAACCGCTTTTCTTGGCCTTCTTATAGTCATGTTTCTCACTTACAATCCTTCCATTGTGGACTGCCAAGTTGTTTAGTAGTTTATACTTAGCTGTGGTTTATAGAAAGGACTTGTTCTGCCTGACACGTTTTTCTGGGACTTGTAGGTTGTTTTTATTTACTCGCCCTATGAGCGTAGTACTTTTGAAACTTCACCCTTGGAACTTAGGCGACAGTAAGGCTTATCTTTTTGGCTTGGATAGCTGTGGATGCTACCGGCCTCTATCCAACGGTGGCACTTGGTTTTATCAAGACGAAGCTCTTCTCAGTTTGCTGAGGCAGACAGGGCCTTTTGCATCGTTTTGGTGAATCGCGTTTTTAAAGTATTCGGGCTTTTTAGTTTTAGCTCTGTTTTACTTCATTATTCAGAAGCAACGTTTTGTCAGCATTGAGGCAATGCATGTCATATTCCGCTGTATACCTTGTAGTTCGTCGTAACCAGCAATAATTGGGCGTTGTATTTGTTGAAAGCGCGTCTGGTTACATACTTCTCGTGATCAAACGTTTACCGTAGTTGTATTTATAGAAACTGATGTTGCCTGATAAAATGAGACTTGTGAAAGGTGGTTGTTGTTGTCGTTGTTGTTGTTGTTATCTTGGGGTGGCACCGATTTGATACGTGGGATACTGTCTATGGGTGGATAACTGAATTTTCCCAGCCTGATGCATCTCTTTATTTGGGTACAGCATAGCAATAATGTAGAAGTCAAAGATTTGCGAATTGCTTGGGTGTGAAATATCACGATTGCTTCAAGCTGACAAGTAACATTAAGTTGCAAATTTGGCACCTCTTAACAAAGGGTGTTGCATGTTCTTTACTAACATGGGTGTCATGCAGCTATGATATCTTCGCGGTACGGCAGTTGTCGCTTATAACTGCCCCAGGGCTGTAATGTTGGCTTAACTAATGCAACCATGATATGATTTGCAACATGTTAATTGTCAGTGCTGCAGATTTCGTAACATGGGTCTGGTGCAGTCACGTTATGGTTGTGGCATGGTATTTATCACTTTTTGAGAGTAATAACTTGGTTGTGCCTCAGTCTTGTTAGTAATGAATACAGCATGGTAATTATCAGTGGCAGAGGCTCCAGGCTAGGGCGGCATGCATGATATGGGTGCAAAAATGATAATAATCAACGTTTCACAAAATGGGAGTTGTGTAGGCGTATACGGCTAAGGCACATGCTCATTACCGATGCTGTATAGTTTTGTTTTGGGTACAACACGTTATGGGTACGATATGGTAATTGTCAGTGCTTCGTTTTTTATGAGAATATAGTTACTCCGGAGTCATGATGTAGGTTAATTACCGCAGTAGCAGGTTTATGACGTTAACATGTGAACTGTACACAAGATGGTTTTTTCTTACTGTCTAAGCTTTATTGTATGGGTTCACTATAGTCAAGATGTCGTGAAGCATGTGTTTTATTGCTATAAGTATTACATGGTAAACATCAGTGCCACAGACTGTGAACAACGCGGTGATAGTGAATTCATGATGTAGGTGTCGTCTGGCGAGTATCAGGGCTGCTGGGATGGGTCCCGAGCCGTGATAACGACTCTCATTGGTAAGAGAAAACAGCATTTACGTTGTTCAGTCATGGTAAGTATGCCACTTGTTGATGCCTCAGAGTGTTAACAAGGGGATGTAGAATAGTCATTATAAAGGGAAGATATGGTTATCTATCCCACTGTAGGGTTTTGTTTGTGGCTGCAGCGGCTATCGCGGCAGAGTGAATATTCAGTGAAGCTGCGTCGGACATCGTGATAGGTGAGCGGTGTAGTCGGGTTACACGTAACTACAGCTTTTATCCTCATGTTGCACACTGTGGAGTAGGAATTGGGAGAGACAACAGGGTCGCAATGGATTGCAGCAAGTGCAGCTCTCGTATGAAACGTCACTGTGATTTGTTTTTGTAAGTGATCTGGACGACCCCATTTGCCCGCATGGATTTGAGATGCCCCTTTCGTTCTTTCCTCCGGCTCCTTCGTAGTGCGCTTTAACTATCCCTGTGAGCTGCGCTGACACTCATTGGCAATAATGTTGTATAAAATTTTAGTGCAATCGCCCCTTTTCGCTTGCATGTTATATTTCCTCAATGAAGATCACATGAAATTGTGCGTGTCTTTTAAAGAGAGCTGTCTGCTCTTTGGAGGTTCAATGTGTAGTATTTCTGGCCAAGACGGTGAAGTCTCTTCATAAGGGAGGTTTAATTTGAAGCGTTTTTGCGTGGAGCTGTGTTTAATACCACTAACATAGTGTTTGTATGTCGCTGGAATCGCAAGAAAAATGTACATGTAGCAGGTTCCTGGGTTAAGGACTGTCCATTCAGGTACGAGTGGCTCTGAGGATTAATGTTGACGCAAACCTCTTGTGTTCAGCAGGTAATGCAACGGTTAGTATCAGTCCTTTAAGCTCGGTTCCCATTTAAACGTCTGGTTTGTCCCGTTCGCTGGTGTCGTCTCAAAATCTGAGACGATCACTTTTGATGCGATGTGGGGCAACACGGATTACTGTGGTGATCGCAATCGCCTGGAAGAAAGTGGTCTATATTTGAGCTGGTTTCCAATCGTCTCGATCTTCCCAAAAAATCGAGGCGATGAAGACAGGCCTTCAGTAAAATGCCAATATCCTTTTAAGTACAGGTTTAGCCTAGTCTACAGGAAGAGTCAAACTCCAGTGACATATTTACTTCAAACAGGATGCTATCCCACCAAGCAACCTCGTCAAGTTGCATAGTCCACGAATTTCCAAACCAAGGCTTAGGTGGTAAGACCACGAAATAAAGTACACATACAATTTATTGCATTGTACTGATGCATTACTGAAAAACACTCCAAATGACTAAAGAGACAATTAAAGCTTTATTTTTTTCTGTACAAATTACAAGCGATCCGTTTTAGTTAGGTTAGAAGACAACGGAGTTAAGCATAGCTCCCAGGCATTGGACAATATCCGATGTCATCATTACTTCTACGCTTTCCTCAAGATGGCGCTTGGGATCCTGATAAAAACACAAAGAAGGATTTGGTTTGAAGTTTTACCAAGAGTCAGAACAAGCCATCCGTCCTGGACTCCAAACGGGTCGTTTGAGAGTTTTTAGCCTGAGAAAAGAGCCGGCATTTAGCGTTCATAGCACGGCGGTTTTGGTCGGGCGCGCAAAACAAGTCAAGGTGGGCGGGGGCAGTGAAACTGCACGGGTTTTTATTTTTCTCGCTGCTTCGCCGCTCGTTCGTGCGCTTTTGCGGGTTCGCCGCTCAGTGGTGCACCCGACAAAACCGCCATGCTACGCAGGCTATCGACATTTCGCGACGTCACAAACGGTTTCCCCGCGGCACAGGTAACAGGTAACAGATCACAAGTGCAGGTTAGAGTGCAGGTCAGTCTCCTAGCCCTAATCACACTCAAAAATAGAGTTTTAGCTTAAGGGGTAACTGCTTATCTCGGTGATCTATCAATAGACCGGTGACTTGCACTTGTGACCTGTGTTTTGTACCTGCCAGTTTCCTCGCGGGAAATAGCGAAATGACGGCTGCTTTCTCAGGCTAGAAAGTTTTCGATAACACCTATCACTGCCGCACATTCTCTTATGTATAAAGTTAAGTTGTCTGGTTGGACGGTTCTGATTAACCGTTTTTAAAAATTCTTAGCAAATGGACTGGTCTGGCCGGCCAGTCAAAGTGACTAATGGTAAGCACCCTTTAACAGGAACTGAATCTGATTCGCTATATTAAGAGATTCCATTTTTTTAAACACGAAGGCCAGAAATAACCACTGCCGCTAGGTAAGTCTCTCTATTCACCATTTTCACATAGACCATAATGCACCTTGTTTCTCCCAAATCCCCGCCCCCCAAAACAATTTCTGCAAGTAGTTTTAATAACTGGTAAACAAGGGTAATTTGCTAAGATTTTGTCATTTCTTTTTGCATTATAAAATGAAATAAGACACTACGATTTTGTCCCATTAAAGAATAATTTTTGAATGCTTTGACTGTGTTTGTTTGCAAGTTCACTTGCCATAATGAACAATGGCCGCCCCAGCGTCACCAAACGCGAAAGAATTTCATAGTTTTAGCTAGTTTTATAACTGTTGCCGGCCGAACCATAAAGCATGGTACATGGTATTTTAATCATGACCTTAACTTTCAAGTGTACAAGGATGTCGGGAGAGGTGAGGGTTACAAAAGTGTACTGAAAAGGTGTCAGAACGCTTGTTTCGGTACCGTTCATTTCATACACACCTGTTTGCCGACATTTTTTATCGCTCGTTGTTCTGGGGTCATGGTATCTTCCTCTTCCACTGCCTACAAACAAACAGAAGGATTTAACACTCATCGACTCAGGTGTTGCGTAACATACCTATTAAACGACTTATGGCAGACTTTCGGTAACAACAAAAACCAAGAATTGTCTACAATATATATTACTGAAGAAAGAATAATTTACAGCGACCGGTAAATGATTGATAATTCAAGAATACAAAGAAGACAACATCAGTGGCGGATGCAGACCTTCAGATAAGGTGGGGGGGGGGGGGGGGGGATGCGGTCCGGTCATCCAGACACTGAGATAAGGGGGGTCCTGGTCCTGTTTTTTTCTGGTCCTTCGGGCCTCAGTCTGGTCTAAAAATGGGGGGGGGGGGGGGGGGGGCCTAGCCCCCTCCCCTGGATCCGCCACTGAACATTGTTTCGAGTTGTGCTACGCAGCTTTAAAAGGCTTTCAGGAGACTGCCACCAAACCCCACCCTAGGCATTGTATAGATGCTGAAATGAAATACTACTGTAAGTACACTCTCCAAGGGACTTCACTCGATTGACCCGCAAGTGATGAACGAGTTAATTTCTTCGCAGTGTCAAGAAAGGGCACTAGTAGTGTAGTCACTTACCTTGTGGTAATTTTTGACAAGCTCTAACATTTCCTGCAAGAAAAAAAAAAGGTTTTTAAACACTGTCCAGACATTTCTGTTCAAAAACGCGAAAGTACGGAACTGGAGGTTTAGTGTGTAAACCTAAGACACCCTCTCAAGACGCCTTTTTTTTTTCTTTTGAACCTTGCACTGTTATTGTCGTTATAATTTTTATCCCAGGTACACTTGCTTCCCTTTAGGAATCTGAGCTAAGTCATAAACTTTTATCAGCTTTTAGGGGCACGTGGAGGCCACAACCCTCAGCAAAAAGAATGGTAATCATGGAGCTAAGCCGTTCAACATACCTTCACTGTTTTCTGATTAAGCGCACAATGTTCGTCGTAATCTTGTAAAGTTAATCCATCCATCCACGTCTTTTTGTGTAGATTCAACAACATCTGAGGAACAGAAACTTCAGAATCAGAAATACGATTATCTGGCAGAATTAGACTACGAATCCCCATTTTTCCTCTCCCCGCCGCGTCTCGCCTTTCTCGCGTGGGGTGATTTTCAAGCGCGCTCGCATTTCGCTCGCTCTATTATCCCTGAAGATAAATGGACTACTCGTAGTCTAGGCAGAATAGGCCCTTTGCTGCTAGTCATTCACGTGGTTCAAAACTCTCATGAAGGAGACCAAGACAAGCACTGAGACAGGACAATGAAAGAGCTGACATCATTTAAAATGGTAAATTTTATTGTTTTCTCCCAGTGCATGTTTTGCTCCCCAGCATGGCGGTGTCTGTACCACGTAGAATGACAGATCAATAACCAGAGTAAAATACCATCAACTGACGTGATACAAATCACTTTGACTCTGAAGATGACTACCGCACAGGTTGTCGAAACGTCAGTCACTGTCAACAACAACAGTCCTATTCAGGACTGCATTCAGCCTTGCTCCCCAAACCTTGCACACGTGGCAATTCCCGCGCTTGGCGTCAGCTACATAGACTTGCGAGATATGATTGGCCCATTTGGTTGTCTAAGAGCTTTGTGACTGGCTAGAAAAATAACTTAAGTCTTACATGTGGTACATAAACGCTCTAGATAAATATAGAAATAAAAGACAAATGCAAACCTTCTGTTCAAGCTCATTCTTCTTGTAGTTGATGGAGATGGAATAATAGTGTCTATTGAGACCATGGATCAAAGCCTAAAAAAATAAATAAGCACAAAAATTTTCAGAAGAGAATAGAGACCATTACATTTTACGACGAGGACGAATACGAGTACGAGATTTTCTCATTACTAAATAGTGCGCGCAAACAGGACGGGAGAGGAAGGACGACGGCAAACCTTGAGTGACAAGCCTGACGATAATTTTGTTTGAAAATGCTTTCCGCCAAACTTCACCCTCTTCTAAACAGATCTTTTTGTAAAAGACCAGAAAAAATAATTTTAAGGGAAGATCTCCGTGTTGCCTTTTCTGATGAATCAAAGTACAGTGAATCTTTCCGGGGTGTCTTTTTTCAAGCGAAAAAACCGTAAGTTGAACCTAGTCCTCCTCCTCTAATCTAAAGGCCTCTAACAAATAAACCATATTAATTTTCTGTACGGCCATCTCAATTTAATGCTTCGTTTCCCATCGCCCGACCGACCCATTTTTTTGGAAAAGTAAAATTAAAAAAAAATTCAAGAATCACTTGTAAAGAAGCAAGTACTTTAATTTACAAGCACAAGATCTTGTCTTATTAACACCAACTGTCTTAAATTATCATCGATACTTCGTTTTTGTAGCCTTTTTAGACATTTGATAGTCCTGTTAATATACATCTTTTACCATCTGATTATATCTTGCAGACTATAAGTGAGATTTAATATGCAATCATGTGTTCATTCTTTTTTTTTTTTGCCCGACCGACCGACCCACCTTCACGAGAGGGAGGGCGATGGGAAACGAAACATTTTATTGGGATAGCCTAGAAAGAACTTGCACCTGTATTGAAGGCTTCTGCAAATGTCCAAGATTGGAAGTGGTCTGCCTTGATTCCTGACCTAGTACCATCATATTGGGATTGATGAGTCGGAAGGCGTCAATTACCACCTAAACGAGTGGTTTGAAACAATACAAAAATAAACAAACAATATCAATTAAAGGGTTTACGGTCGTTTCGCCTACAAGTCGTTTCGCCAACGTCCTGCTCGCCAACTTCTGAAGTCAGTTCCCTAACTGCTTTCGCCTGATCAGTGGCTGAAAGAAAGAGGTATACACATGCGTATCGCACTCTTTTGTATGATGGCTGAGAGAACGAAGCATGTACATGCGCGGCGCTCGTTTCGCTTCTTAGAGGAACGACATGAGACGTGCGCGTCTTTGCGAAAGGGACGTTAGCGAAACGACTCCCCTGCGTAGGCGAAACGACCGGTCACCAAATTAAAGGCACATCAGCTTTTTTTTTTTAAATGGCCAATGTTTACTCGTTCTACCTTAGGTAACGCTTGCTTTCGTTTCCAGTACGGGTAGGCGAACATGTTTGCCACGTATTCATATGAAAGGTGACCATAAGAATAAACGACAGTCCTCAAAGGCCAGTTTGTATCCCACAATTTTGGTAAGAGAAGGGTCGTATGATCCATAGCTGTAAAGGGCCTATCCACATTTAGGACAAACTGGGGCTCAAACCCAACGCGCCTTGCATGTTTGCAGCATGCGGATCTAGTTTAATAGGTCATTACACTGCATTTGAAAAGTTCAGTCTAGTTGGATTTATCCTTGTCATTTTCAGTTCTTTACAGTGAGACCATACCTTTCCTTTGACACTCTGTATAGGGTCAACAACAACTGCTACAGCTCTCTCGGACAGCGCTTCAAAGCTCTAAATAAAACAACAGTAAATTGTTAGCACTTAATAATTAATTTCGTCTTGATATGGCTGACGAATCTTCAGTGATACACTGCTGGTGTTTCGAGCCTGTCTAGCCTGCAAAAACGCCGTCAAGCTCTAGTTTTGCATGATATGGAATGGGAGGGGGTGTCATTCACCCCAAGCTGAGAGATTGCACGCAGGCTAGAGCAAGTTAAGTGGTTGAGTGAGTTTTGAGCTTTTCTTACTTAGGTTTTGTTAGGTGTGGGTTACATTAAAGAGGAAATAAATAAAGGGGGTTCCCGCGTAGCGTTTGTGTGTGTTAAAAGTGGGAAGCTGGTAAGTTTAGTAAATGTTGATAACTGCAAATAAAACTCCGGCGTTTCGGCAATGCTGTCTTCATCAGGGAAAATACGTGAGTTCGTTATCCAGGGAAAGAGGCTCTAGTCTGCACGGTCTTTACAGCAAATAATAAATAAGGTGATTTTTTGGCCAGTTCAATGTGTATGTTGTAGTTCACTTTTATCCTTGGTTTAAATTTAATTTATCTTTGTTTTTCACTCATTATCATACATTAACATACTCCAAAACAAAGGAGCATAAAATTTAAACCAAGGATAAATTGAACTAGAACATGTACATGTAATACATACTTGCTGAGTGTTAATATCAACTCCTGAGAGCCAGCAGCCAAAGCCTGGGTGAGAGTGATACCAACCAACCACCATTTCTGGCCTAAGAAACAAACACACAACAATGTCAACAGCTGTACCACTCAGAATCTCCTACAGTCTATGACTGAGTAGCCTGCATCACAGACGTATTTAACCTTGGTTAGTAAAGTCTGTGAAGCAGTGCCAATATTCTTGTTCTGGCCCCAAATGGACTCAACAAATTACAGGAAGGGCATTTCGAATTTAATATCATTTCATCTTGATTGGCCAATCAACAATGGGATTAATGGCAGTACTCAAATCCTAATACACAGGTGTTAGCACAGGACAAGGCTTTTGGCGCTGTTCAGCAGAAGGAGCTTCGACTGCAGCGCAGGCTAATTACTGAGGTTTCAGTAACTATCTTCTGAGGAGGGCATCAGGGTATGCAAAACCCATATGACAATATTACTATTTCAACATGTATTTTCATTAAAATCAACACAAATTTGGAAGTAACTATAAAGAGTTATGTTGTACAAGGTGGTTTTAACTCTTGAGTCTTAAGAGGAAATCCTCTGGTGTGACCATTCAAATGAAAGCTACTGAGCAGTACTTTCCTGTGGTACTGTTTATTATGCTTTACATGTAAAATGTGGTTATGACTTTTGGGTCTGTTAAGGCGTTTCGACCCAGTTTTTTGGAGGCCATACCAATATTTTTCAACCACTTTAAAAGTGATTTTATCCTTGTCCAGTCACTATAAAATTTTCTCCACTGACTGATTATGGATTGAAGTTTGCTAAAATGCAGTGAAATCAATATCACTATGACAACAATGAACAAAAAACTTTGAAATGGATAAAAAGCCAATTTTTGCATGATCTAGACCTGCTACTCAGAAAATCCGACAACAGGAACTTAAAGTGTGGTGTTTAGCAAATAAACTCCGTGAGGAAAAAAAAGTTCTGTGTGTTTGAATTCAAATAAAAGGTAAATATATTCCAAACCTTATAACAGCCATGATAAATTGTTTAATAAAAAAGTTCTTATTAACCTTAAGTAGCCTCAGAATGCTACTTAAATATCATTTTTCACTGCTTGGAAATTTTGGTGTATTTTTTTTCTTGCGATCCTGAAAACTAACACATTTTCTCACCACCTGTCTAAGTGCAATGTTATTCTAAATTTTGACTTTTAGCACTTTTCTGTATATCTCTGGAGTGGCTTGACAGAATTTTTTTAAAATCTCATGACATAATCTTAACAATGTATATTATGTCTGAAACTTTCAATAAGATTGATTCCGTGTAACACCTTGAACTTTCAAGACGAACCTAGCCTACAAACCGGGAAAAAATCTGCATTACAACATTCACTTTTATGACATTATGCTAATTTTTCCAAATCAGGGTGCACCATACATACTTCAATGACTCCATGAATTTTATTGCTTCTTATGAATGCCAATCATTGACAACATACTCACTGAAATGTCCTAATCATGGAGGTATGTATTGTGTGCAGTAATTTGGAAAAATTAGCATAACATCAAAACAGTGAATGTTATAATGTGGAAAAACTGTATCGAAACACCTTAATGGTATAATCCTAAACTTTGACCACTAAATGCAAGGAACCAAACATTAATTTTCTGTGGTACAGTGTACAATCATGTAATAAAGTGATTCCAACTTTTTAGTCTTTGGATAAACTCTGAAAAGTGAGCATTCACATAAAGCTACAGGCATTGATCTCTTTTGCTTGGTGATATTTTACGCTTCAACATTTTTACAAAATGGGCATTTAGACTAGGTTTAAATTTTGGCTTTTGGTGTGTTTCTGAGCCAAAAAGTAATATTAATGTAATGTGGAAAAATAAATCACCTGCCAGTCTGTTTTAACATGTCCAACATCTTTGCTTGGAAGACAGGATCTACTGCCTCAACGCTTACACCCTATAAGTAAATATATATCAATAAATAACTAATACGAAACAATTAATACAAAAATCACTGTGACGTTACAGGGTGTATGGGTAAAGGATATAAGCAAAAATGTTTGTTCTATGATCCAGACACATCACTTGAGAGAATTTAACAAGGACGTAATGAATTTAACCAATGTATTATTGCTACTTAGGCTGAGTCAAAAATAGTAGTGAGTGGGATGAAGTGAGAAAAAATGAATATTATTTTAGTTAATATGTATATCTGGTAGAAATAAACATAAATGAATGACTTACAGTTCCACTTTGTGGCATTGCAAATACATCAATGACTCTGACAGTATAATCATCCACAAATTCTCCTAACATCAGACCCATCACTTCCATGGGTACTCCTGCCCTACCTGAAATCACCACAAGGTTAGCAAACAGTGATGCACT
Organism: Porites cylindrica; assembly: GCA_964035525.1. NCBI lineage: Eukaryota > Metazoa > Cnidaria > Anthozoa > Scleractinia > Poritidae > Porites > Porites cylindrica. The sequence continues at coordinate 30,210,272 of OZ037781.1, read as the reverse complement.
TTAACTGTAGTTGAGAACGAACTGAAATATTGACATTGTATAAAGAAATGATATTCTATACTGTATTAGTGTAAAAACATAATATTATTGTAGAGCACACTAAAAGAAAAAAAACTTACCATGTTTTAACATCTTTCCATGAGCACCAGAGAAAAAAAGTGATATTATGCAAAGTAAAACAGAAAATTAATGACAAATTACTGTGCAAAATGTACCTAAATCAACAATAATAGAAACATCTGCTAACTCATTTTTAGCATAATTTAGACAGAGTGACCCTGGACATGACATAATATACAAATAACAGCCAAAAATATTTCTCCCTGGAAAACACTGGAATTCTCCAGGTATCCTAAGATGAAGTCGTGAACTGCTTTACCCTTAAAGTCCTGCAAGTGAACAACCTAAATTTTCAATAATCAATACATCATCAACTGAAAAGGAAATGATCACCAAAGGGAAAATACTTTACAGTCAAACACCAGAAATATTTCTGGAATGTTATTCTGTTGCAAGAAAAAAGCCAGTCAGGCATGAGAAAACTAACCACTTGCAGTAACGTTAATTACAGTGTAGTTTGTGGTTTTGTGGCTTACTCGCATGTCCTGTTCTTTGCTGTGATTGTTCTTAACACTATAAATATTCTAGAAATATTTCATGTGTTCACAGTTTTCCTGTTGCACTATAATTCTTTAACAAATTCTCCAAACTAAGATTTTAAGGAAATATATGGAGATCAGTCTAGGGAATTTATATGTGGATATTGGTTAAAACATAAAAATTGTACTGTACCTTGAGAAGAGCAAGTGAGGAAATGTATACTTGTTCTGCTGTGTCCACTACTGGCGCATCAGTAGGTGGAGGCTACAAAGTACATAAATAATGTATGATTAACACGTTATTCATCCTAATAATAATAAGTGGGGGGGGAGGTGAAACAGGAGTCTGGGAGTAGAGGGGCCGGGTTGGGGGAGCGATGCAGGAGAGGAAAAGGGTGAGACGAGGGAGTTTTAAAAGGGTAGGAAGCAGGAGAAATACATGTAGGAGAAAATTATGTAACAATGCTTGATATTTTGCAATTGAAAACAGGCTAAAGGAAGGAAGCTAACAAAAAAAGTGTCAGGGGTACAAGGGGTGGGAGATTTGGAGCTCTACCTCCCCCCTATAAATGCACTTGTAAAAATACTGGCAATTGGCACAGTCAAAGATCTCTTAAGTCTTTCCCTCTAAGGTCAAAATATGACCAGACCATTAGTCACTCTAATTTTACTTTTAACTCACAATCTTATGATCCTATGATGTTACCATTCAAATGTAACCTCTCAGTGGCAGACCGTTTGCATGGTGCCCATTATTTCTTAGGACTTTAGGAGACTTTAGCTTTATAGAGGAAAACACTAACTCGCAAAGTGATGAGTTTATGCGACATGATGAATGTATAGAAAAAACATGAATCTGTTTCAGCTATTTTCTGTATTAGTCTCGCTTAAATCCGCGGTAAATTGCCTAAAATCCAAAAAAAGATGCTTTCAGAAATGGCCAGTATTTGCACTTCATTCCGTCTTTTTTTGTTGAACACACGACATTACATTTTATGTCATTTTAAACCCGTCATTTAGCTTGCACACTTACTTGTTTTCCCCTTTAGAGCAAAGGTGAACTAAAAGTAATGAAAGCCAGAAAAATGTTCAGAAATTTTTTTGTCTGTGTGTTTCCTTTTTCGTTGGCCACGGCTGGGAGTGACAGGGTTACTAGACACCTCAATTAGACAGTCACCTAAAGTTTGTGCCATCCATTTTCCTTGACCCCCTATGACTATAAGGAAAACACCTCCCTAAAACAGACACCTTTGGTCAATCCCAAGCATCTGTCATGAAGAGAGTTCCCCTACGCTTACCCTAACAACTACAGCACACTGTTCTTAAAACTATACACTTTGTAGTGTTCAAAAATTAGCAAGATTTGAGTTATATTTTACCAGTTAAAGGTTAATTATGTTGTCCAGTTTTTGTAGGAGCACAAAGAAGCTAAACAATATGACTTTCATAAAAACCTGAAGCGTTGAAAGACCTCTGAATAATAGCATTTCTGATATTTTCACTCAATTCAAACTTTCACCGCTGAAGCCAATTTTCGATAATAATGTATCTGGATTTGTAGAAATTTCAAGGCTATTTGAACAAATTTTTCAGCTGAGTGATGAAATTTAAAAAAGTCTCGCATGAAACGCGACATCCAAAATTATGGTGGTAACAAAGAAAACTTAAGCTTAAATTATTTGGGGGCGAAATACATGCCACGTAGAGAACTACGACAATACTTTTACTTACTTGTCCAACTCCAGGTATACCACCAGATCCTAAACGTAAAATCCTGTCCATTTTCAGGTCGAATCCTAAATTTTTCTTTCTTCACGCCGGAATGACAGTGCACTCTAAAGATGGCGGATGAACTCTTTAGGTAGCTGAGTTGTGTATGGGACAACAAAGTGTGCTACAATAAAGTGTTCCGCTGACATCCATATTCCGTTGGCTCTCTGCAGGTCTGTTCAGCAGATTTCAGGTTGTTTGAATGTAAAGAACTGTCTTGGAACACTGTTTAAAAGGGACTCATAAACAACGCGGACAAAAAGTTCTCTTCAGTGCAAACAGTATCAAGACGACTCTTCCAAAGCTTCTGCCCCGACAGGACGAGCATCGTGACTGTTTAGTGCGTGACTCAAGGTGTCACAAAATGCCCACAGAAATCTGGCACTAGCGCGATAATTTGAGCGCGTTGTAGCTCGTTTCTCTTTCTCGCTTCCACTAAAGTTCGGTAAGTAATGTTTTCGTTCACGTTGTAGTGTTTTAGAGTTTTCATTACCAGTTTGATAAAGCAGAAGTTACTAATTTAAGCACAGAAATTTTATACTAGTATCTATAAACGAAACTCGAAAATGATTCCAGGCGCAAATATCCGTCACTCATCGATCCTTCGGCAACCTCTCACTGTATAGAGTACTGTACGGCCGCTCTTTGTCGAGCGCAAAACGTTTTGTTGAAACTTCTTCACGTTCTGGGAAGTATTTACACAAATCTGATGTGGTATTAAATGGAAAAACCAAATAAGAGCTTGAAACGAACTGCGCATTAAATTATTTATGTCGTTCATATCATTTGACCCTTCATGCTCTCATCGATTTTGGTATTTTTCTCTTGACATTTAGTGGGTGTCAAGCACTGAAGCCTGCCGTAGAATGTTCTTTCTGGGAAACTCTTTCTATCCTGCCATTCTCTTGTCTATAACGAAAGTCGTTTTGTTTTTATGCTCTCTTGACTTTTAGGTAATTTCAGGTACACCAACTGTACCAGAAAATTAACTTTCTATAAAAATGCGGTATATGTAATATCTACCTATCTAGCCTACCATTTATTTGCCTCCATCACAATAATTGATGATTCTTGCAAATTAATAAGTGAAAGTTTAATCGATAATGCTTTCAAAGGAACGTGTCGGTGTAATGAATAAGCTTGTCCTGTAGAGGATCACTTCCTAAGTGGACCTGAATGAAAAGATACTGGAATTGGGCAATGCTTGGTAAAATAAGTGGACAATATATGCCTGAGCTAAATTAAAGCCAATAAGTAATGCTATTGACAGTGTTCTTACCAGGATTTCATACACTGGGGTCCACGGGACCCACAGAGAAGCTAAAAGGGGGTCACGAGGGAGAAAAGCTGGTCACAATTTTTAGATACAGTTAACTGAATGTTTTCACAGGTCTGAGCCTTAGATAATGATTAGTGTTTCTAACGACGCCATAGCCAATTAAAATTTGGCTTATATTGTGAGGAAATTTACTTATGTGTATGTATGTTTATGTACGTTTTGTAATAGGTTTTTGTCCTTCTTTGTGCCCTTCGGACCCCTTGGTTAAAATTTATAGTGCAGCATTTCCTGAACAAGTGCGGCTGGTAAGAACACTGTGTTGAAAGCTATACACACCATGGACAACATTGCCTGCGTGCAGACGTCTCCTATTTCCTTTGTTGCACGCGGAAAAGGGACGTCTACGTAACGCCGTCGCTAATCGTGTTCCAGCGTCCCGCTGGCAGGGTATTCTATTTCGCATAAATTGTGAAATAATATCCGGTTAGAAATAAGAGTTGACAGGCCAAACAAAACATCATAAGCTCGTGATACGGGCGAAACGTGACCTTGAGAGTCTGCTTGAACAGAGGTTTTTCTTCTTTTCTCTCTCGCGCGAAGATTACTAGCACTACACAGAGCATGTAGCATTCTAACCTTTGACTGAGTAAATCCCATTTTTGCCGCGCTAAGTCTTCCATTTAGAGGTCATGAAGCAGGTTTGTTACATGCATACTGAGTAATCATTTCCTGTGGTTTATACATCTGTGGGTGTTCCCGATAGGACTTGATTTCAGATGCAGTTGTAAAGTATTTAAATTTTCTTGACCTCTGTTTGTTACGGCTAAATAAAGATTTTAGTTTCTTTGGCTGGCTTTCTCCAAAATGCCTGCCTGGTGCGAAGTCCACGCCGCTTTTGTAGTTTTCTCAGACACTGTTTACAAATATGATGTGATGTGTCATGCACAGTAAATTGTAAAGAAATAATTTCCTCGTACACGTTAAATTTTCCGCGTCCCCGCACAAGATTTCGATCGCTCTGCTTTTCGATCGACGAAAAACACAGCACACAATCGCACATGTTTTGATTTGTTTTGGTTAGAAAACCCCGCTTACATAAATCATTTAAATCACCGCATACATTATCAGACCACATTCGATAACAACCAATCAGTGTTAAGTCAAACAATGCGCACTGTGTGTCAGCCTATGACAGCATGTTCCCAAGATCTTGGGAACCCAGGAGGACGCTGGAACACGATTAGCGACGGCGATACGCAGACGTCCCTTTTGCGCGTGCAACAAAGGAAATAGGAGACGTCTGCACGCAGGCAATGGACAACACAAAACCTCAAGTTAGAAGTGGGGTAGAGAAAGAGTACAAACGGAGCTTTGAAATGACTTTGTACTGTCAGCCTCTTGCCTAGCAGTGTTAAGGTTAACGATCAGAGCACCACAGAGTGCTATCTGGTGAAGTGCCCCGTCTGTCTGGCAGGTTTTATTTAGGAGTACCTGTAGTCCAATGGGCAAGCAACATTTTGTTATTGAAAATTGGGGTCGGCAGACCTGCATGGCTGCTCAAGGTTTGTAAACTTCAGCTGCAGCTTGCGCGAAGCGATCTTCTTAATTTTCATCTCGTGCCGTGATCCTTTTCAGTGATTTCCTTACAATGTTATTGGCAAAGAGTTTTTCTCCTTATGTTACTGTGATAGCTGAGCTTTTTGTTTTGGCAGTTACAAATAGCAGTCATTGGAAACCATCCTTAGGATGAAAGTTGACTCCAGAGCAAATGGAGTGTATATCTCTTGGTTTTGATATGTGTTCTTTAAGTTTGTTAATCAAGGCACAAAGCATAAGTTTGGTATTATTTTATTAATTTTTTCGAAAGCACATGTCTCAGACTTGCTCATTCAAAGGCAATTATCATTAGAGAGTGCAAAAGAATGATGACATTGTGAATAACCACTGTGATTAAAATTAACAAAATTTTCCGATTCTTTTTTTTACTAGACTGATGATCTGAAGATCTAAGATTCCATGCACAGATAAGATCAATCGATGATTACCACTCTCAGTTCAGAAGGCCAAACACTGTTTTACAACAAAGGATGGTGATAATTTGTAAGAGGAGTTAGTATTTACCATGGAGGGTAAAGCAAAGTGGCATTCCCCAAGGACAGTGAAGCGAAAAAACTTTTTTGGTGATGATAATTCATCTCATGAGATCAAAGAGGAACGTTTCAGAGCTTGTGAGAAAGCTGGCTGTCCAGCAAAAAAGCCAACATGTTGTGCAAGGCTTGATAAAACGTAAGTCGTGTCAGCTAACATCGGTATGTTAGGCACCGTGCAGAAGACATATGGCCTATTTAAACTAAAGAATGACCCATAAAAGGATGATGTAAAATCTCTTGTTTACTGTATAAAGTTTTTTTCTTTAGCACCATGAACTTACAGTGTTTCTAGAATTCATAGAGTAGTATATGTATGTTCTGTTTTGTAGTTTTATCTTTACTTTCCATTATTTTACGCACTGTACTAGATGCTCTGGTTCTGGCTACACATCAAGATGGTACCACATGTCAGACGGAGAACACTTTTGCAATGCTTGTTTTGATCACATGTATCGCAGGTATGTCAGTTTGAATATTTAATAATCACCCTAATTTGTGCATTGTTACAAAAAGAGATTAGCCCATGAAGAATTGGTTTGTACATGTATACTCTTTTATTCAAATGTACTTGTGTAACTACTGGGTAACCCTCTAGGAAAAAAAGTATAACTGTTATGTAATCCTGAAACAGAAAATTTTGACCAAGTTTCACTTTACGATTGATGATGGATTGAAATGAATAAAACCATACATGTATTTGAAGTAACAGAGGTGTGATGGATTAAAATACTTCTCAGGTCATTAAAGTTTTTACTATATGATGTTGTACAGCTGTAGCTATGCACATAAGATTCCAGTGTGCATATAAATTAGTTGGTTAGATCATAAACACAAGCCAAAACTTTGCCTGCAGAAATACACTGTACATTTTTTAATCCTTGATAAAAAATGCAGGGATTATGTCACTAAGATCTCAAGTTCTCAGGTAAATACAACATAGTAGGTGGGGAAGCAGACAGATAGGAATTTCTTTTGGTTCTATTTTTCTTCTATTTTCCCATGAAAGTAGCCGGAAGACCCATTCACAGTAGTCGGGGAAAAACCCTGCCCCCGCCTCTTAATGAACGCCTTGAAAATGTCAAATGAAATGTGACGATGTTTTAATGTAAAATGTTCCAAATTGCTTCTGTTTGTCTCTTTTCTTTGCTACTTAGTATTCTACTTTGTCAAAAATGTACAGTAATATTCAATCTTTTTGTTTGTGTTTACAAGTGCATTGGATAGTTTCCTACATGTGTTTCACTTAAATTACATCATTGGCTTTTGGGCTGACAACATTATGATTATTGATAAATTAAAATGAAATGATCTCTCTGTGTTAAGTTGCAAGGGGGGTTATGAAGCCTACACAAAATGGAAATATGATTGGACCATTCATTCTGGACAGAAGGAAGCAAGCATCAAGGTGTACGTTTCAGAAATGATTATGCCTTTTTGGGTTCAGTGCACACTGTGTTTGAAATGGAGAGAATTCCCAGAAAAGGAGCTCACACCAGCTGTGATCAAATCCTGGAAATGCTCGGCACCAAGTTGCATCATCACAAGTAACAAGAAGGTGAAATCTAAATACAGCATAACTAATCTTTGTCTGAGTGCACAAAGTTGTGCTCTTTTAAAGCTTAAATCCCTGTCATATTTAGACACTTAATGTTGCATTTTTTAACCCATCCACTTCTGAACCTCCCATAATTAACTGCCTGTGGGGATCCACGTCCCTTTTAATTACTGCTTGTGATGCCATCAGTTTCGAATAAAAACGTTGACATGTGTAAATTTTGTTTCGAATGTACTAATTACGTTAATTTTTCTTATAAATATGTTGTGTTAATAGGAGAAAAAGAAATTAATCAGCCCTTGTGATCTTGAGGAGGATGAGGTATTAATCAGTATTTTTGTATTTTATTTGGCATACCTTTCATTGACCAAAAATGAGGTCAAGATGAATGAATTTTGAATGATTGTAGTAGTATATTGTATAGTACATGTAATGCATGGAAGTACATAACTGTATAAATGAGTGTATATTAAAGCATGTAGTGAAAAGAGTGTGTTTCATTGTGTTTCTGTTGATAGAATTTAAACGGACCCAGAAACTTATATCTTTATATAATATATTTTATAAATGTCTAGGTAGGTTTAAAGTGAGATCTTTACTTCTGGGGTGTGTATGCAATCATCAGACTTAAAATATACAATAATGATATTATTTCAAACAGTTTTGTAGTATCAAACAGTTGAAAGTAAACATGACATTAATGTTTGTGTCATTGTCAGTGTAGCTAATATTACTAATGTCATTGTTACCTTACATTATGTTTTTTGTCTTATAAGAGAGTTTCTGCAGTGAACGGTGCTGAATGGTTACAGAGTTTGACGGAGCCACCTCTTCTTCAGTACAGCCCAGCGGCGCAATTCCTTAATTCTTATTTTCCTGATGGTGTTGGCCTCAGTCCTACGTTAAATGATTGGAAACAAGATGTTGAAGACTCAACAGGTACAATATTGTTTAATAGAAAAATGTTAGGCCATGGGTTTGAATCTTGTTTAAGTCTGAAATGTTTTTTTTCAGGTTAATTTGCAATATTGCTTAAATTGCAATTACCACTGCAACAATCATATCTTCTTTAAAGAAGTTCTGTTGTTGAATACTCGAGTGACATTAAAACTTCTGCATTGATTAAATTTGATAATGTTTTAACCCAGGGTATGTGAGACTGTTTCACCACCCAGAAAACACTGAAACAGCACTTACCTTCCGCCCTGACATCATGGAATCAGAAGAGAAAGAAGCTTTCCCAGAATTTCTCAGGTATTTTACATCAACTCTATCAAAATAACACTTATTTTAATTTCTACTTTGAATCACAAGTCATCCATGACATGTTGAAATTAACTTGTTACTATATCCTTAGACAACCCATGCTGTATCTTGCACTGAGAAATCTCATTATATCATTATGGATGAAAAATCACAAGGTAAATAATGACCAAATGACGTTTATGTTGCAGTTAATTTTTTATCTTAGGTCATTTTTATTTTCTTTTGTTTTTGGGTATGTTAATGTATGCTAATGGAGTTGAAACAAAAGAAAAATAAAATCTACCTTAGATAAAAAATTAACTATGTACATCATTTATATTTTTTATAAGGAGCTGCATGTGTCCAGGAATTTGCATTAAGCCAAATTAATTCAGAAACCATATTTAAAAAAAATAGCCACAACTTAAAACAGGGGTTGAGGAACACTAGTCTTAAACTACAGTGTAACACATGAAAAGCCTATGAATAAATAAAAATAAAACAGGCAGGGTTGGAAAAAAGGTAAGGGAGATTTGCAATATTACATTGGGGGTTTTAAAAACTGTTCAGTTTACAACATGGTATTTGTTATTTTATTTCAAATGAACATCTATGAATTAATGATAATTGCGGGCAACAAGATGAGTCTTCAATCATAATCTCCAGGTTGCTGTTACGCATGCATGAGGCATATAATTTATAGCCAGCTTCCTTTAACAGATTCATTTGGACTCCCACTAAGAATAAATGGAATGCACAGAACACAATCTGATCTGATGCGCATTTGGACCTTCTATCTGTTGCAATTTAATCACACAGGTTTTGACCTTCTATCACGTAACGCACCTATCAATGTAGAGCTGGGAGGAGGCACGGCATGGGGTGGGGGTTGGCCCTGGGGTACCGGTGGGGCATTTGTTCGATCTTGTTCTCCTGGGGGAGGGGATATTTGAATCTTTCTCCACCTGACATGGGGATATTTGACCACTGGCTCAGACGAAAGAAAGTGATGCTGATCAGACATTTCTCCTTCACGCATGCACCGTACAGTCTGGAAGTCATGAAGGTCATAGATGAGGATGAAAGCAAGGGAAACTTGAATGAATTTGACTGTTTTGTCTTCACATTTTGTTTTATTTAGGGAATTTGACAGCAAATTAATTTTTTGAAAAATGTCAAATTCCCACCTCTTGCCTCGGCTTTACATTGATAAAGTCCCCCTGCTGGCTTTACATTGATATGTGCATAAATCTTATGCAAAGCATGGTTTTGAGCAAAATCATTTTGATCTTCAAATTGATGTCGCCTTCACTCCATAACCTTTGATATTACCAGTTATTTGCTCTAATGTTGTATTCATGTATCTGTGACATCATGATGGTTTGTCTAGGAATTTTTGACTCCAGAGAAGTGTGCTCACCACATTATCATCAGAGGACTCATCAGAGTGTTATTGGCCAGAGAGGTCAAGCGCATTCTGCTGTTTCTAACAAAACATGGATTTGTTAACCATGGTATCTTACGTGATGTTCCCAGAAATTTGACTACCATACCTAAAGACAAAGAGGTTTGTTTGTTGTTGCTGCTGTTTTTGTCCTTCAAATTAAAGTAGTAAGAGTCAGGTTAAAACAGATAAGTAAGTGTTAGTAGGTGGGCAAGTAAGTAAGTAAGTAAGTATGTAAGTAAGTTGAATTAAATTTGTTGCTGCGTTATCAAGCCAGCTTCTCTGTAGCTAGCTTACCATTTAACTGAATAAGCACTGTCCCCGATTAAGCACCACCCTAAAATAAGAGCCACATTTGGGAGAAAGAAGTTACTAATCGCCGCCCCGGAATAAAATTAAAAGAGGTTAAGAAGAAATCTATCAGGAAATTGAGTAATTTTAATTTCCAGTGGACAAAAACCTTGTACCAGAATAATTTAATCAATACTGCATTCTTTTTAACATTTTTCAAGGGCTATAAATGTTATTAGTTATCTGTAATAACACCAAAGAAAATTTCTTATATAAGAGCCCAAGAAAATACATGTCAAATTTCACAAAATGACATCTTACACATGAAATTTTTAGAATTTTACCTGTATTTTCTCAATTCTTGCAAAATGTGACTTTTATTTTCTAGGGCACCAATGAGAAATAGTCTTTGGTGTTATTACAGATAACTAATATTGTATCTATAGCCCTTGAAAAAATGTAAAAAATGTGATATTATTTACAATTATTCTGGTACAAGGTTTTTGTCCACTGAAAATTGAAATTACTCAAATTCCTGATGGATTCTGTCATAATTCTGTTAGATGCTAAATATGGAAAATAATAGCACCATAGTTAATGCAATTCTTTATCATGTCCAACTTTCAAATAAACTCCACCCTCAAATAAGCGCCTCTCAAGGACTGCACTTGAGGTGTGAAAAATTTAATAGGTGCCATAAAGCTTCTTTAGTCAGTGAAGCAGCTTAATGTTGAATTCTGCAATTATGAATTTCTTTTCAGCTGTCAGTTATTGTGATTGGTGCTGGACCTGCTGGTTTGTCTGCAGCGAGACATCTGAGAAGATTTGGCATTCAGGTACTTGGCCAGTTTAATTAGTGTTGCAGATGGTGTATCACCTGGGGAATCAGAGGGTTACTCCCTGCAATGGCCTACTAGGCGGGGGGGGGGGGGGGGGGGGGATGGTGTTCAGCCCAAAAGGGGCACCATTTTCATGCTAGGGATTTCCCTAGTTGAAGTAAATGAACGGGTAGGAAAATCTGTCACTTTGGTCGGTAAAATGACCTAAAAGGGTTAACTGAAGGATTTTATAGCTGTGAAAAAGTCGAGAAAATATCCTGTTTTTTCCTTCAAAATTAGCAGTGTCCAGGATCACTTGGAGCCTTGTGGTTTTTCATGAAAACCTTTTCCACCAGCAATGAAACTAGTAAATGTCCAGAATAAGATTACTTTTCTAGCAAGTCTGAATTAAGTCAAACTTTCTTATTGCAACTGCGTAGGCTGGATTTTTAACTGCATGGATCTTGCATTGAAAAGAATATTTTGTCATTATTTCAGATAAGTAGGGTTTTTTAAATGACAATTGTACCCAATTCAGTTTCTGCTTTTGCCTCATTTGAAAGTCACTAGTCAAAAATTCTGTCTTGTTAAAGGTAACCTTAGTGGAGAGCAGAGACAGGATTGGTGGGCGTGTCTGGGATGACAACAAGTCTTTGGGCTGCTGTGTGGGCAGAGGTGCTCAGATCCTCAATGGCTGTATAAACAATCCAATATCTGTACTTTGTGTACAAGTAAGTCCCCCCCACCCCCGCTACACAACAAGTCATTTATAGCTTTAGAACATGTCTCCCCTGAAAAAAAACCTTTTCCTCATCTTTTGTCAAAAGACACTCTTTTCATTGCTTTCTTAGTATATTAGTAGAAAACAATATCACTTTCATTTTTTACATAATTGGTTTTGTGAAGTGAGTGAAAAAATAGTGAGTGAAATAGTCTTTATTAATTCATAAGTTAAAAACTATATATCTTATGTTACAGAACTTCCAATTTTGAAGTTACATTGTAATAATATGACCATTATTATTTAAATATAATTTAGCTCTGTAATTATTACAGAGCAAAATTATATTTAAATAATAATGGTCATATGTACAGATTGGGCGATTAAAGTAGGAGTTCTTCACTCGATCTGTGTTTAATTTCGGCCGGTGATTAGATTTGTGTCTTAGATTGTATTCTGTGACCTTCAGCTTCGGCATAAGGTTTCTCAGAGGATGTTTCTCTTGACCTTTTACCCAAAATAAGTTCTATTATTTGTGTACTTCTTTATTTATTTTTGTTTCTCCGCACAAAAGAAATGTGTTGATCTCTTGTCAAGATGATTTAATTACTTTTGTGTTACCTTTCAAATGTAGGCACAGTTGAAATAGCCTGCTAGCAGCTTCTCCAGCCTACCAATAGGGTTCTTCAATCCCGTAATCCCGACCCAAAATTTCGTGCAATCCCGCAATCCCGAGGGTTATTTTATGCATTCACTTCCTGCGCATACTTTTCACCAGGAATCTCGCCCCGATTTTGCTTTTCAATTTCAAATCCCGAGGTTCAAATAAGGGAAATCCTGAAAAACCTATTGAGAACCCGAATTTGAGGGGTAAGCAAAGCGAGCCGCTCTAACGTCTCTTTTCGCCTGGCGCTTGCGCGTGACTTCTCACTGTATCCTCCAAATAGAGAACTTGCTTGCAGACAACACCTTGGAAATAGTGGCGGCTCCAGGGGAGGGGCCTGGGGATCCCGCCCTCCCTATTTTTAGACCAAACTGAGGCTCGAAGGGCTGAAAATATTTTTTAGACCGGCGCCCCCCCCCCCCCCCCCCCCCTTCCCCGGGTCTGGATGACCGCTCCCCTTCCCCTTATCTGAAGACTGGATCCACCATTGGTAAAATAATACAGTTGACCTTTAATCAAGTAGAGGTTAAAACAATGGAAATCGCCCGATGGGACTTAAGTAGCGTAAATCCTCTGTTAAGCCTCCTCCCCTCAAATAAGCTTCTCTCTCACTTTCTCTCTCCATGAAGTCCCCCTCCAGCGTGCTTGAAATAAATAAGCCCCTGGGGGGTTTAATAGAAGACTTACGGTAACAAACGTTTCATACAGCTTTGACTGTGGTGTTATGGACAGTTTTTAATTAATTTTCCAGTCTGGTCTGCCCATGCATCACATTAGCAGTAGATGTGATCTGATCACAGAGGATGGAGAGTGTGTGGATAGTAGCCATGACAGTAAAGTAGAATTTCACTTTAACGCTCTGCTTGATGCTATCGCTGATCAGAGGACTGATTCTTCAGAGGACAAATCTTTAGAAGGTGATGTGTTCTTACAAGAAGGCAGTATAACAGTAATGACATACAGAGATACTCACTAGTTTTTTAGTGTACTGACAAACACAACCAATTTCTCCTTAAACGATCACCTTCAAATAGAATACATCCGAAAGTATTTTGTTTTGGCTCTGCTTTTGTTGTAAACGGCTTGCTATTTAACTGACTACTTGCAGGCTTTCATTTTGTAGTTATTTTGTTTTCTTTTTTTATCAATTAATCATCAAACTAAAATTATCACATCCTGTCCCGTGATCATATCAAGGGTCACGTGACAAACGAACCTTTCATGCGACCTTGAAATTCTCCATTATTTTATTTACACAGATAAAGTTATGGAGATGCACAATCTTTTCCTGGAAGAAACACAGGGATCATTCAGTGAAGTAACGAAATTATTGCTTCTTTCTAGTCATAGTGAACACAGTTTAGTTTTGAGGACGAGGACGACTCCGGGGACGAGACTTGGCTTGAAGTTTTGTTTTCTCAGAAAATAAACACCCTGGAAAGTAGCCTGCTAGCAAGCTCTTTACGTACGGCGAGCGAAGCGAACCGCGAGAGAACGCGCGAGCGAGGGGCGCCCCTCGCACTCGCGTTTCTTTTCGCGTGCTGCTCTCGCGTGACTTCTCGCGACTCCCCCAAATGGAGAGCTTGCTCGCAGGCTACTTGGAAAGTTTCATTTTACTTTTTTTTTCATTAGAAGCGTTTGCGCGGTTACAAGGGAAGTGAAACCCTCGCCCGATCGCAAAATGATAAAACGTGTGACCGTTGATCACTACGACATTTTCGCTATACTTGTAGTACAATGACGACGGCTATCACGTTTTCCCGCCAAAATGACGCTGGTTTTTGACGCGTGCACTACTAAGTTTTTAGAAAATATCCTATCTTATCAAGATAATTGCAACTGGCTTTGTTATTGCAGTTCATTTTTCATAGCGTTGAATGCTTACGGGCGCATTCAAGATCATAAATAGAAAGAGAAATTGTCGTCGTGTGTTTGAGTGCTCCGTTAAAAACCACTTTATGAAATTTCTTATCGCACGGTCAGTGTTCGCGGGCTAGGTCATGCAGTGACGGCAAAGAAATTGACCAAAAAGTTTGTTGCACGTACAGTGTTGTAGTTTTGCTTGAACTGTATCCATTGCTTTTTTCAAGTTCTGGTTGCTGTCGTCGTCGTCGTGGTTGTTAATTCTCCCTATTACTTGTCTCGTTCCTTGCAATTTGCGTTGAGAAAACAGAGACTTCCATACAGCGATACCCACGCTGATGTCACCTATTGATATTAATGTGCCAACCAGAAGTGCATTGGTTGGTTGATTGTTCTATTGTTTCACTCGCTACAAATCTGAATAACAAAAACAATTTTTGTAAACAGTGATGTCTTCAAAAATCAGTATACGAAGAAATCTTTTTTGACTGTTCTAACATTTGGCTGAACTTACAATCACATGTTATTTATTTTTCAGCTTGAAGACAAATTGCTACAGTTTCACTTGGGAAACTTAGAATTTAGTTGCGCCGCTCCTCTTAACAAAGTATCTTCCTTGTCTTGGGATCAAAATGAAGCGTTCCCCCAGTTTTCTGGTGATCACACGCTGCTTCAGAATGGATTTGGCGTCTTACTGAAGAACCTCGCTCAGGGCCTGGATATCACTTTCAACTGTGAAGTATGTGGCTTTGTCACATACCCCGTATCGTTGCAGTGTTTATTTGTTTTCGTATTTAGATTTTATTAGTGAAGCTTAGCTCTGTTAAGACAGTGAATTCTACTATACCTGCCCTCCAGAGCAGTGCATGCCGCTAAATTTAAGTTAACCTTAGACTGTTCACAGTCCCCTATTTTCCGGTAAGATTGCCGAGATGGAGCGCTCACCGTCACTGACAGCTTTTGGTTTCAAAATGTACCGAGGGGGCGTTGCTGAGACAGTCATCTTCAAGCTAGACTCGTTCAAGTTGGCCGCCTGTAGCGCCCGTTCTCGACGATCTTACGGAAAAAATAGGGACTATGAACAGCTACGTTAACCTCCTATCAACGTTCTTTTGTTTGGGGGAGTGCGAAAGTCCGAGCGGGCTGGGGAAAAAGGGAAGAAGGAAGAGGGGCTTTATCATTGCGAGCATAATTTTCATGTATTTTCCGTAAAAAAAGCACTGATACGCATAACTGGCTCTGTTTATCCATGACTGGCGCCAGCTTGCCCGTTGTTAATTGTTTGAGTTTTTTAGTTATCAGACAATGAATTATGCTCTCTCTAAGTTTCTATATGCAAACAGGGTAAATGGGTTTGCCATTTACTTGTTTTTTGCATGGGTATTGAGGTGTTTTTACGCGAATTTGGCCTTATAGCGTTTTGCTCTATTCATCCAATAGCTTAGCTTGTAAGTACTGACTTCTTTACCGACCCGAGACGTGATCTGGTCTATTAATTCTTAATGTCATGCGCTGTGGTCAATGTACACATCATAGAGTAGTGTCAAAACCTTTTGTTAGGTAGAAGAAATTAACTACTCTGGTGAAAAAGTGATTCTTACAAGCTCTGAAGGAAGGGAATTTACTGCGGACAAGGTATTTGTTGCTAAAAATATTATTTTCATCTTTTAATCCGAGAAAAATAAACCTACAATCAGCGATAAACGTGTTGAGACTTTGTCCTCAAATGCGGTAACTTGAGAGAAGAAAACAGTTGCCCCCGCCCCCCGCCACTTCCGTTCAAAATTGAGGTGTTTGTAGATTCCTACAGGTAACTCAAACAGCGGTACAACGTTAGAGACCGCTTGATTCGAGGATAAAAACGACTAAGAGTACAAGATTTCACGGAAAGTTTTTTTTTTTTTTTTTTTTTGTATTCTTAAAAAAATAGACACCCCAGAAATCTTTATTGCACTTTTGATTCAACAGAAAAATTAGTGCTGTTATCTTTGTTGAAGGAGGTTATGCCCTCTCCTGCAAAATGATCAAAATTCTAACATTTGATAACTTGTTTCCGCCACTGGGACATTATAGGGAGCTTAAGCAACGATGACGGCGACGTCAAGGAGAACGGCTAAAAACAACAGGTTGAGATTAACAAAACAGCAACACTGCACGTGCATCATCCTTTTTTGTACATTTCTTTGCCGTCACTGCACGACTACAACGTGAAAATGCTTAATTTCACGTTCTGTGGAGGACGTGAACACAACAGAACGACTTTCTTTTTCTTTTCCTAAACTTCGATACAGTCTTTTAGAATTCAGCTCCAGAAATAATTGCCAACATTTGACGAATTGAATGAGATGGAATAAGGGCGATAAAGTTTGAAGCAGCGCGACTTCACTTTTTAATTGACGTATTCGTAGCCGTCGATGTCGTTGTTGCTTAAGCTCCATCGCTAAAACTCATAGTAGACTGACGACGGCTGTCACGTTTTCCCGCCTAACTGACGCTGGATCACGCGCGCGCTTTACGTTGTATTGAGAAAATCTTGTACTCGTAGTCGCTCTCGCCGTAGAATACAAAGGTCTCTACTGAGTGAGGTGGTGGGGGAGGGAAGCTTCATTTGCCCCGTTTTAAGTCAGCCAAAACAGTCCCATACTGTAATTCGACACAACACCTGTTTATTCTTGGTTCGCAACCACGGTACATGGTGGCCATGTTGGTGGCCAATACGATAACAATTATTTCAACGAATTAACATGAAAATGGAGTTTAGTTCCCAAAGGATAGAAATGTGTTTGTTTTTGGCCACCACCATGGCTGCCATGACGTCACGTGCAAACCAGCAATACCCAGCTGTGTTACGAGTTATTGTGTGACAATGTTTAGCCTTTTTACGTCAAGCACTCTGTCTGTCACAGGTTATTGTTACTGTTCCCTTGTCACTGTTGAAGTCAGAGAGGATAAGATTTAACCCTGGCCTCCCAGAGAAAAAGAAAGCTGCAATTTCAAGTTTAGGAGCTGGACTAATAGAAAAGGTAAAAAAAAAGCTAACTAAACGGTGAAAATGGGTTGATTAAGTTCGTTTTAGAGATATTTGGTGATAGAAGAACCATGACTAAATACAAAACATGCATGGGTTTCTGCAAAGCCAAGAAATGCTTAATACTGTTCTTGAATGTTTCCATATTCAATAACAGCTGTATCATTCAGTATTCTCTCTTGGTATTATGTGAAGAAAAACTAGCCATTTGGTCATGTCTGAAAAAGTATGATCTTAATCAGTGGATTTGTATTATGTGAAGAAAATCAAAATTTAATTATGTACGGTTTGGTTTGTTATAGCAACATAATTGTGTATCTCCATAAACTTGACTTTTAATTATCGTCTTGACGCTTATGTTGCAGGTTGTTTTGAAATTTAAGTACAATTTCTGGGAGAAAGTCGTTCAAGGGGCAGATTTCTTTGGGCATGTACCCCAAACACGTTTGGGGCGTGGTCATTGCGGACTCTTCTATGATCTGTGTAGTAAGGTAACCGACGATATAGCTGTGTTTATTAATGTTTCATGGAGTAAAATGCAGTTTAACTAAGTTAACAACATAGACCTTTATCAAGCACTCCGGCTATCAAAACATTTTGCACATCGAGCATCGCAGTGAAAAACTTGGGAACAAGTCGGCTTTTGTAGGATATAAAAAGAATTATGCATATCTCGGAGGGTAATGTTCTCCAGCTCGGCCTTCGGACTCATCGGAGAACACCCTTCTCGATCTGCATAATTCTTCATATCCTACTCAGCCTCATTCATTAATTGCTAAGAATAATTATTATCGTAACAGTATATATTGTATAAGTTTGTTGTTTGTGTTCATGTTTTGGATAATTTGGTGTAGTAGTAAATACAAAACCTTTATTGTAACTAGACCAATACCTCCCTTTGGAGAGTAAGGCGCAATACAGATATACTATACTATACTGTACTATACTCACTCACCCATTTTTTCGTTTCTTTTAGAGCAATGAAACCCGTAAGAAGTCAAGTCACGTTTTAATGACTGTGTTGAGTGGAGACTCGGCTATACAGGCACAACAAATGACAGACAAAGAAGTCGTGGACTCTTGTATGAGTACACTTCGCAAACTATTCCCTTATAAGGTATTTAAAAGGCCTTTTATTAACATACCGTGATGTTCTCTTTGGGTGGCCTAAGTTTTTCCCTCGAATTGTGGAGTGGGATGCCCTATTTTTCTTGGCATGAGCTGCCATTACCATTCCGCAACTTGTTAACAGTTTCAAATTTCGAAAGTGACGAACGCGATCGCTTGTGCGAGTATCATTTTTGAAACAGTCCGTATGGCTTGCAAAGCAAAGACAAGGTTTGTAGGTTACAGCGACTGCGAGAGTAAAACGTCTTTCAGATGTTCTCGCAACAGAGTAACCGACGGCGCACGCGCAGAAGTGATAACCAGTGTGACCAATGGAAGAGCGGCGAACTGGGAATCGAAAGTCGTTTCTGCGCACTTTCGTGCTCTCATTTGGCATGGAGTTGTCTTTGCGAAATTTACCAATGGTAGTTACTGGAGAGTTTTTGTGGTTTATTGCAGATTCCTGATCCCCAAGCTTATATCGTAACACACTGGGGTAGAGATCCTTATTCAGGCATGGCGTACTCATATATACCTATTGGTTCTACTGGAGAAGAATACGATCTTCTGGCCAGTGATATTGGCCACAAGGTCTTTTTTGCTGGAGAGGTATGATTCAAGCACCGTGTAAGCAATATAGAATCAGGAGTGTTCAGTAAAGTTTTCAACTCCAAGCGCGGCCGAGCATTCTTAGGTTGTTTTACACCGGAAGCGTTCTTCTGTTTACACCCATTTTGAAATTACTGGTGATTCTTGAAATGTGTTGGTTCTCTCGGCGGCAGTGCGATTTTTTCATGACCCTCATTTTTTTGTGCTCTAAGGGACTGTTTACGTGGAGGTAGCGGACCCCAGGTAGGTTAGGTAACCCGCCTCTCCATATATTACCTGTCATTTTATCATGATCACGTTAATATAATAGGTTGGGTGGCCATTTGAGAGATTATATGGACAGGCGGGTTACCCCACCAACCTGGGGTCCCCCACCTCCATGTAAACAGGCCCTAAATCGCATCATTCCTGGTAACTGAAATTCGTGTCGAATCGTTGGCTGTGTTTTATTTAATTGAAAAACAGTCAAGAAATATTGGAAATTCCTTTTGTATGTTCTTCAGAAATTACTGCCGATAATGCAATCAATTCCTTCTCATTGCTTAGATTCTGAATCGCCTTTTGCTCATGTTTTTTAGGCCACCAATCGTCACTTCCCGCAGACGGTTACGGGAGCTTATCTAAGTGGCATTAGAGAAGCTGCAAAGATTATATCATGCATAGAGACGAACATTGCACAGGGAGATTCTACCCAAGATGTGGGTTAGCGGAAATGAATTAACTGTGGCTTCAAGCAGTTGTGCGGGATTCGCTCAAGCTTTGACCAGACGTCAAGTTTATCACTTCTTCATTCCTTGATTATTCAGGGATTTCAGCCCGCAGTGAAGACACTCCGTTCGGTTATGTCAGTTCTACTCTGAATGGACACGTTTTTGATAATTACGTGGTGAAGACTAGAATTCAATTTACGCTGGTGTCAAAGTTTTCGGAACATGATAAAATGTGGCGGTTGCAGTTTTTTGTGGTAATATGATGAGGGAGTTTTAGCAACCACCACGACACGGAAGTAAAATCGTCACTAAGTAAATGAATTTGTGTTATTTCAAAGTTTATTGCGTTTATGTAGCCTCGCTCAATTCTGTTAAATGTAGTCGAATTTTTGCTGAAGTTGAATTGTGAATGACCGTATCCAAGTTAAAAACGGCAGGGTTCGTACAGAGTCTTGAATTCTTGAAAAAGTCTTGAAATTTGCCCAGCAATTTTCCAGACCTGGGAAAAGTCTGGAAAATAGAGGTAAAGTCTTGAAAAAATGGTAAAAAGTCTTGAGTTTTTTTGAAAGCCGTGAAACAAGTCCTTCAGAAGTGAATTTTTTTTCGTGTTGGTCAAATCTTATTCAATCTCGCCTGCATGTCATGGAAAAAGCTTTGTTCCTGCGTTTTTTTTTAAGGTCTCGATTGATCACCTATTTGATAACCTTGAGTCTGGAAAAATAAATTATTGTTTTGGAAAAAGTCTGGAAAAAGTCTTGAATTTTGGATCAAAAATCTGTACGAATCCTGAAAGAAAAGGAAATTCGTCGCCCTGTGTTCACGTCCTTCGTAAACAGTTCACGTCTTAGTCGTTAGGTGATGTCAAAGAAATGTGGTCAAAAGTGTTATGCACTTTCAGAGTTTGCTCATAAAATCCTTTTTGTTTTCCACGTTGTTGTTGCAATCATCGTCGAGGTTGCTAAAGCTCCCTGTTATTTTGCTCTTTTTGGACAACTATTTTTACTGTCTTCAACGAAGTAGAATCAAGAAGAGACGTAGAGCTCTGAACTGGCCAATCTCTGGCAAGCTAAAGAATCAATAAAGAATGTAATCTTGAATTTTCGCCAGGAAACGCACCCTCAGTCGCTTGAGACAGCCTAAAATTGGATGTTTCGTGAATGTAAATGACACAAAACAAAATACTTTGTCTAGTGTTATCCTTCGTTATGCCTAATTTGTAAGAGTGAAAGTAGTTATTTTTTAAATAATTTTACAAGAGCGTTTTTGTCTGCGTGAACATGGCAAATTATGAACGTTCAAAAGAAATGGTATGCAGAAATAGCGATCGATAAGTCCGTTTATCTAGTTAGTTGATTAGAAATAAATTACTTTAATAGTTAACAAAACGTTACGAGGGCCAAGAGCCTGAATTGACACAGCAATTGCACGTAGGTCACATTCCTTTTGATGCAGTGAATGTTGATCTCATAGCTAATTGTATTTGTTTTGGTTTTTATGAGCCTCATTTTAACGCAGATAAAATGTTGAAGCTTTAGCCAATTATACAGAATGTTTTCCAGTTTGATAAAGCAATTGTATTTATTAAATTATTTATGATACACTTAGTACATTTCCAGGAATAAATAGTAATTTCAAAATATTGTCTGCCAGACTAATGCTCACATACGGACACATCGGAAGGGACCTTATACAAGGGACCACTCCTTAAGATTCGATGACGGTCACATAACGAGAACCTCAACAAAGTAAAAGGTTTAACAGGCAAAACTGCACAACAACTCTGCACGTGTGTCACACCTTTTTAGCCGAGCCTTTTTGCCGTCTCTTCGCAACGACGACGTCGAGCGATCTTGAGGTCCCTAAACTGCTAATAAATGCGTCTGTGTACAGCCGCCCCATCCCCTCAAACAAAATCGGAGAGGGAAGGGGAGGTGGCGGCTGTACACAGGCCCATCGATTGGCAGGTTCCCACAACGGCGACAGTGGCAGAAACGTGCGGACAGCGGTTTTATTTGCAGACTCGAAATTATTCAGTCTATTAGTATATTCTATTTTTTCCAGAAAAGACCGCACGCGCAGGCATTTTTGGGCAGTTTCTTAGCAAGCAATGTCGGTATAAGTGCTGACTGCTCTCTCTGTTGTGTGTTTTTACCTTAGTTGACAAGCTACCATTGTTTCCTAATAGTTTGAACAAATCATGAATATTAAAGCTCTAAGCCTCATGAAACGTGATATTGTTATTGGTGAGATACTTGACTGTGTATCATCATCAAGTGCCTTAAAGTGATCTAATTCAATGACACAATTCTCTTTTTTTTCACTGCGTTGGCGCAACAGCCATGAACTTTAACCTCCTCCCGCAGATATACAATTCACTACGTGCTATGAATCATTAATTTATATTAAGGGCCCAAGTTTACTTGATATGCTACCATATTTTCCTTATTAAGGGGCAAAAATAGTTTTCTTTTTTCATTGACCACATCACAGCCGCATAACAAACAAGGGTGATTGCTAACAATTGTAAATTACTGCTTTCAATGCCTCATTCTTCCCGAGAATTGGAATACTCATTTTTTTTTTGCCTCATTTATCTTGAAAATAACCTGACCGAGGACATTTTGAACTTCTGGAATTGAGCTCATCCATGCGCTCTTTAGCTCCCCATTGTCTCTTTTCAGTGGGAGGGGGCCAGGTCATCCAGACCCTGAGATAATGAGGGGGGCGGGGGCGGTCTGAAAAAAAATTTTTTTCGGCCCTCCGGGCCTCAGTTTGTTTTAAAAATAAGGCCCCTCGCTTTTTTCCTCGATTTTTTCATTTACTTTGGTGGTTAGATTGATATTTCAGATATATAATTTTCTATGTAATTTACATTTGGACTGTTTGAGCTCATTTTTGAATGTAAATTTCCTGTCATTAACTATAAAAAAGTTACTCTACTATACGTGACTGCTGGTGACCTTTCCAAAGTGCTTTATACCCGATTCAGGCTATTTTTATGTAGGCTATCCGGTCGTGAACGATCTGTAGCGCTGTTCATTGATAGTAGATGACGTCATAAACTCAAATCGGAAGTGAACCGCACTTAACACACTTAGAAGGCGGGGCTTTCTCGCCACGTTATATCAAGTAGGAGCCTTGAGAGGCGGATGTATTCAGCCAACATTGAGATAAACATTTAAACAAGACATTCCTGGTTTGACAAAACAAATGAAAACGGCTTCTTGTCGGCACTCAGACGGAATTTTAGGTTAGTTGATGTTCATTAAGAGATAGGCAACTACTTTGGCAGATCAATATCTCAAAAGAGAGGGTCAGGCAAGCAAAAAATTTATTCAAGTGTGGGATTCCCTTTGTTTTAAGACCGTTAATTTAGAAATGAATATAAAAGGTTGAAATAACACTTTGATAAAACGATCGTGTGCGCAAAACCTGCAGAAAAATAACATATAATACAGTAAAGAACCGCGACTAAGAACTTGTTTTTTAAGAACCCTTTAGGCTAAAATTTGTGAGTTTACTTAACTTAGCTTCTAACTTCAATAGACTACTGGGGTAAAAAGAGGCACTGTATTAATAGTATTGGAGTGATCCAATTAAATGCTTCATAGCCAAGAGTGTTTACTTCCTTTTAATAGTGTTACTATCATCGTCAGCATCCGGGAAAGCAATTATTGCGAACTGAATGACGTGATTATTGCTTTCACACAAGGGGCGATCTCCCATTCATGTGGTGCATACCGTGAAATTTTCTACGCAAAGACGTGTCTTGATCTCTCTTCGGTCCAGAATGTTTAAAGGGTGTCGTCGCAATGACGTCGGAGAGGATTAATAAATTTGTCAACTGACAGATCAATATTTTTAATTCGGCATTCCAAAAAAAAAAAACTATTTAATAGCAGCCTGTAAGACCTCAACGCTCCAAGTCTAAGCATTGCAAGTTCCAAGGACTATTCGGTTTTTCTCGCATCCAAAGAAAAAATGGTTCCATCGCAGTTCGTAACCTACAAAGTCGCGAAAAAGCTTTTCGACCTCAACGTCATAAGCCGCGCCACTTTCCTTTCCTTCGTGAAAGAGTTCGCAAAGGTGATGAAGGGTCTGCGAAAGGAAGCGACCATTACAGTTGACTGGGACGCAGTTCGAGATATGTTTGACTTCGACGACTACGCCGACGTTGTCCCTATAAACGCAGCAAATCTATGCCCATCCTTCCACGCCGTTCAAGAGTACGTCAACCAGATGGGAATTGACATGAACAAAGACGTGTCCATTCAAAAGAGGACCAGCGTCTTCGCAACAATCATCGACGATGCTCGAGCTCTGATTGCCCAACAGCTCAACATCAGCGCAGCTGAACTCGCCTTCATGAGGAACGCAACCGAGGCCAACAACATCATCAACAATGGGTTGGACTTCAATGCAGGTGAAGAGGTGGTTATTTGGTCCGAGAACCACGGTACCAACAACCGAGCTTGGGCGATTAGGCAGCAGCGTAACCCAAACATCAACATCATAACCGTGGACCTCACAGGAGCAACGACGGACCAAGAGGTGATCAATCGATTTGTGGCGCGAGTCAAACCTGGAGTTACCCGTGTGGTGACTTTCAGTGAGGTACGTGAAACTTTTCTGGAACTGCTGGAGATTAGCTCAGTTGGTAGAGCGCTTGATAGTAAAGTGGCGATGTCGAGGATTCGATCCCCGGGGCTGAGCTAATAACCTAGCCGGTGTACAGACGCCCTCGGCTAGCAATAACCCAGGGTCTTAAAATAACTGCGAAATGAACTGAAGGCACTCTGTTCTAGAAACAATAACCACGTAAAATGACAGTACCATCTGCAGTCGGAGACAACAAAATAGTGTCCTCAATTAGTAATTTCGTGCTTAATACATTGATACATCTTAACCCTTTAACCAGCAAATTTTTATAGGAAATTTTATCACCGCAGCTGTGTTGTGAAAGTATGCTGACAGCTTCCATACTATGAACTCCCAGGGTCATTAACTATATATCAAAATGTTTGTCATAGAATGATCTTCTAAATACAGCAATAAAATACGAACAAGTTTTATTGTGAATATTTTACAAAATTGTTTCCAATTTCAACTTTCCAAAGTTGATTCATCTAATCGAGTCAATCGCCATTACGAGTCAAAGTCGGAAATCATTCAGCAAATCCTTTATCAAAAGATTTTCTTAGTAAAACTTGTTTAGTTTTCATTTTGTTCATGTAACTCAAGGGCATCCAACGAGAATATAGTTCAAAACCACTTAAACATAGCATTGTTAAACGTATTTTAGTATTTAAACGGTAGATATAGGCATATTTTTATCCCCTAAAAATTTTTCATCTGTTCGGATTTCCTAGCTGAAAGTCTAGTGATCCGAAAATAATAGGGATCAAAACTTACTTTTTCGAAAATTTCAGCCAGAAAAAAGGCTCCCGAAAATTCTAGGTGACCTCTTTAGGGTAAAAATCCGTTAAAAATAGGCAATTATACTTTTTTTTTACATGTTCGAAAATCCTAGGAGAGGCAGGCAAGCAAGAAATTTTACAACAAATGTTTCGAAAATTCTAGATCTCAAATCGCCTTCCGAACAGATATTCTTCCGAAAATTGTCGTTGGGTGCCCCTGATAACTGAAGCTCTGGGTAACAAAAATTCACAAATCCCTTTCACTCCCAGAGGTAATGATGATGTGCTGCGA
>OZ037781.1:29977210-30179710 GCA_964035525.1 Porites cylindrica | reverse complement strand
AGTGACATTTTTGATCAAGGGAAAGGAAATTTAGTTCGATATGGCCTGGAACCCGAGCTATCCGCGCCCGAGTTATCGAGGTTCTACTGAATGAACTATCTATAAATCAGCCGTACGGAAAAAGATGGCGGCTGTACATTTTACTACAATTGCTTTGGAACCTAACACGGCCAATTACACATAAAGTCATATTTTGGGAGGGCGAAATTCGTCCGTGTAATAGCAACATTGCCTATCCCAGGTTTGAAGTTTATAAACCTTTTCTGTGCGTTTTTATCAGCAATTTTATGGTTTTCATGCGCTAAGAACTGTGGATAAATGTACCAGTCGCCATCTTTTTAGGTACGGTGGATGTATGCCTCCTTATCCTCCTCCTCTCCTTATCCTAAGTCTCCTTAGCAGGGCTAAGCAGACCAGCAGATGAGCTTATCTCCTGTTGAAAGCAAAATAATACGTTAATTTCACAGTCGAACCACTTTTAAGTACATTCACGGACTTGTGGATCACAATTTTAATATTTTGAAAAACTCAGACATCCATGGTTATAACACTAGACTGAGAAGGAACGATTTCCATCTTCCTCTCGTTAAAAGGAATTACGGAAAGGAGAGACTTTTTTATCAATGCGCTAAGGAATGGAACATTTTAGACGCATCTTTTAAAGGAATAAACTCTCTTCTTCTTTTTAAACAGAACACTAAAAGCTGCATATTTTATAGCTTTTAATATTGAAATCTATCTGACATTTTAACATTTTTAACTTGTAGCTTGTATAATTTAGGCTTTTAGTTCTTAACTTTTTACTTATTATTACTATTACGTATTCATTAGGCTCGATTTCCGCCGTCTCCCGGGTCCGGTCTTTGATCCTTCCCGAAGAGGGGATGAGTAGGGGCTCATTTTCCCGAACAGCGGCTGGTAATCGAGCCTACGTATACGTATTCATTAATCTAACACGGATCATTTATTTTTCTATTGTTTTACAGGGCCTCACTGAATATCACTCTTTGTGAAGTGAGCTCCCTGTATAAAGATTGTCAGTATTGTTATTATTATTGTAAGCTCCAAAATACAAGATTTAGTGGTCGCTCAAAGTGTAATAAACTCCCCAAATCCCCCCTATCCTAGAGTAGCTGTTCCCCTAGTCCAGATAAAATCTTCAACCAACTGATCAGTTTGCTGAAGAATGATACCCTATTCTAGACCCAAACGCTCTGATTTATATACCCTATCCCAGAGAAAACTGCTTCAAAACCATACCCTTCACAGCGGCACATACCTATATATCCCATATGTGGCAGTACCCCCCTCCCCCCCGGGAGCAAAATACATACAGTGGACATCAATACATACAGTGGAGATCACTCATCATTTGGCATTTGCCAACAATACGTTAAAAACAATGGAAAATTGTAAAACCGTCAACCCCCCAAATGGTCGATGTCACTTTAGAGATGGTGGTTCTTGAGTGGTTCAAACTATGCTACTTTGAAGTTTAGGAACATTGTGGTTGTCACACATGTAGGTTCCACTGTATTTTAACATATTTTGGGGATGTCGAATACTGAACGCTGGAGACATACTGTACTCTCATTTTAGGTGGCTAAAATCAGGAGGTCTTGGGGCACACAAAAGGTCCAAAACAAGAACTGAACCGGAGGAACTCCAAAACGTTCAAATGGAGTTGAGTGCTGAAACGGAAAAATGCAACTCCACTCTGCTACTTTCTCTCTTTGCTATAATTTTGTAGTCGAGTAAGGTGTTTCTATTAACATTCCGTTCCACTTCCCTCTCTATTTAGCCTGCATAGCAGTGGTTTCGGTTTCCTTTTAGCGACGAAGGAGAAGCGCCGGATAAGCGCGATGGCATGGTGTGAATGGGACTAGTAAGATGGTGATTGCATGAGAAAACTTTAACCGGCGCTGGTTTCATACCGTGTGGTGTCTTGATTTCGTATCGCGTTTACACATGTACACGTTTCTTCCCGCCCCAAGTCCATCGTGACATTGACGAAAACTACGCATGCGCTATCTGTTCCACTCCATTGGGAGCTCGATTTCATAAGGCGTGGTCGTTCCTTGCTTTACATTATTCGCACTGGAACGAAATTTTCGCCCCCGTATAGCAACCAGGTTGACCTGGCACCGGTATGATATTTTGTGAGTGGTATGTTGTAAACAAACACAGAATTATCACAGGGCACCGTTCTGATTTCGCGCCGGTGCAAACTGTCGTCCTGGTATCACGTACTAAACACCCCCGTCATTTTTACTCATTTTTCACTCCATGCCCTCACGCTTCTCGTTTGGTTTAAAGGAAACCAACAGAAACAGCTACTACTCAGTCTACTCGGCAAAACAATGGGCTTATTATTCATAAAAACTAGTAATAATCACAGCTTAGGGAGTGTAAGAGAAAAATCAATGCAAATAACGCACTGACTCAACGCAGTGCTTTGCGTAAGTTTCACGTCATAAAATGTCCAAACACGTGTGATCAGAATGTGTTCTATGCATCTCGACCCCAGTGCTTACGATTCTGACTCC
This sequence comes from Porites cylindrica, assembly GCA_964035525.1. Taxonomy (NCBI): domain Eukaryota; kingdom Metazoa; phylum Cnidaria; class Anthozoa; order Scleractinia; family Poritidae; genus Porites; species Porites cylindrica. The sequence goes on along the minus strand of OZ037781.1, from coordinate 30,177,164 downwards.
GCGCTTTGTAATAGTAACCTGGAGAATAGCCTGTTCCAGGCGTTCGGATGGTGGGGAGCGGGCAAAAAATTAGGGCGCCGGCGAAAAATTGACGAGGGAAAATATTGGGCGGGAAAAGGTTTTCTCGCTCCCGCCCCAGTCTCCCCTAGTTTTTTCCCCTCGTGTTTCTCTTTGCGGTGGCCGCGTACGATTTTTGCTCCCCACTATCTAAACGCCTGGAACAGGCTACCTGGAGAAGAGTATGGCGGGCTCCTGAGGACTCCCGCAATAGGCCATTTCGGAATGCGTAAAACTTTTACTTTCAAAACAGTCTAAGCGAGGGAACATGATTGAAAAACCTTTCTTATGAAGATGAGTTTCATTTTCACGACAATAAAAAGACCATTTTCGTATCGATTGCTTCGCATGTACCCTCGCTTTATAGAAACAGAAATGGCCTATTAAAGATTTATGGCAAAGTTAAAAGACCTTTTTTTTTTCACCAACCTCGCGATATTTTGCTATCACTAGTTCTTTAATCTCCTGGGGGATAAGAGGACCAAATAACTCCCTCTTTCTGACGACGAACATCTAAAACCAAAAAACACACCCACATAATTGTCAACCACCTCAAATCAGTTTTTTGAGCTAGCAGGGTTAAAACACTTTTTTGGAGATAGCAGTTTGGAATCAATCACTGAAGCATCCAAGAAGTTCGTCTTTACAAATAGTTTGAAAAGACTTCTTAAGAGAAAGATTTTCATTCATTTCGGGTTCAAGACGTCCTAGTGAAATAAATATATAAATAAATAAATAAGAAACTTTTTAAAATTATATATATATATATATATAAAAATAGGATCTCTCATTTTTCTTTGTATCCAAAATTATGAATGCACTTTAAATCCTATAGTGTAACCATTCAAAAGATAAGCTACTGGACTGGTGTAGCACTCTAATAAGTTTGATGTACTACACAGGAAAGAAATAGCTCTTGTTTTGCAGAGGAAACAACTAAACAAAAGCTGCTGAGCATTACGTTCAGGATTGTGATACTGTTTATTATGTTGTACAAGGTGGTTCTAACCTTTGAGTCTGTGGAGAAATCTTACGGTGTAACCATTCAAATGAAAGCTACTGAGCAGTACTTTCCTGTGATACTGTTTATTACGCTGTACAAGGTAGTTCTAACTTTTGAGTCTGTGGATGAAATCCTATGGTGTGACCATTCAAATGAAAGCTACTGAGCAGTATTTTCCTGTGGTACTGTTTATTACGCTGTACAAGGTAGTTCTAACTTTTGAGTCTGTGGATGAAATCCTATGGTGTAGCCATTCAAATGAAAGCTACTGAGCAGTACTTTCTTGTGGTACTGTTTATTATGCTGTACAAGGTGGTTCTAGCCTTTGAGTCTGGATGAAATCCGATGGTGTGACCAATCAAGTGAAAGCTACTGAGCAGTACTTTCCTGTGGTACTGTTTATTATGCTGTACAAGGTGGTTCTAACTTTTGAGCTTTTGAGTCTGTGAACGAAATCCTATGGTGTGACCATTCAAATGAAAGCTACTAAGCAGTACTTTCCTGTGGTACTGTTTATTGTGCTGTACGAGGTGGTTCTAACTTTCGAGTCTGTGAACGAAATCCTTAAGTGTGACTATTCAAACGAAAGCTACTGAGCAGTGTACTTTAAATGTGCACTTATTTGTATGTTTGTATTTACGCATTTTCAAAAAAATGACAATTTTTTTTCTCAGTTACCCCTCTTGGGTCTTACCTGTTCTAAACTGTTCATGTAAGTTTCCCCTATTGGTGCTGCTCCAATTTTTATTGTAATTATAAACGCACTTGATTCCTTTATTAAGGGAATCACCGTGAACCTGCCAAAACAAAGGGTTTACCTCGGTGTAAGAACTTAATGTGAAATTTTTCTTTGTTTTGCATCTTTTGTTTTTCTAGCTGGTCCTATTGTGTTGACGTTTTTGTTTCCTTTGTTTTATGTCACTTGGAGTTTTGCAGGTTCTTACAGCAAATTAAATGGCATTGATCCAGTTCACTTAGTCTAGTCCTGGTTTAACTTTAAACAGAACAATTATGATTTGTTGCCGCCAGTTAACAACAGTCCCTCAACATTTGCTTTTATCTGCCTTTAATTAACTTCGCTTAGAAATTTTTATCCAAGGCAAAACGGCCGGAGGGCGTGCACTTAACCATGTTGTTATGATACGGAGCTTATGCAACCACAACTTACAATGACTGCAGTTTATCCCTAGAAAATTTGCATTCTATTTCTTTCAAACTTTATAGCAATTACAGTGACATGGCTTCCTCCTCAATGACAATACGAGAAGGCAGAAGGGGTTTGAAATTCATACTAGGGACACATATGTAACCCACCTAAGAGGACCGCTGTTTTATGGAGGGTGGGATCTACTTCAGCTGTCTTTAGGGTTTGTCCAGATTTTTTTTCTGCCATATCCTCAATGATGACCATTTTTTGCCGGCAGTTGTCACTTGTAAAATACCGTAAATCCTCTATAAAGCCCAATGGAGGGTTTATTTATTTCAAGCCTATTTGAGGGGGGGTTGAGTGCTTATTTAATTTAGAAACAACAAGAGTATCATTTCTTCAAAAAGAACTAGAATACAAAGTGGAAAAACTCAAGTACAAGAAGTTGAAGGTCATGCAGCCAAGGATCAGAATCAAATCCGAACTTCCAGTTGGTAATTAAACCATCCCGGATCAGTCCAGAGAAAGTTTTACAGTCGTGATTGATTAACACAGGCTATCATTTATTAGTGAAGAATAATTAGGGAAGGGGAGGGGAGCTTAATAGAGAGGGGGGGGGGGCTTATTAACTTTCCTCCCCTGAAAAGGGAGGAGGTCTAATTAGAGGGAGGGGCCTTATTTGAGAGGGGGGGCTTAATAGAGGATTTACAGTATGTATCCCTTGCACGTATGGCATATAATTTTGGGAACCATTTGAGGGCACTTGACTTCTATGGTTATGCAGGGTTGTCAGTAAGATTTCACATTGCCAGGTTTGCTCAATTAGTTGGCCAGGGAATTAAATAGCTAGCGCTAAGAAGTTCTTTTGGATCTGTTTTCCTTATGTTTTCTAGAATGGAAGTAAAATCCAGGAGTCGTGCTAATAGTTGAGTGAGTGAGGGGAAATCTTTGGTAACCAGACCTTTGTGACAGCCCTGCAGGTTGTGAGATGATATAAAGTAGCATTATAATGCTGGTTGTTCTATAAGTAATGCTTTTGGTGCATAATAATATAATCGCATTATTATGTACTGTTTTAACGACAATAGTAAATATTTTTATATAAATATCAATATATTATTGATCTAAAGGGCTGGTCATTTATTACCTGTGAAGAGGGTGTGGCATTTTTGCTGGGGGGTCACTTTCACATAAGGGAACATTACCTGGGGGGTCATTTTAATAAATGTCATGAAAGTAGTACAAAGTAGTAATGAGCATGATATGAAATTGAATGTAACAGCCAAAAATAGTAAACACCCACTGTAGAAAAAGTATGTGGCGAACTTCGGCAAGATTTGTATCCAGGGTATTCACAGTTTCCATGGCGAACGGGTGAAACATCACTTTCACAATACGTACAATATGAGGCCATTTCTAAAAAGCTATGATGAATTGGGGGGTCAGTTTGAAAATCTTTTAAGATTTCTCGAAATGGGCACTGCCACCACTCCCCCCCCCTCCCCTCAAAGGTAACAAATGACCAGCCCCTCAAAAAGACCAAGAGAATATTGCATAATCTTGCTGCTTTTTACCAAAAATCTATATTTGGTGGGATCAATTCAAAAACAAAACAAATAAAACTAGTCACCACAACAGCATAGAGAATATACACATTGATTATTGACTGAAATACCTGCATAGGTTTGGGGATACTGTAGGCCGCATGGCCCTTATTTCTTGATCAACTTCTAATTTTAAATGGTCCTCTTCCTCCCTTGACAGTCTACAGCCTATGATTTCCCCTAAAATGTGAGTGTAGGAAAAATATATTTTTTAAAACAAATCCTCTCAACTATACATCTTTTATGAAATGCATCGAGGTCAGTACAGAGCATATGTTTGTCGACATTGGGGTTAGAAGAGTTAAATCGATTTTATCCTAAATTAAAGTAACTATCATTGACAGAGTATTAAGGATTCTTCAGAATATTTCCAAGCTGAGTCACTTATGTTTTACAAACACTGTGAAATAAGTTGAGAAAACTTGAATAAATTAAGTGGTGCATATAAAAAAAGGTCAAGAAAAATATACTGATGAAAGGTATATCCTTTATATAAATGTATAATACATGTAAGTTACAAAACCATAGGAAGAATTTTACGAAATCCTCACTCTTCAATAAGTTCGACTTACTGAAAAAATCTGTTAATTAATTAGTTCAATGTTATCGTGTAATGATATATGAATTGCTACTATTTTTGTATATATTTTTTCTTTAAATTTCTTGTATTTTGGTCCAGTTGCAATATTTGTAAATTTCTTTTACTTTAACTTTTGTAATGTACTGTAAGTATTCTTGTGTAAATGAACAAATATCAAAAAAATAAATAAAATAGTAATAATTTATATAAGCCAACCATACTTAAAGAAACAAATACCATTTGACACATTTAAAATTAAATAATGGCAGGTTCTAATTTTTGCCACTGTTTATCAAAAATTCAGCCTACACTTAGCCTACTAGCTATCAATACAAATTATTTAAACACTGCAAGGCTGTGCTCTTGCACAGAAATCATATACTGGGCACCCTGGATTTCACAGGTTCACGATATAAGCACTGACCATGGGCTCCCTTGTATTTTTTCTTAGAGCACAGCCTTGCTCTACAACTGAAGTTATTTGCTGTAAATCCTCAATCAAGTCCCCTGGGGGCATATTTATTTGAAGCATGTTTGATGGCGGGGAGGGGGGGGGGGAAGGCTTATTTGATTTAGCAAAGATGATGGTATCAGTTCTCTATCAAACAACAATGCGAAGTGGAAAAGGTCTAAAAAGTGTATAAAGCTGAAGATCGAAAACAAATGTGAACTTCCAGGGCATGATCAACAGTGATTAACCATACCGGATCAGTATAGTAAATTAACTGTTACCTGCAGTCACAATAATATTGACACACTTTATAACTTATTAATTCCATTGTTAAGAATAATAAGGGTGGGGGAGGGGGAGTGGGATTAAAAGAGAGGGGAGCACTTATTAACTTTCTTTTCAAGGCTGTGCTATGAGGAAAATCGAAGGGTCAACCCAGTGCTGTGAACCTGTAAAATATTTCTGGTGCTTTTATAGCATAATATGCTAAAAAAGCACCCTAGATATTATGACTTGAATGAAAAAAGTAAGATTTTTTAGCTGCCTGAAAGTAAAAGTTGGGCATCAGGGGCCAGTGGGCTCTGCTAGAGCACAGCCCTGCATTTTGTAAAAAATGGGGGCCTTTAGAAAAGAGGGCTGGAGGGGTATACCTGTTCTGGGCCGCACTCCAAACACCAATACTCCACCCTTTGTATTCAGCAGACCATTCATATACTTACTGACTGTCTGTAGTAAAGAAAATGAAAACACACACTTTGTTTAAGCAAAGATCTAATGCCCTTGAATTATGATGACTATATTCTTGAAAGTTTAATCCAGCAAAAGTTCGTTTCACTTTAAATACCCAAGGTCCAGTAAGAAAAATGGCCTACATTATCCTAAAATTCATACCAAAACTTCTATTTGATGAAACACACCAGGTTGTCCCGATTTTCCTTGACTTTGTCATTGTACTCTGCTATTGAAACCATAACACCTTATTTTTCAAGGAGGGAATGATAACAAACTGTCAGGAATTGGACTAGTTGAAACAACAATTGTGATAATCTTGCAGAAGTGAAGGAAAATTTACACTTTGGGAAACTTTCTATGATGAGACACTCTTTTAGAGGGGGGAAGGGGGGGGGGGGGTACATATATCCTCAGTCCGAATTTTTAAAACCTGTTGTTTCACATTTTGAGGAGGAAGCCATGTCCCTGTCTATATTTGATTAATGTATTTGGGCTTTTCTTTGGTGCTGTCGCTGGGTCAGCCCATCCATGTTGTTCACCACCATTTCAGTGGTCTTGCGTCGCCATTTCAATGCAGTGACACTTGTCACAATTTTACCCTAACAGGGTCTCAACAAAAATGGGCAAATTTGAATGCTTGTAATTCTGTTGAAATGCTGAGTATCACAACCAGTCAGTGTCAAACATAGACTGTGGACTATTGTTTTCACCATGCAAATGAGTACGTGACAACAATAGTCCCATTCTTTTCTAACCCTAAAAACAATAGTCCGCAGTCAGCAATTTACACTGCCCCGTCGGCTAACATACCAACCTTTTTGAATAGCCCGGATGGAAATCCAGGCTTTTCGAAATAAAAATGAACCACGTTTTCGTCATTTGGTTTGAAAATGCCTCCTTTGAACATCCTACAAATATAAAAGAGAGTCACTTGTCATCTGAATTTTAACTAAATTAACCCCTAGACTTTTGCTGAAAATTTATTTGGCTGTTAAAAAATCTTTGGTCGCAGCCAGCTAGAGAAATAAATATTGTATGTGTTACAGGTCAAATTTGATTTCAGGTTAAATATCTTTCCACAATTTCCTTTGCCTCCAAGCTCTAATTATTCATGAATTAGGGATAGGAAGCAAAGGAAATTGAGAATCAACCTAGGTTAAATCAAAATTAACCTGAAATTAAATTTGATCTGCACCATATATAAGACATATCAGACAGAATTAGGTGTTCCAAATTAGTAGAGGGTTTACCAGATGATATTATGGATTCCCATAATATTATTGTGTGAGAATGATTGGATAAACGAACGAATGAACGATTGATTTATTGTTTGATTGACTTGTTGAGTGGAAAATTCAATGAATGAATGAATGAATGAATGAATGAGTGAATGAATGAGTGAGTGAATTAATGAATATCTATTGATCTCTTTAAAGAATGGTTGGGTTCCAACAGAAATTACTGAATTTTCTATTTTTGATTTGCCATAACCTGTGAACAGGCCCTCCGTTTGGGGAAAAAAATTCCCCACTCGACCAGAGGGCCTGTTCACAGGCTAGATTTGTCACCGATTATGGACCATGCATATTAGCTGCTACTATGATAATGTAAACTGTAAATATAAACAGAGTTACAAAGACATATAAAACCATAGCGATCCTTCTTGATTTATTAAAAAAGAGACCGAATGACTGAACGGTGTATTATTCATACAGTATAAAAAGTGACTTCTCACTCTGATCAGTCGAATCGCGCCCTTCTCTATCTGATCAAAGGCGATCGCGAGAAAATATTGCACACTTCAACTCCAGTGAGTAATGTTTCGTTTAATTAATATCCCTTACCTCAACAGAAAAGCTTATCCGAACACAGAAGAACACAGATCAACAGAAGAAACCGAACTGCGATAAACAAGCTAACCAAGCTCCTGGGGACTTGAAAAAACGCGGGAAGTTGTGAACTTGTTCCCAGGAACAAGCGCGGAAACGGCACAGCCCACCCAAGCATGTTTTAAATTTCTTGCTCTTCACCGGCCCGGGATTGGGTGGATACTCCCTATTTTGGCCTATACCACTGTATTACGGGGAGGCTCCGTCCAAAAGGGGTATCTTTTCCAGGCGTCAGGTATATAAGAGGGTAGGGATTTTACTCGTTGAAGTATATCAGTAAAAGGGTAGGGAAATCTGTCATGTGGGTCTGTGAAAGGGCTTTATAAAGTCGAGGAAACGTTCTATTTTTGTGATTGATTCCTATTTAAAAGACAGTGAAATTCAGCAGCAGTTAAAAGGGATGCAAAGTTCTAAACAAAGTATACATCATATAAAAGGGGGAGGGGTTGGACTTCAGACCATTTACAGAAAGGTTCCGGATAACCCGGTTGGAGTGCATTCACAAAATGTGTTCATATAAGGAAGTTCCTGGATATATAAGGTCCGGAGCTCCACTGTGGACACAAAAACAACATATCTTTGGACAGTGATTTGCCCCCAAAAAATAACGCTTGCCCACAATGTGTTTGAAGTCACTGAACTTTGTCGCACTCGAGCTGATATTTTAAAACCCTCGCTCGATCGGACACTCGTAGTTTCGCAGATCACTAAAATATAAACAAAATCCTCAATGTAGAAGTTATTGCGTTGATATGTGGGCAGAAAAAAGGTCAATCTTTATCTAGTAAAATCTTCCCAAAAATCGGTTTCAAAGCAACTATAGTTTTTTAAACTTGCTCGTAAGGATTCTTTATTAGCGAACACTTTGTTGTGCGTGAAAAATGTGTCTTAGAGTATGAAAATGTCGCTTCCAAGCAAGTACATGAATTATATAAATTGTCAAGCACAAGTTCTTTAATTACAATGAATGCTTTGCCTGCCACGCAGGCTAACAAAAAAGGACATTACTTGTTGAAGTTTTCACTGAGGTAGGGATTATAAGCCTGAGAAGTATAAGAACTGTCCGCTGTAGGAACCGAATCTTGATAGAGGTTCTCGTAGGGAGGAGTCGACCGGTAAAGTAGATGATAAGCAACTTTCAAGGGTTTCAGAAACCTCTAATACGGAATGTTAATGTTCGCTTGCAAGGAGGCTTTCATTTTGCGGCTGTTCCAGTAATCTGCCCTGTCTCGTGACGCTCTATTTGGCGCAACATGCGCGTTAAGATGAAAGTTCAAAACAGAAAACTCCAAATGGTAGTATTATTTTAACTGATTGCAAACTAGTGCAAGTACAGAGTTCTCCAAAATCTGAGTATTTAATGGCTCTAAGCAGAACAAGAGCAATGTACTGCTTATTTCCATATGCGTACGTTGAGGATTCAGCACCTGCTTTTCTTAAAACAAGAAAAGAAATACACTACACTGATCATGATACTGCGCAACAGGAAATCAAATAGCACGCAGTTGTATCATGATGCTACCTAATTTCTTTACCAACCAGGTTGATAATGATATGCATTTTTCCAAACAACGACTGCAACCATTTAAAATAATTAACTGTAGTCTGTTTTGTCCGTTAGCGCGTCAGTTTTTTAGCTACTTTAAGTTGTGTCCTAGTTACGTTGTGATTTTGTTAGGCTCGATTACCACCCGCTGTTCGGGAAAATGAGCCCGCACTCAGACCGGACCCGGGAGACGGAGGAAATCGAGCCCATGATTTTGTATTTTGTTGTATTATTCTGTAAGTTTACCATTTCGCATCGATTCGAAATAATGCAAGAAATATCGACCTTCGTTATCTTTAAGGCTGCTAGCACAGATAGACAAACAAGAAGACTTCATATCTTAAAGATTTTTGCATTTATTTGGCATTTATTTGGCATCAGAGTTGGTCCCTGCCTTTCTTTACTCCTTTTATTTGACTCTCTATAAGACGGACAGCTAGTGCCGGTTCCAAAGGTGTCCGTCTTAGAGAGAGTTGACTGTACACTAATAATTCTAGTATATTCCGATCAGATGACCTCTGAAGCCCGAACCCACAAATAGTGCGCTTGGGCTGCCTGTGGTGTCACGTTCCGGTAGTGAGGTTGCGTTACCTGTGCCAGAGCCCCTCGTTTCAAGACCAAGAAACGACTGGCTCTGGGGACAACAATAAAAGCTAACGGAAATGCTTGCTACGCATGCTGTGAGACAATGAATGATTTTCCAGTAATCGGATACTGATGTTTTGCGCACAGGATTTTGGGATCGCCAGGAGGCAAACATTGCGAGTCGCTCGCTACAAAGAATTGTATGGCTCGGACTTGTTTCTCCGTTAAAAGCAGTGTCTTTGGACATAGAATGCCGCACTTTGCCGTGATTTTATGAGAAACGGAGGTGACTAATGTTGGTGCGTTGAAATTTCAAGTTTCTGTGTGATTAATGCGATAAATTCTATCGGTAAACACTCCTTGCGTGAGGTTGAGTGTGAAATTTATGTTTACTGAATTTACACAGTGATCTACACGAAGAAAAGGTCTCGAAATATATAGTGCAAATTTAGGTATACATGTAGGGCGATTGGCTCATTTAAGCTTTTCAGTTTTTTAAAATTACGTGTGGTGATATTTACAACGAGTGTAACTATGACGCTGAACAATCGTAGGACTTGGCCATAAAAATAAAAAGGCCTACTCTGGGACCTAAAGTCGCCCAAAGTCGCCTTAAGTCACCTTAAGCCGCCTAAAATCGCCTTAAGTCGCCTAAAATCGCCTTAAGTCCCCTAAAGTCTCCTTTAGTTTCCTTAAGTCACTAAATCACTTAAATCTTAACGAGGTTCAAATTGTCTTGTAGTTATTACTTTTTTAGTTTTCTATTTCCAGAATGCATGATTTCTCATAAAGTGTATAATAACCCGTGTTCAATAATATTAGACACAGACCCACCCCACCCCCCACAAAAAAACTCCCACGGTGACTTAAGACCCATTAATTTCTTCTCCAGCCCTCTAATTTATACATTTAATTACTTTACACAATTTACTACATGTAATAATTAGTCGTAAGCAATACAAGAATAATCATTCCTATATTGTTTATGCAAAAATGACAACATATAGTGCACAACTTTAACCAGTCACTTGTACAGGTATTTTATTAATTTCATCCAGGAGGTTTGTCTCATATTTCTCAGTAAAAATATTGTTTAAAAGGGCATTCAAAGGTTCAAGTTCTAGCTAAACTACATTAAACAGTGTGCAAAGAGAGTAGACAGAGTAGTGTCCAGGCAATAGCCCTGGGGTACTGGATTTTATGATTGGGCTAGTGAACTGCATTTTTAACTTGCCTGGCTGGCAAGTAAAGTTTTTTAGGGAATTCAGAGTACAGAAGAACTGTAATCAGTCCCATTCATAAAAAAACTGGGGTTAGTCAAAATGGCTTTCAGGCTAGTGTATGCTAGGCAAGCTGTAAAGCCGACTTTCTTTGCACCCTGGACAAAATATAGTTAAAACTCTTTTCTACTGCTTTGTGAGAGTCCAACATTGAAAGACATTTCAAGTAACTAAGATCAATACAGGTAGGTTGAAGGGAGAGAAAAAAACAATTATTGCCGCCACAACATTAATCTAAATTTTCTGGTAGTTATTACAAGTCTAAAGGTCAATCGAAAAAAGTGTCCATGTAAATTACCGACCCAGATTTTAAGAGCAACTAATGATAAGTTTTTTCTCCGGCACACAACCTCTGATCTGTATTTACCGTCGAATTATATCCATCTATCATTGACAGAAACACAATCACTCTTATAAACTTGAACACTTAGCTTAGCTTGTACAGTCGTCTCTTTAGGTCTTCCCTTCCAGACAGAAATTCAAGCTTTGTACATCGAAGGTGCGTAATACTGCTCTTTGTTTATGTTGTCGTGATTGCTCCCTGCCAAACGATTTGATGTAATCGATCATTAATGATGAAGAACGTAGAAAAGCGAAATAATACTGTTCTTTCCTCTAAGTTATGGCCGCCCAGAAAGTAGTGTGTTTTGATCACGTGACTAACTGGTCTGGAGGCGGGGAGAGGGCGGGACCGAGAAACCATGGAAATTAGCTTGCGACTGCCTTGGAATTCTGGGAGAAGCAAAATGGCGGATAGAATGTTGTACCTCGCGTTTTCGTTTAAAGATCTCCTTTTAAATGGAAATTTCTGACATAATAATGGAAACGTTTACACTTGGTACTGCCATCTGTTTAAACATGACGCATAATGCTTCCTTTTGTGCTGAGAGCGTAAACGCTGCCGCGTGGAACAGACCGAGAGAGGTTGGTTGAAGCTAAGCTTAGTTGTTTGCGTTTCTGCTGGTGCATAAATGCACTCATGAAATCAACCCGACTGGAAAGTTTCCAGAGAGACCATGGATAAGAGAGTACGGTTCACTAGCGAAGCAAGTATTTGGAAGTGTTTTGTTTGACTGAGACAGGAAAGGAGCAATATATATACGGCGAGAACTACAAACTTTTTGTTTTGAATTCAATTGGAAAAACACCCTCTTAGCCAAACGTGTGGGGACAAACATTGGCAGAGCAACTGCCAAGACATACAATGGGGATCGTCATTTCCATAATGTGCGATATCGATAAGTGATTTTAGATGTTTTAAATTAATTACTTAAATGTTTGTTGTCAAATTATGAAAAAAAGACACTTCAATATAAAGTTTTTGCTACAAACCAGCTCACAGTATGTTACAGAGATGTATTGAAATACTCTACTTTTATGGTTTTATTTTTTGGAAAAAGAAATGCAGGAACCATTGATTTTTTGTCCCTTGTATTATGAAATAATGCATTTAAAGACCAAGAGAAAATTTACCCTTTTGGTTGCTTCTAACTCAGATTTTGTCTCTGCTAATGTAATACTAAACCAACACCCTTGATATTAGCCTGTGCCACAGATGGAACTAAACTCTGGGTTAAGTCCATCTGCAAAACAGTGGCAAAATCCTAGTTCTGGGCCCCCTGTGTGTGTATCAGGATTAGAGAACATGCCAGGACTGGACTGTTAAAAATGCCATTGTCCATTTGCCAATCATGTTGAAAGGGAACTCAAAATGCTGGTAATTCATTTAGTGCATCAGGGCCCAGAACAAGGATATTAGAGCTGCTTCACAAATGTTACTAACCACGGTTAGAATACACCTGCAACACAAGCTACCTTGATATTTAATGTTCAAAATATTAGGTAGCTGAGATTGTTGAAAATTTGGAAGACTAATGTAGATGTCTTCAAGACTGAATTAACTTATGCCACAACATTGTGTCCCTAGAGAGGTAGTGTTATCAGATTTTGATTTTGTATATGTTGTAGTTCATTTTTATTTCAGTTAATTTTTATTTTTCCATCGTTTCTGGGTATGGTTATGTATGCTAATGAATTTAAAACAAAGGGAAACCAAAAATTAACTGAAATTAAAAATTAACTGCGACATATTGACACTAACATGTAACTCACCTAAATGTCTTAAATCGCCTAAAGTCGCCTTAAATCGCCTAAAGTCGCCTTAAAGCGCCTTAAGTCGCGCAACATTTTGACCAAATTTTCCTAAAGTCGCCTTAAATCGCCTTAAGTCGCCTAAAATTACGGCGACTTAAGATCCCAGAGTAGGCCTATAAAAAATCCTCCTTTACAAAGTAACATCAACGAAATATTTCATAGAAATTACATGGTATTTAACCATTAGTAGATGAGGCAGAAATCGTACGAACGAGTAAGATTTCCGATACAAAAGCAGTGAGTGTGTAAATAAATACCACGTTCATGTACGAAATTCAGAGATTCTATATCTTCCCTCAAAATGATCGGAAAAGGCATTAGAACTCGTTGGTGCTCTGGATCATGACAAAACATTTCGCTTGTGTTTTTTTTGGCTAGAAGGAATCAATATACCAATGTGGGGAAGATGTTTTGCTTTTAAATCAAATTCGACAATACATAAGCTTACCTTCGATCATTGTCACAAACCGGGGGGGATGTACTTTAGGAATTTCTGGGTGGGGATGTGCCGCTGTGACCCTGGAACCCTTAACCTATACCAGAGCTACAATCTTGGACAAAATAAATGGAAAACCTAGACCCCGCTCCTCCCCAAATCAAGAATGGGGAAAATTGGGCGTTTTTGCCTTTCGCGCGCCTTTATCCTTGATTCGGGGGGGATGGGGGTTTGTTGTTCCATTTTATTTTGTCCAAGATTGTAGTTCAGCTGAATTTTGCTACCCTATACTAGAGTAAACTCCCCAAATCCCCCCTATCCTAGAGTAGCTGTTTCCCTAGTCTAGATAAAATCTTCAACCAGGGTATCATTTTTCAAGAAACTGATCTGTATCACGGCAAAATGCGGCATGCTCTGTCCAAAGACACTGCTTTTAAACGGAGAAAAAGCTCTACGCCATACATTTCTTTGTAGCGCTTGCAATGTTTGCCCCCTGGCGATTCCATAATCCTGTGCGCATAACTAAGTCTCCGATTACTGGAAAATCATTTATTACCTTATTCTCCTTAATTTTCGCGGGTTCTTAAATTTGCGATTTTCACGATTTAAAAAAATTCACGAACTTAAAGACCCGCGAAAAATAACGACCGCGAACTTTGATCTCGCGAAATTTAATGGACATAGAAAAATCATGTATGTGTGTTTTCAAGGAAACTAAACAATTTTTAACACAAAGTGTTATTACAAAGAGCTATCATCTATCAACTTTAGATGTTAATCAGTGTCACGATTCCCCTCAAGTTCTTCTTCGGCATCTGAGTAATCATCTTCGCACAGTTCCTCCAATACATCCTTTGTACAGTCGTCAAATTGACCATCCTGTCCCGGCTCCTTGTAGTGTGTAGTTACGAGTGTCTTATATCTTTCCATTATTGCCCTGTTCCTTGGTGTATCGTCCATTTCACATATCACCTCAACAGGAATTTCCAGACCTCCCTGAATCAATGGGGATCGACGATAGTTTTCAGCAGTAACTTTAAGATGAACCATCCCACCTCTCAATAAGAAAAAGCGAGTAGCTCTAGAAATCTCTCTGGGCAAAAGCCCATAATCGAATCGGCCAGGCGACCACGGAGCCGTTTGTTAGGCGCAATTTTGTATCGTAGATATCGTTTCCTTCGTGAGAACATCTCAAAAGCTCCCCGACGATGGGCTTCCAAATTTCTTTGTAAACATGGAATCCACGAAAGCCACACAAAAATGAATTGGCCATGTTAAAGCCTGCACCGCCGTTGATTAACGTACAGTTTTTGTAAAAATGAAAAAGTAAAGTCACTTAATCGTCAATTTCGCGAAATTAAATTCCCTACAAACACAATTTTTCTCCGCGATCGCGAAATTAAAGACTCGCGAAAGTCCCGCGAAAATAAAGGAGAATAAGGTAGCTTGCGTGACAGGCGTTAAAAGGGGACTGGGAAAGGGGAATTTGGGCGCGCGAGGGAGAAAGGAAAGGAAGTTCCCCTCGTCCCTCCTCCCCCGCGCGCGGTCTCGCGCCTTAATTCCCTTCCCCTTCCATTTCGAAGGCCATGAGAGGAGACTTGGGTTGAAATTTCTGAAGTTTGGGAGACGCCGTCTCTATTGAACTTAGTATGGAAGATTCAAGTATTTGTTGTGAGAAAAAGTTCCAGGACGTCGACAGCGACGATTGTGAGGAAACTTGGCAATGTAGTTCGTCAGTCGAGCAGTCTTTTCTTGATTTAGAACCCATCAGTGAAGCTAAACAATCTTCGTTTTGCGTTGAACTGATGAAGCGACTCAACATGCAGCGACAACAGTCCTATTTCTGCAACATAACCTTAATAGCGAAAGAAGGGAACGAATTTATGGCCCATAGAAATGTTCTATCGGCTGCGAGTCCGTTTTTTTCAAAGCTTCTTCAGAGCGAGATGAAAGAGAAAGAGGAAGGAGTCATTCGGTTCGAGGAGATTTCCAAATCGGTCCTCTCAGATGTTTTGGAATTCATCTACACAGGAAGTGTCAAGATAAATAAAAAGAATGCCAGGGACCTGATAATCGCAGCCGACTATTTACTGCTTAAGTCTTTGAAAATCATCGCCGGACGATTTCTAGAGGAGCAAATGTCTACCAACAACTGCATTTCAACTTTTCACTTTGCGGACAGATATCGTTGTGATGAACTTGTTCTTCGTAGTACAAAGTTCATTCAAGACAACTTCACTTCCGTAGCAAAGTCAGACGAATTTTTAAACTTGGATGCTGAAGAAGTTGAAAAGTGGATTTCAAGCGAGAATATTTTGGTTGCAGCTGAAGAAGATGTGTTCAGAATCATTCTTAACTGGATCGAGCAAAATAAACGCGAGCGAAAGGACAAGTTTGAGCAGCTATTTCGTCATGTTCGACTGGTCTTGCTTTCGCGTGACTCTCTATTCTCTGATGTCGTGACAAATGAACTGGTTACAGAACATTTTTCTATTTTGAGGCGGGTCACGGATGCCATTAAGTCAGTTAGTGCTGCAACTGAGGATGCTCAAATTCAACCGGCGAGAAGAAGGCTTGAAACACACGCCATTGTAGTACGTGGAGGGAAAAGAACTTACTGTTACCTTCCCGAGAAAGATAAATGGAAGCGACTAGCAGACGGATTATCTGAAGACCGAGACCACACTACACAGTTAATAAAATTCCGTGATCAGCTGTATAGCTTTCCTGGGAGTAGATCTGCTGAGACAGAAAGGTATGATCCCGCTTTCAACAGTTGGACCACTTTAAAGTTATCCCCTCCTTTTGAGAAACTCTCGTTGGCTGCCCTTAATGGGAAAATTCATGCTATATACCGTCCTTATCGATCCGCTCCTGTGATTAAAAGATATGATATAGAGTCGTGCGCCTGGGAGACTGTGACATCTTCTCAGGACTTCCATTACAGTGATGACTCTTGTGTTGTTGCTCTTGGCAACTGTCTGTATGTTCTTGGTGGTGGATATAGTGATAAAGCTGGCAAGTTTGACACTGCAGAAGGAAAATGGGAGGAAATTGCATCTATGCAAACTAGGAAGAGCGGTGCCTTTGGTGTGGCTACTCAAGGGAAGATTTTTGTTTGTCATTCGGTCCATGGATGTGAAGTGTATGAGGTTCCCACAAATGAATGGCAAACCATTGCAAGTTTGAAC
Organism: Porites cylindrica; assembly: GCA_964035525.1. Lineage (NCBI taxonomy): Eukaryota > Metazoa > Cnidaria > Anthozoa > Scleractinia > Poritidae > Porites > Porites cylindrica. The sequence continues at coordinate 30,160,509 of OZ037781.1, read as the reverse complement.
GACAGATTGAACATTTGTCCCCTATTTCATTTGCGTTGTGTGGTGTGTCTTAACGAAACAGTTTATGTAGTGGGTACAGTCAGTGAATATTATTCTTCTTCTTCACAGAAAGATGAGATAATTGTAGTTGAAAGCTATGATCCCAAACTAAACAAGTGGATCCAGAAGACCTCCATACCCATCAACAAGGGCTCTGAGGTTAAAAAACATTCATTTCACTGCTCTACATTGAAACTTGCTAAAGGATTGCTCAAGAAACCAAAAATTGTTACAATTGATTAACTGACAAAGACAATTGTATAATATTTACTATGGGAAAAGCTACTTGTTCAGGAAGGATAAGTGATATTGTTCGAATATTTTCCATTTCCCTGGAGACTCATATTTTCCATTTGCCTTTCTTAGGGCCGAAAAAAAAGAAGTATATTAATTGTCAAGAGTAATGGGCTTGTTTTAGTTTTTGGTAATGGCAGAAGATAAAGTAGATCACAGGGATCGCATTATTCTCTCTTTCTTGTAGTAATGTTTATTTTTAGTTTTTAAAAAGACAAACATCATGTCCAGACAAAATGTTTTTTAAGTCAAGGCATGTGAACAGATAACCCGTGGGGATGTTTGTACCAGGATCAAAGATTGACCAATAAGATTATAGGGCTGTTCTTGTTGTGTTTAAGAGTAGAAACTCTCAGATTATTTGTCCTTCTATCCCTCGCCATTGAAACCTGCAGAATTAAGAAACGTTCTTCCCGCCACCTTCCCTATCATCTTCTCATGGGTTCTCACTCTCACTTTTTACTTCTCCATGTGGTAGATTGTTTTCTTTAGGGAGAGTTGTTTTTTGTTGCCCCTATGTTTGACCACACTTTTCAATATATGCCAGTCTGTTTAGATTTCTTGTTTTGTTGGTATCCAACTGAGATATAAGTTAATTCAATTAAAACTGCCACAAACGTGGCCAGATTTATCCAAACCATATGTCGCTTAATTAATAATTATTCATTCAATTGTCTCAATCTCTTAACACTTAAGTTGGTTAAAACTGAGCAAAGCTAGCACTGACATAGCTTATTTTTGGAACATGCCTCAAAGTAAATGCATTTTTCATAGATCGTGATAGACAAATAGATGTGGTGAACGCTTTTAATTTTTTTACTTATTAACAATTTGTTTTTCAAACCTGATTTTTGTATTTTGTAAATATACTTGACTCATGAAGTTGGGACAATCCTGGAGTCTCCCCCCAGATAGTAGATTTTTGGAAATCCTGGTAAATGAGTATTTCAGGTTCACGTAAATGGCTGTGAGACAAGAAAATAAGGGTTTTTACATGGAGGTAGGGGACCCCACGTAGGTGAGGTAACCTGCTTAGGTAGGGTTACCCGCCTATTATGATCTCTCATTTTAATTTGATCACATTTACATGGTAGGTGGAGTGACCTGCCGCATGCTACCTCACCTATCTGGGGTCCCCACCTCCATGTAAACAAGCCCTAAGTGAGCAATGGTAGAGATAATTGAAAAAAACCTTATTGAACTGACATATATGCTTTGTTTGCTGCTAGAGCCTATTTAAATTCATCAGGCAATTATTCTTCAAGAAACAACAGCCAAAGCTTTATACTCCATTGTCAAAAACAACCAATGCCTCAAATCAATGCCTCTTACTTTGAAATGTACAATTTGCGCAAGGAGGAAAAAAATTCAAGCAGTTACAATGGTAAGAGCCATAATGACTCCGGCTAAAAAGTTTTTGCAAGACCTGTAAAGCAGATGAATTGGTCACATTAAACCCTTTCTCGTCCACGGTTTCAATTTAGACTTTGTTTATTCAATATCTAGCACTAAGTATTTCAAAACATTTTTTGTAAACTTCTCTGTTTTTACTGCATGAGACTAACTTACGACTACTGTTGAGTATAACCATAGTTAGTGGAGGAGACTGGTCAGGAAAGCCGGCAAACGTCAAAGTTGAAAACAATGGTGCTGAAGGTTATGTTGGAAGCTTGTATTTGCTACTATTCACAAGTCAGGATGATTATATTGTGGTAACGCGGTCGTAACCTTTACAGCAAAGCGGCAACACCTATAATCCATTTTTGGTTTTGTAGAGGCGGTGTCCCAACTGACCTTTGGTGGTTTTTTGTTGCCCCCGCAGGGATTTCGCCTAGCCTGCGTGGCCAGCGTTGAAAGGGGAAGGGGAAGGGGGAATTTGGGCGCGCGCGAGAGCGTGTAAGAAACCGGAAACCGCGCTAGAAAAGTCTCTGGCACCCTTCAGGGCGGAAAAACGTAATGAGCATGCGTGAACTTTTTGGCCAAGATCCCCTGGCCGGGTTTGAAAAAATGGCGGGATTTCAAATATTTTATTGCCTAAAAATAAAATGTTTTCACTCATAATCTGGAAAGAACAGGCAATTTGTCTTTAAAAGTTGCAAGCTGTGGTTATAACCTTGTCGTTACTTAATTTTCTCGAAGAATGCCTCATAGTAAAACGGACTTTAACGACATTAATTTCCTTGCGTTGTACTGGAAGTGTGCATGCGTAACTCCTATTTTTTTCGACGGTATATTAAAATGAAACACGGCTTTTTGGGTCGAGTTGTTCCAGCGGAAAATTTCCGGGAGCAACGGAACATCTGAAATAACCTGCGCAGCAAGCGTTTCCGTTTGGTTTCGTAGCAAAGAAAGACCGGTTTTGGCCGCGCGAGAAATGAAACAAGAGGCAAAAAATGAAAGAGGGAATGGGTTGATAGGCCTAGCCTCGTTCCCAGGGATTAGGGTCTGTCCTGAGTTTGAGCAAGAGCAACCTCGAACAAGATTTGCTGAGCTCTGAGCAATGTTTGAGAGCACAAAAAAGTCAACGATATCATAGAAAAAGTCCGCATTTTTTGCGAATTTATAGAATGATTTTCAACCTTTGAACCAGCTTTGAATACACAGCCTTTCACTTGACAACTTTCGCAGACCTAAATGGTACCAAATAGGCATTTAAACGTGCCCATGAGGCCTGGGCCAGGTTGCATAAAACCTTCTGAAGATAAGAGGACTCTTCACTTTTGTTCTAGAACAACATTCTCTTGTTTCGAAAAAATAGTTACGAGTTCCCTTAATCTTAAAATGTTTTTTGCAAGCCGACCCTGAAACGCAGTCAGCTCATAATTAATCACAAGGAAACGGTAAGAGTGAAAGGGAAATTTAATGCACATTTTTTGTTGAGTGGTGCCTGATCTCACAGTTATATACCTGGATCAGTATAATAGCAACTTGCAGAAAATATAAAACGGCAAACTGATCCTTACGGCAAGGCGATGAACAAGTGAACAAAAGAGTAGCCTGTGAACAGGCTCTCTGTTTGGGGAAAAAAAATAGCAAGGAAAGTGAAGGGAACGCCTTTCCCTCTCCCTAGTTCCCCGCTCGACCAAAGGCCTGTTCACAGGCTAACAAAAGAGTAACACACACAAAAACAACAATTAAACAAATTTGGACACCTTCCACGCAGGCTACGTAAAGTCGACATAGGAGAGCTCGGATCCAAGTAAATTGCAGCCTGGAGATAGATGGGCACCAGGGGTTATTGAACAAGAGTCGGATTCAGTGAAACTGTTACGCAATGGGGCCTACGACGTTTCGTCCTCACACAAGAAAACAAGAAGGTCTCAACGTCTTAGTAGCCTGTGTGGAGAGCGTTAGTCTCCTTCACAAACGCTCGAGTAGGAGTCACGCAATGCTCCCCGCGCGGGGATAATGGCAAGCATTTAAGCCATGCTGAGAAGCGCCCCTACTTCTGACTAAATCGACGGGTGAAATGAAAAACCTTTCTTATGAAAATGAGTTTTATTTGCATAAGAATAAGAAATCATTATCAAATCAACTGCGTCGCACTTAGCCTCGCTTTGAAACAGAGGTTTGAGGCAACTCTGCCTATTTACTATTTAATAATTGCTCAAGCCAAAAAGCTTATTTAACAAGATTCAAGGACTCAGATTTTTTCTTTATCCTGCGCACTTGTTATGTTTTGTTACTTGTGATGTCACGGAATTCACCTTCCTGGGAAGCCATGTGTGACGATCAAAAAAACGGTTGCAAAACCAACCAACAGATCCTCGTTAAACTAAGATGATTTTTATTTCTTTACATTTTATCGCAACAGATTAAGGCAGTTAGATCTTGTTGAAAGCAGCAACATCCACACTCTGAATCTGTTAAGAGTCACAAAATAAGTGAAAAACACTTGTCAGCGTATAAAAAGGTGAAGGCGCACACGAGCCAAAGGCTCAAACGGCTGGAGCTTTTCCGGGTTTCTTTAACATGACGCATGCCTAGGGGTATTGCTACCCCCCCCCCCCCCCCCCCTGGACAGGATGCTAATCCATCGCAGGGTTGCCTCCCAGCAGTATGTTGCCGGTACCCATTTATAGACCCGGGTACGAGACACAGAGCGGAATAAAGTTCTAAGGGAACAACGCGACGGGCCGGGCTTTGAAATCTGGAGTTCTAGTTGTTAACTGCTCGGCCACATACGTCTCCGCAAACAAAGCGAAAAATATGACATTAAAGCATCAAGTATCAAGAAGAGGAAACTGTCAAAACAAAGAGTTAAAATAAAACTTACGAAATCTTCGAATTCCGTTATTTTTTCCTCGAGAAACTCTGTACCAACTTTATCGTCCTCGACTACACAAGAAATTTGTAGTTTCTGTACACCATAGGCTACTGGTACAAACTTGCCTGAAACACACAAACACAGAGTTTAGACATAAGGGGGATCAAGAATCTCCTTTACAGGGCCGTAAAGGGAGGGGCCGCGGTTTTTTTGCCGCAAAAAGTCAAAACATGCACGAATAAAAGTTGAAAATACAAATTCTTCTCCCAGAGCACTGAACAATAATGTCTCTGCAGCTAGGTGAAACATTTTCTGGTTTTAAGATACAGAGACCAGTCCAATGGGTCGTCCAGACCCCAAACCCTCTGCTTTTCAAATACAATGAGCTACCTAAAATCTTTGCACCCCCTAGTTTCTAAAGGTTTGCTTCGGCCCAGCTTTACGACAATAGCCTGCCGGTGTCTACTTCGCGCTAAAGGTAAAAGAGCACACGAACCAAAGGCCAAAACGGCCGGAGCTTACACTGGTTTCTTTAGCTTGAAGCATGCATAGGAGTATTGCTACTCCCTCCTGGTTGTGGTAGTGGCGGTGGTGGTTCTGGTAGTGATGATGATGATGATGGTGACGGTGACGCTTATGTATCAGTACAGGTACTTACTTGTTCCCCAAAGAAGACCATCGCACGTGATGGAACGTACGGCAGCTTCCATAGCTTTTAGATCTGTAAAATGAAAGAAATATTTAACATTTGAAGCAGCTTCATTTACACGTCATCGTTCTGGCAATCAAAACTTTTTGTTATCATGACATTTATAAGTCTCTGCTAAAAGTGATAGAGTCTTTTTTCTTAAATTACTTAGTATGAGTGACCATTATGAGTAAGCTTCCCTTAATCCTCCAAGCACTAAGAATGATCAGCATCAAAATTCTCCTTGTGATATCAATGCTTTTTATAAAACAGATCAGAGACGACAATAAATGACATCATCACACAAGATCAATCTGGTTTATACTTCAACAATTATTTCTCCCCTCTATTTATATAGGAAATGTATAGGGACAACAAATGAGAATTTCAATTTTGATAGCAGAGTTCACCTTCACGTAAAATCTCATCACCTTACCTGTTTCATCATCCCACTGAGGAGAAAAAATGGAAAATGAAAAATAGATGCAAGTCAGTATAAATAAATGCCACTATGATCATCTATGATTTAATCAACATGTGTTGTCATCATCAAAATTTTAATATTGTAAATTATCATCAGCACCACAATCATCAACATTATCATTAACATCATCTTTCATTATCATCACTATTGTTATCATCACCATCAATATCAGACCTCCCGCTCTGCAATCAAGCGCTCTACCAACTAAGCTAATCCTGCTATGGTTAAACCAGAAATATTATTGGAACATTATTGTGTTTGAAGGAAAAACTAAAATTAGGCATGAGGACACTAAACCGCAAGCAACAATGATAATTACTCTGTGATTTTGTTGCTTGCTTGCATGTCCTGATCTTTGTTGTGATTGATAACAACACAATAAACATTCCTGAAATATTTTTGATGTTCAAGGTTTTCTGGGCTTGACAGAAACCTACCGGTTTTACATCCAGAATAATGTTTGACTTTGCTATAACTCCTGGTTCTGAAACGACAGTAGTTGCATGTTAAACCATACTCTTGTCAGCGATGGGTGCTTATTGAAAGCACTGAATCATTCACTAACATTCAGTTACTCCACATAAATGGTGATAAATTTCACACAGTAAAATCCTTTCCATAACAGAATAATATACAGTAAAAAAAATAATTTACCATTGTGATCCCTTGAATAAAAGTGCCTGACTACTTATTTATTTATTTATTTTCTTTTATTTTTTTGTACAAGGGTAGGTCCTTAATTCAGGGGGTGGGAGTGGTGTCAATGTTACCCTTTAGGCTGATAACAGTAAAATCCTGTTGAGAACTGATCACTGTTGAGCATAAGCTGGATTGCCGTCACTCTCCTGAGTCCAGTCCTTTGATCCTCCCTGTTTTCCCAAACAGTGCAGTGGCTGCTAATCATATGATAACCCTTTAAGTCCCAATATCCACATACAAATTCTCCAAACTGATCTCTATATATTTCCTTAAAGAATGAGTTGAGAGAATTTGACAAAAGATCAAGGCATTTTCTTTTAGGAGATCATTTTATTAATTCTCATAACTTAGTCTCTTGACAATGTACGGATATCATTGGGAGAAAATTGATGTTGGTCACTATTGGGACTTAAAGGATACAGCAGTGTACAGAGACAAAGACTTGTACAAATACTTACTTTTGGCTTTCTTGGCCGCATATTGTGCAAGTCTTGCTTTCCTCTCCTCTTTTTCCTAGCAAAAGAAACCAGGATAGCTAAGATAAGATATCCCAAGATAGAAAGAGGGTGCAGCAAAGTACAGTGTTCATGCAAAATGCTGACACACATTAGAAGTCTGTGCATTGAGTTAAACATGAAATGTCTTGTTGATTTTCTGACATACTTCTTCATCTTCTTCCTCCTCATCAGAGCCAAACAAATCAAAGTCATCATCATCGTCTTCCTTATCGTCATCCTTAGCTTTTTTATCCTCCTTTGATGGCTGAGAATTCAAGAGTAAATAATAAGCCATTCAGTCCGAGCCTACAGATCATGACACTCAGGCCTGGTTCAGACACCGTACTTTTCATGTGCCGAACCTAACTGAATAAGTTCGACTTTGGAGCGACACTGGCGCAACATCTGATTCAGACGGCGTACCGTGTGTCGACCTTAAGTTAAGTTCGACAAAAGTTTGACAGACTCTGTCGAACTTAGCACTTTTGCCGCACCAAACTAAAACTGCCGTACCAAATTGATTCACACGCCGCTCTTTTGCCGTACTTAATTCATCAGCTAGGTTCGGCACATGAGTGGAGCGGCGTCTGAACTGGGCCTTATTTACAGGTGTAGTTTACATTCAAAACGTTTATTCGCAGGGAAATCTTTGTACGCTGTTTTTTTAAAAAATTAATATCTCCCACATTAGCCTTGACTGCCACATACCTTAAACAGAAATTATGTAGACATATACTTTATTCTTTCTATGCAAAAACAAATCTTTCATTTCAAGATCTGCATAAACAAATGTCAGAAAAAATTATAAAAACTTACGCCTGAAGCTGGCCCGGACTGTGCCTTGCCCCCTATGAAGAAAAGAAATCACACACTGCAAGTTACAGAAACTGATACACTTCCAACAAATAGTGTGTAGCTGTCAATAGGGAAAATTTTACCTTGCAAGTAAAAATTTACTCAGAACTTGTTTAAAAGCAACCCTCAAATCAACAAGGTTATGCCTTCTTCAAGGCATTTGATCAAAACCAACAACAGCACAGTACATGAAATAAGAATAGCTAGGGAGCTTAACGGGCAGCAATGACATCAACGAAAATAAAAACTCCCAATTTTCTTTAGGTTTAATATAATTTTAGAGAACAAAAATGACCAACAATAATTATAGTCTTTTGATTACCTTTCTCAAGCTGAGTAACTCGTAATGTTAGTTTTTCCAGTGCATTCTTTAACTCATCAGTAACTATAGAGTCAAATATCAAAAATGATTTAAGACTAAGGGTTAATACCGTTATGTGATGACCAGGTGATAACAGGTATTAGCATGACTCCCCAAACCTAGTCTCAGAAGGATGACATGCTGTAAACATTATTTGATTAATCAGCAACTTTTTTAATTATTTATTATAAATCTCTTATGTGTGTCAGACCTTTCCTCAGTTGCCTGTTCTCCTCTTCTAGCTGAGCAATACGAGCATCTCCACTTGCGGGAGCCGACACATATGTTGGTGCCTAAAGTAGATGGAATTAACCGTCTTAGTACTTATACACATAATGAGGTTGAGTTGAATATAACTAAGGTTAAAACCTAGCTATATGACTGGTCAACTGTTTCCAAATGTGAAGGTTTTTAATCCATCAGTGCTCCCATGAGCTCTTGCTTTCAGAGAACTGTTGTAAGATACATGTTTATATTAAAAAAATTGGGTTATTTAGATAGGTTGTTAAAGTCAGTGATCAGAAGTAGATTGATGGCCATGGAGCAAATTTAAGGGCAAGCTAAGACACTAGCTTACCGAGCTAAGCGTCTGATGAATTTTTTCTCGGGCTTTTGCTATTTCTTGAACTGGAGAAAAGCTTGAGGCCTAAGAGAGAACAAAATTTGGTTGGAAAAGTACAGCAGATTTAATGAGTATGTGAAAGAGAGACGTGTTTCAGGCTGAAATGAGCTAGTGTTGGAAAAATTGTGTTAGAGTATATGGATTGAATGATGATTCATATAGCTACACGTAAACGCTGTAAAAAAAATGTAAAAAGTGTCTCGGTTAATCCGGCATGACTGGATGTTCGTAATATGATGTGAAACAATACAGCTCTCACGCAAAAAGAATGCAACAACTGGTCAGTTCAAATTCATTATTCAATACAATAAACCACTAACTTGTGCAAAAATAATGTAACAAGTCAGCAAGAATTCTCACGAAAGAGTCAACTGTTCATATTAATCCAGCCCTACATTAAAACCAACAAGCAAATTCTTCACACTGTTCTCTATGTTAATATTTTTTACAGTGTTAGTTTCATGATTACATGTATTCCTTTGTTTTTGTGACTTTTAATTTAGGTAAGGTTTACCTCAGCAATCATGTTTGTTTCTTGAGGAGTAGTTATAGCTGCTTTAACTCTAGAACTTTTAAAGACCCTTCCACAATTTTTTTCAACTTTTGATATTAGGGAAAATCTGTCCATACCAATGGAAAGAGTGTCTTAAAATTAGTAAAATTGTCAAGGTTGAAAGTGATTTATTCAAAACTAATCAAGATACAGCTCCTTAAAGTTGGGACTTGCCCCCCACATACAAATGTTGTTAAAAAATTTTCACAACTTCATGGAGCTATATCTTGGCCCACTTAAGACGTATCACTTTCAAATTTGGCAATTTTATTAATTTTAAGGCGCTCTTTCCAGTGGTGTTGACGGATTTTCCCTAACTGTGGAAGGCTCTAATTTCATTGATTCAAAAGAAACCCCTTGAATTATAACATTTTAAGCTGTCACAACTAACAACATAGAAGGACTATGAGATGATCTTCTACAAAGGGATGTCCCCCTTTTTTTTGCAATCCCCTAAGGATGGCAGGTTTTTGAATAGGGGGTTTGGATTTCTACTTCAAAGTAGCCAACAAAATTTGGTCCCTTCGGACAAATTTTTCAATGGCGGCAACAACAAATGAAACCCTTTGGATTTCATTTTTCAAAGGGCAACAACTGAAATTTGAGGGTTCGTTTTCCAGTCATCTTTTGGCGGGGGGACAACCAAGAAAGTGTGAGATCAGATGTTGATGAGTGTATAAAGTGTACAGCAAACAACTATGCCACCTTATCATCATGTAAAAGTTACTTGGGGGAGTAGACATGGAAGTGGCATGGGGGGGGGGGGGTGGGGTGGGGGGTTTAGGAAGCCCACATCAAATCACAAGGAACTGTACTGTAGAGAAAAGAGTTTTAAGCATTTTAAATGTTCATTTTAAAGAAGAGGCAAGTCTTCTTATACAAAAAAGAAAATCAGCTAGGTATGACAATTCGTTTTGTTCATTATGATTGCCTTCGGCTATAAATAAAAAAAATTAATGAGTGAAGGAATGGACTTTTCTCATGATGTAAAATTAACTTTTTAAAACATGTAATATACGAACGTTAACAAGGCAATTCTATCTCTTGTTTTGCTAAATTATATACAGTACATGTATTAAAATAGTCCAAATAAAGTAAAGATTGGCTGTGGAAAACATGAAGATTTTGATATCAAGTACCTTTACTGGCGACCCATGTGACTGCGAGACAGACAAAGTTCCCGCGAGAGATCTCTGATAATGAGCTTCTGCTTGCTCGTATTTCGGTCTGTCGTACCAGATAGATTCATGAAGCATTGCTGCAGACATGACAGTCTTTGTGTGAAGGCAAGAAATAGGTATCTGACCCAGTCAAATTGGGCAACTTTTATGCCAAGAAATTAAAAGCACGGTGTCGAAGAGTGACTCTATTCATGTACTTTCCCACAGATATATCGGGCATTTTCATTGGCTTAGATAGTTTCACCTACAGCATTTAACCAATCAAATCGCTCGAAAGGAAAGGAAAGAGACTACTGCTGAAAGATATCGCTGGCTCGCTTTCCTGCTAACTGGTCAATTTTCCAGTCGGTTTCCAAGAAGAGTTTTGCTTTCTTCGAGCTAGAGATGCTCACAAAACTTGTACAAAACTTATACAACTTCATCATGAAAAGATAGCGGAGAGGTAAGGTACGTCTAAAATACGTTTAGTTTTTAGAATTGCCTCTCGAGGTGGATGGTAAAAGTATTGCAAAGTCTCTTCGCCAGAGAGAACTTTTAGCATACTTTTGCACTTAAAAACTCTAAAACACGGTTCAATAACGCGGTAAATTTTTCATGCAGTAACTCGAACTTGCGTCAATTGGGATAGGTAAATTTTACAGGTAGTTTGTATTGTCATTTGTGCATTTTCTTGAGATAAAGGTGGTGAGCGAATTATTAAAAGTGAATCATTGAAATTGAAAGTTGAGTACATTATCACATTTCGTCGTACTTCCTGCTTGCAGGAGTGACCATGGTTGAAGATATGGGGACAGGCCTTTTGGAGGACTCCCACACTAAATCAGGGATTCCCATTGAACATCTTGACTATCGATACGTAGAGGGTTGTAAAAATGCTAAAGAACTGGAACAAATTCTCAAAGTGTTAAGGTAAGTGATAACTAAAGGAAAAATGTTATAAGAAAAGAGCTTGTGTACAGGGGGAACATGCTGGTATAACAGCAGACCAATTTTGATATTTTAAGCTTCATACTTGGCTGTCAGAAATGTATCATTCATCCTTGAACCCCAAGGTGATATCGTTTTTATTTCCCACTCCTCGAAGCCAAGCATTAATTTCATTTATGGTGATAATCTTATTTCATTGTCAATGTCTTTGGCTTTAAAATTAAATAAACACATATCAAAATAAAAAACAGTTGCGGTATGGAGCAGAATCCATGATATAATATTTTAATGGCCAATTTTTTCCCAGAAGGTCCTTGATACTTTGTTGTAAATCAGATCCCAGTTGTCCAAAAGTTAAGCTCATCGACAAGATGAGGTCGGGAGCGGGTGCCTTAAAGGTGGAAGGGTCTATAGCGCAAGAGTTCAACATTGCCTCGGAGGTATCCATGGTAACCAAGCGAGCTCCAACCACCCAACACTGTCATTCCGAAGAAGTTCAACAACAACAACAACACCAAATGCTTTATTTGCATGACCATAAAGGAATTACAGTATTGCAAAAGCTATTAGTCTAAATTTAGGTACTAATTCAACTAATTAGTACGTGCAAAACATTACAAAACGTTACAGTTCTCATTCATTCATTCATTCATTGATATTAATTTGGTTCTTAATTCAAAGCATTGCCAGATAAATGAAACTACAACAACCCCTACTTACCTATGCAAGGGTGGAGGGAGTAAGAGCAGAAACCAGCAGATATCTCAAGTTGTGAACTTACAATGATCCGCAAAGGTCAGCAAAGCAAAGCAGGCAAAGCTGAGATATGCAATCACTTGTAAGCCCAGGCGGACTCAGCAGCCACCCTGCACAAGCCTATCTGCCTTGGGCTCACCCGCTGACCCGCTAGTGTTGTCTCGAGGTTGACCTTACCTAAATTATAATTTAGCCACATGTGGAAAGTGTTATCCACCAGGCCCCAGTTGTTCAAAAGGCCAATAGCACTATCCATCAGATAAATCAATATCCAGTGGATAAGTATTAGGGAAACCAATAATTTATTGCAATACCCACTGGATAGAGATTTACCTTTTGAAAAACTGGGACCTGATAAATCACCATTCAGTGGATAAGTGTTAGTGAAACCAAAATTTTGCATTATCCAGTAGATAATGATTTGTCCGGTGGATGGTGTCATCCTCTTTTTGAACAACTGGGCTCAGGGTTGCAGTGTACTTAGTTATCCCCAAATGCCGGAAATTCCAGGGCTCAAAAAGAGTCCCTGACTGGTTGTTCAGGACAGTCAAATTTTGTTTCTGGGTAGGTAGCTTTTCATGCTGGTAAGTTTTCTTTTAACTAAAAAGTAGATGAAGACAACTGTAGGCCTGAAGAGCAAAATGTTTAGAGCTGCTTGTCCCAATTTCAGATCTGGGGAAGAAGGCTTTTATCCAGAGCTTATTGAGTTTACAGAAGAAAGATTGAAAAAGATCAATCCTAAAAGGTGAGATAATCTGCATGGTGATAATAGCAATGATGATGACGTGATGATGATGATGATGATGATGATGATGATGATGATGAAAACAATGATGATGATAATGATAGTGGCAGTGGTGGATGCATCCTCGGAGACCCAGGGGTAGATAAAGGGGGCGAGGGAAAGTCTAAACGGGCGGAAAAATATATGTGGAATGAAGAAAAGTAAAGAATGGCGAGAAGAGCCCCTGGGGACAATGTCTTACCAGACCAGTTCCAAACGGTCGCCGCCGTTCTCGCCTCTGATTGGTGCCAGAAAACTTGTGTTTTTCTGGCACCTATCAGAAGCCAGAACGGCGGCAACCGTTTGGAACTGGTCTGGTAAGACATTGTCCCCAGGGGCTCTTCTTGCCATTCTCTACTTTTCTTCGCACCACATTTTTGTGCCCGTTTAGACTTTCTCTTGTCCCCAGTATCTGCCCCTGGGTCTCCGAGGATGTGGTGGATGATAATCACAATGTTAGTGCTCGCTAAAACAATGGCTACACTGATTAATTTTGTAAAAGTTTTTTTAAATTGATCCCTGGTTATCAAGATGATAAAATGGACCTGTCTAGACACAGCAATAAGTATTTTCTATTTCTTATCAGCAAAAGTCTTCGCAAAGAAAACCCCATCAAGACATACCATGATTTATCTGCATCACAAGAACAGGAAATAACAGATGATCTGCAGGTTTGCTTTATATTCATGCATTCTTTACACATGGTATTTTTGTTAGTACTGATCATGAAGTAAAAAAACTGAAGGTCAGTTTCTCATTGACTCTTTTCCTGATTCAGATAATTTGTCAAAAAAATTAAGCTGTTTGCAAATCTGGCAAATTTTCAAACTGTTTGCAGGAATGGATGACAAGTATCAACCAAGCTGACAAATCACTGAAGAAGGAGAGTCAGACTGGTGTTATAGATAATGATAGCCTTCCACCTGTCAGATCAGCTGTCAGCAGTGAAGGCTTCTCTAGCAAGGTAAAGATTGTAGTGCATATTTTTTCGTCATGCATAGGCTTTTTTCATCACGTGGTATAAAATAGCCATGCTGTTGAGCAAACAGTGGGACGTAAATGAAGGTAAGATTTTTGTTTTTGTAGCCCTGTCCAACTGTGTTGAATGCTCAATAGTGTGGATATTTTGTGCCATTTTTGCAGAAGGTGCATTGTTGTGTAGGAAATAAAGAGTTACTGCATATTTGAGTGTAGTTTCTGTCGTACAAGATTGTATATTTTAAAATACGTCAGAATTCCAGTATACTAACAGTATGATAATGTTTTATATTTCCAGCCCTTTGAAAAATTTATTTTCTAGTACTAACTACTTATTATATCATCGGGGGGAATCATCTAACAAAATTGTGTTTTACTTACAAGCAGCAGCAGCAGCAACAACAAGCTGATGAAAAGCAGAAAAAACCTGTTGCACCGCGATCGTACCATGAGTGGGACAGGTAATTAACATTTAAGAGGATATTTAATAAGGATACATTAATTTTGTGACTGCCACACATGGATGCATGAATACAAGAGTACTTACCATTAAGTGAAAAGCTTTGTCTCTTAGTTTTGAGGCTAACATTTTATTTAAACATATATCAACAGTGTTCCAACAATCAAGGCCATGCGACTAATGGTAGTCCCTGTTTAGTTGAGTGACAGTCTAGAAATATACAATACCAAGCGTACACTATGCTAAGAAGTTTCTCCTTTTTAACAAAGGTTTGATCCTGACAAAGAGATTGAATCTTTGGAGGAGAAGGAAAAAAAAGAAAGAAAAAAGAAACTAGAGAATGCCAAAGTAATGAGTGCAAGTTCTATCCCCTCTAATGTGGATTTAAGAGGTAGGGCTCTTTTGTATGTTTGTGATCTGATGTTAGTAGCTGTAATTTAAATGTAACGTACTGATCATCACGTTGCGTTAAAAAGTATCGACAGAAGCCATAGACAGTGATCAAGGATACTTGATGATTTTATTGTTCATTTAGGCACGTAAAAACTGAAAATGACATCTTGCATATGAAATTTTCAGAGTTCTACCTCTGTCTTCACAATTCTTGTGAAATTTGACATTCATTTTCTCAGGCTCCCATAAGAAATATTCCTTGGTGTTGTTACACGTACCGGTAACTAATTACATCTATAGCCCATGAAAAAGTTAAAAAGGAATGCAATATTCTTTAAATTATCCTGGTACAAGGTTTTTGTCCGCTAAAAATTAAAATTACTCAATTTCTTGGTGGATTCGGTCTTAAGTGTCTTAACCAGAACATTGCCCAAGAATGCACTTCTGAATCCACTTCCGGTATATGTGCGTCGCTCAACATTTTCTTTGCTTAAACTCCCTAATATTGCTCAAAGTTCCCTTACATGTAGTTTTATTCAAGCAACCATGTCTGGTGATCATTTTGTTGCTTTGGAAAAAATTTAACTTGGATCACTGCATTCCCTTCACTTTCTGTTAGTGTATTTAAAGTGATGTTTCAGATGACTATAATGATTTAACACTACAGGCAAATCTGAAACTGAAAGGCAGGTACTAGCTAACAAGGAGAAGGAGAAAGGCAATGAAGCATTTCAAAGTGGGAACTACATGGAAGCTTTGGCATACTATTGTCGCAGTATTGAAATGAATCCCAGAGCAACAGCAGTATACAATAACAGAGCACTTGCAGGTATGTTAAAAGAACTTGAGGATTTATCTGTAAAATGACATAAATGTACCGTCAATATTGGAAAACTCTTGAAGCCCAACAATAAAGACAAGTTATAAAAGCAACTCTGACATCAGAGCTCAAAAAGAGTGAAGTCCGGTTGCCCAGGACAAGTGGAATTTTCTGCTGTGCTGGGCATCCAAGTAACCTTTCGTTCTCACTTACCTGAAGGGCAAACTAAATTTGCCTGGGGCAGGGGAAATTTGAAAGCTGTTCGTCTTAAAATGGCAAGCTGCATTATTCAAGTTTTTTATTAAGCCCTGTGACTTTATTTTATGATTGTGAATGTCCCTTGCAGAAATAAAGCTTGAAAAATTCCAAGAAGCCGTTGATGACTGTAACAGGGTCCTCAGTGTAGAGCCCAACAATGTGAAAGGTACATGTATGTGAACTGCATGTGAAGGGTGACTGTGTAGAGTAAGATGCTAATTACTCCTGATGTAATAGCAAATCTTCCCTTTGATTTGAGGCAAATTTAAAGGAGAATTCAGTGGCTTATCACAAGTCACCTGGGGTTTTAATCCAAGAACACCTTTGCAAGCTTCTTGCAAGCAGTACTGTAGAGTCAATAACACAGCATTACATGAGTAACGCACATTTTGTACGGGTTGCAAAGCCGTGGACAAGATGAGGAGGATGGGGGGAATGGAAGACAAGTTGGAGAAAATTTTGGTATCTGTAAAAGTTGTTTAATACTTTGCATGTGCAATATGATTATATTAAAGATGATCAGAGCTACCAGGGAGACAAGCAAGGCATTTTTACAAGGTATAAGAGATGGAAGATTAATATTCCACCATACCCACTTTGACTGCCTGGTTAAGGTTGAGAAATGTTAAATCTCCTCCTCCTACTTTCCAGGCTGTGTTTAAGTATCAAAATAAAACGTCAAGTATTACATAGTTAAGCAAAAGGTGTTTATTTTTCATTTAGTTTTAATGTTTTGTTATTGCTTTCTTAAAATCTTTTTATAGCTTATCTCAGGAGGTCTATTGCTCAGAGAAGTCAAGGGTTATATGAGGAGGCAACAACAGATCTTTATAAAGTACTTGCAATTGAACCAAACAACAAAAGAGCCAAGGTTGTTGTTAAATTAATTTATTTTACCATTTAGTTGATAGCAATACTTCCGCTGGCATCACCTATTTAAATGATATTAATGTGCTAACCAGAAGCACATTGGTTCTTGTAACAAAGGATTCTTTTGTTCCACTTGTTACAAATTTGAGAAACGAAAATGATGTTTGCTAACAGTGATGTCTCCTAATTTGCTGTACATATATGGCTGTATTGCTTTTGCCAGTTCCTCAACTGAACCACTGTGTTCTCCTAATATAAGGGCATCAAAATAATGAATGTAGTTCTTAGGTGGCCAAAAGGTTTTGTTATATTAATTTATATCATCATTGAGTAAATGTTGTATTGCTGTACAGCTGTATTGCATTTGTCTTGAAACTCCTCAAACTGAATCTGTGTGTCCTCCTTGCTTTGCCACCATGGATTGGGCTCCCTAACGAATGTCCAGACAGTTTCATTCTCTTTGACCTGTATGTAGTAGAGTAATGCCTGGTTCTCTTGTGCCGTGGACCTACCTGGGACGTAGCCTCTGGTACCACCTAGGATACTGTTTGGACGAAGAACATGCACTGCCGGCAACGAGAGCCATTGCAGTTGAAGTCAACTTTCCAGGTATGCTGACAGTGAAGACTGGGATAACCAATGTTGCTGGCCACTTCTATTCTAATATCAGAACAGTATCTCAGGGGGGTACCGACGGCTGTGTCGCCGTCACACTGTAGTTCTACAGTATATGAGAACCAAGCTAATAAGTGGAGAAAGACTGCTCTGGATGGAGTTGATGTTGCTTATATGATGTACTGATGATATTTTAAATATTTTCTTACACAGGAATTGCTTGGTGAAATGAAGAAAAATGAAAGGTACTTTCTCATGAAATTCTAAGTTCTGGTTTAAATTCTAGAATACAGGCAAATGGAAAATGTGAGTCTTCTTAACTTTACCTCTACGTCCACATTTTTCAGTGAAGATGAAAGACCAAGTAAGTCAGGAGAATCAAAGGATAGGAGGAAGCAGGAACATACATCAATGGAAAATGAAACAACTTCTACAAATATTAACAGTTATAACAAAGAATCAACTGCATCTAGAACAAAACCGAAAGGAAAAAGGTTAAAAATTGTGGAAGTTGATTCTGAAAATGATTCCGAAACCACTCAGCATTTGAATGACAATATTTGTGCAGATAAAGGAGATGAAGTAAAACAGCTTATTGACATTACACATGAAAAGGACTCCAACGATGCAACAGCTGCAATGAATGGTGTAAACTCTCATGCAGCTGAAAGGCAACCACAAGTAGCAAAGCCACCTGAGTTGCCAGGTCTTGTAATAAAAGCTCAGGTTGAAGGAACTAGATTGTTTAAACTAGGAAGCTACGCTGCCGCAGCAGAACAGTTTACACAAGCTATTGATATCCTTCAAAAAGGTAATGTGATTAAAATTTGGTTTTGAGATGTACAGCGTTCAAGGGAGGCAGCATGGCCGAGTGATTGGAGCTGTGGACTTGTAATCTGGAGGCCCGGAGTTCAAGTCCCACCCTGAGTGCTAGATGGATTTCTTCACGGTAGTCTCAAGTTCAAATCCTCGGCCACGCTTGTAAAATAGCCAATTGGTTCACCTTGTACCAGCTGGGATTCTCACTTTGTCATTTTCCATTTGAAGTATTTGTTTTATTATCCCTAAACAAACTTCACCACCAAGCCTTGTTTGTGTACAAAATTCGATCTTTGCGTTTATGTTCTTTGTACATGGGTATTCTATTCAACTCTGCTGCCATCAGAACTCATCCACATTGCAAATTGACAACCTCAAAACAAGTCATGGTGGTGAAATTTTCTTGTCTGGGTTATTCTCACTGGCTTGTACACTGTAATTTACGAGTTAAGAAGTAAAGTTCAATATTCGGAAAGTCAGAATCTTCAGTATATGGGAATCTCCTATAGAAAAGTAATTATCAACAGAAAAAGGTTTGTTTCAACATGTTATTGATAAAAACCCAGGAATGAGTATCTTGAGGCAAGAATAAGTACTTGAGGAATCGAGCCTTAAAATTGTGCTGTGCTTTGAGACATTTGGAAATATCCTTTTCCTAAATGAACAATTGAATAAGCCGCAGTTTATTCAAAATTTTTATTGAGGCCTATTCTGTCCACAGATAAACTGTTGTACCATTCATCACTGTGCTCATTGTTGTGTAACCGTGGTTCTTGTTTGGTGAGGATGGGAGATTGTACTGGATGTGTAACAGACTGTACAGCAGCCTTGCAGCTGATACCTGATGCTTTCAGACCCCTGCTTAAGAGAGCAGAAGCTTATGAAACATCTGAAAAGTAAGGTTCTGACTGTTAAAGGAGCTATGTTGCTATTTTTGGTATTACTTTAAACCCTTACAGGCACATTGAAATCAAAGATAACTCTGAAATAATGGTTCAGTTTTATTTAACATTACCCTAGTACTAGTTTTTGTGCCTTGGTTTTTATGATAGAAATTTAGAGTCAACTTTGCGGCAAATGGCAGACTCAAGTTGAGAATTTCTCAGAATAGAAAATGAGCAGATAATAACAATCTAAAACAATTCTTTTGGATAAAAATGAAGTGACACTACTTATTTTTTTTAGTAGAAGTAAAGAACAGGTAAAGACAAGTAATGGAAAAACTTGGTCTCGTGGCACAAATTCACATTTTGCCGTTTTCCGTATACGTGACTTTTAATCTCCTTAATAGCACTTCACGTCAAACCTTAAGCAAAAGCGCGCTTACCTTTATCCCTAAAATGCAAGATTCTTTTGAAGAAAATCTTCAGTTTGTCTTAAAAGTGGTTTTCCTTAGGAGGGGATCTTCAGTGCGCTAAAGATAATGTTCTACCTTCCCCCTCTATCTCCTCTGATTATTGTTTCGGCGGATTTTGTTATTTTTTTTTTATTCCAGATTCGCAAAAGCCTGGTCTGATTATCAGCTGGCACTTAATATTAATCCGCAGCACAGTGGAGCACAGCAAGGAAAGTTGAGGTGATTTTACGTGTAGTAATGGAATAATATTATAGTAAAAAAAGGACAATTCACAGATGCATGTAACAATATGACGAAGGGCCAACGGACTGGCAAAATTTGCTCGCTATAACGAGGTTTCTGTATATCGAGGTTCTTTTTCATATGTTTTACTATTACTAGGATGAAGAAATTTTCGTTATACCAAGGACTTCGTTATATAGAGGTTCGATATTTCAAAGTGAGTTAAGTTAAGTAAGTTAGCTTTATGTGTTATATCCTGTTTTCTCTTGCGTGGTGAAGCTGGTTTTCTTAGAGGAGGAATTTCCAAATGGCTGAGGTGTTGGCAAACGGAATATAGTTTGAGCTCCGTTTGGAGGCCATGGAACCAGAATCCTTAAACCGTCAAAATTCAAATTGCTATTAGTATTTTGTGTTAAGATACAAATATTGTTTTAATTTTTTAGGGTTTCTAGACACCTTGAGAATCTTTACGGATCGAAATGGAGAGAACAAGTCGCCCCAGTATCATCGTCAGCAACATCTCCGCCTGTGGTTAATGGTTCATTGGTCCACCCCTCCCCCACACAGTCCGTTAATGGAGTTGCAAGTAAGCCCCACCTAATTCCCACACAGGCTACTAGTGACCAAACAAACCAATCCATGGTTAACCCGATTAGTGCTTCAAGTACAACTCAGTCTACCCCTGGAGGGGAAGCCAGTGGCTCCACAACTGCGTCTTCAACTCACCCAGCCCCTGTAAAAGACAGTGTTTTTGCTGAGTCGCCAAGTACTGTTGATCCAGCTGTGAAGTTTGCCCAATCTAAAGAGAAGGGAAACGCTTTAGTCAAACAGGTTAGTGTCAAGAATCAGAAAGGGGTATTTCAGTGATCCCCGTTAGTGCAGCCATTAACGGGCCATAAGAAATTGGCCGTGTTAACGGGGTTATGTTATTTGTGATTTAGTTACTTACTTACCATGGAAACGTGGTCAACGATGTATAAAATAATTAGGTAATGTAACTTTGTTTCCAGTTTTCTTCTCAAAATAACGAGCATCTTTTCAATGACAACCCTTTGCGCCCAACAAAATTATGTGGACATACGACGCTGACAATTCCTCAAGTTTAGTATTCAAACACTTAGAACTTTTTAGAATAAACTAGGTTAATAAGTTAACAGGGTATCGAAAATCTGTAACAACCCAAAGAGGCCACTGCATCGGGGACTACGCCTTTCCCAACCGTGATGTAATTTCTAATTTCCCGTGCTATATTCAGTCACCAGACAAGAGGGTGTAGCATACAAAGACAATTCGCCACTTTAGGAACGAGGAACTCAGAGGAACTGGAACCAAAATATGTGCCGCAAGTGTTCCTGGGATAGTTACTTGGGACGCGCCGGTCAGCTATTTGCAAATTCTTTCGTTGCCCCTAACAACAGTCCCAGAAGTCTTTGCGAAAGATATTTTTTGTGGCTTGCTCTCATTTTGTTTGATTGTTTTTTGCAGAACCGTTACGACGAAGCCGTCGCATGTTACACTGAATGCATAGAAATTGATCCCGAAAACGTTGCTGTTTATACAAACAGAGCTCTCTGTTACCTGCGACTGAATCAGGTATGTCATGTAACTCCCCGACAACGAAGAGAAATAACTGTCAAAAAAATAGACATGTTTTAAGTATTTTGGAAAAAATTGAGAAGGCAAGTTGAGTCAACATCAGACTAGAGCACAGCATGTCTCGTCACATCACACTACGCAAGTTTAGATCACAGCTACTCCTCCGTTAGACATTGAACTCGTTGAGGGGCTTGTTTAAATTGTTATTGCAAAGTTGTTTTGAACGTTTCTTTTTTAAAAATTAAAGGACGAGCTTGCCATACAAGATACCACTGAAGCGTTAAGACTGCAGCCAGACAACGTGAAAGCCCTGTTCAGAAGAGCCCTGGCCAAGAAGGTTAGTTTGCTCGTGTTGATGTTTATATACGACCTAGAAGAGGAATACTGGTAACCGGTCGTTTCGATACAACGTGGTTTCGATGCAAAGTCAAGCAGTGAAATTGCGCAAAAATTTCGTTCACTTCAAGCATAGTTTGCGCCTGGACGAG
The DNA here is from genome assembly GCA_964035525.1 of Porites cylindrica. NCBI lineage: Eukaryota > Metazoa > Cnidaria > Anthozoa > Scleractinia > Poritidae > Porites > Porites cylindrica. Next base: position 30,138,626 of record OZ037781.1, on the reverse strand, counting down.
AAAAGCATTTTGGGTGAAAATTCTTCGTTCTTTAAACCAAGTACGTGGAACTATTTACACCTAGCCTCGACTGAATAAAATTGTATCGAAACGAATTTGTATCGAAACAACCGGTAACCTGAATTCTAATGGATGGAGACTTGTTTAATTGTCTTGGAAGTAACCTCACAATACGAGTCTTAATTGAGGATGTGACGATATAACGTCGGGAATTTCGTATCGATTTACAAGGGCGGTATCATTTATATTTTTCATAATAAACCAGGTAGGAGAGAAGTTCTAAAAAGCATTTGTTCTGTCTTTGATTTGCAGGCGCTGAATCAGTATGACTCGGCTGCTCGAGACTTGTTCCAACTGCAGAAAATTGAACCCAAGAATGCCGCAGCTAAGAAGGAACTGGAAGTAGTCCTTGACTTATGTCGAAAGGTGAACGTTAACAATAACCAGAGGATAGGTTTATATCAAGACCCTATCAAAACTGATTTGTGCAAATGGTAAACGCGATTCCGGGGCAAAACTTAGCACAGGGATACCCAACGAGAATATAGTTCAAATCCACTTAAACATAGCATTGTTAAACGTATTTAGTTTAGTATTTAAACGGTAGATATGGGCATATTCTTATTCCCTAAAACTTTTGCATCTGTTCGGATTTCCTAGATGAAAGTCTAGTGATCCGAAAATTATAGGGATCAAAACTTACCTTTTCGAAAATTTCAGCCACAAAAAAGGCTCCTGAAAAATTCTAGGTGACGTTTTTAGGGTAAAAATCCGTTACAAATGGGCAACCATACCATTTTTTAGCTGTTCGAAAATCCTAGGAGAGGCAGGCAAGAAAGAAATTTTATAACAAATGTTCCGAAAAGTCTAGATCTCAAATCGTCTTCCGAACAGATGTTTTCCGAAAATTGACGTTGGGTGCCCCTGTTACCAGTCCTAAATTTTGCTTATCGTTTACCCAAACCGTAAACCGACCGATGGTAAACAACCATAGTCTTGAGTTTTTGGACGATCAACTCGTTCCCCAGCTGTGCCCTCAGGCTACTTGGACAGCAGCTGGTCCCCGCAAGATGGTTTTACTTCATATATGGCCCAAATAATCAACCGTTTATGAAGTACCTACTCGGAAGAGACGCTGCTAACTGAGAGAAAATGCGACGTTTGGTTGTTTACGAAACATTGTCGCTTCTTGTGATAGACTAATTACTGCCTCTTTATGACGAAGATAAGGATAGACTAACAATATTAAATGTTTGATGTTCACTTCAACTTTACTAAAATAAGTTTACTTTGTTGACTTCCATGTATCACACGATTTCTGCGTTGAAAATTCTCCATGTCCAATCTCTCGTGGCGACCACCCGCTGACCAACAAGCTCCAGGACTCTGGGCCAATAGAATGTTCTAATACACGGGCTCTGTCCAATCCAAGCTGAGGGACTCTATCTTTTTTCTACTCAGGAGCGTAGGGAATCCACTGAAAAAGGCACAAAGACGAAGAAAACTAAAAAGGCAAAGGAGAAGAAAGAGCAGCAAAAGCCACAGGTTACCCAGGAAGAGAAACCTCAAAAGTGGCGAAGAATTACTGTCAAGGATGTTCAGTACGATGACGAGGTGGTTTCATTTTTACAACGATCAGACAAATAATTTACAAAATATCACGTGATTTACACGCTTTCAGCATAACCAAGAGAGGATAACCAGAGGTTCCTTTGGACGTTATTCAAAGCTTTAAAGACCTTGCCGCTTTCTGCTCTAGTGAACAAACACAAAGAAATGATCCAGAGGCTTGGGTGGGTGGTTTCATACAGATCATTGTAATTTGCCCACCGGAGCCTAGAGTTGATGTGTTTGTTCACAGGAATGCGGGAAAGGTCTCTTAAGGCTTTCGCGCCTGCTGCTGCTCCTGCGTGCCCCAAAAGGTGGCTCTAACTTCTGAGTCTGTGAACTGACTAGAAATTCTCCACTTCAAGGGTTCATAGAGAAGGCTAGGAGGCAGTGTTTTCCTTTGGTACTGCTTATTATGCGGCACAAGTGAATGGACGAAATCCTCTGGTTTGATCATTCAAATGAAACCTCTTTAGCAGTACTTTACATGGTGCTATTTACTCAGTGTCAATATAATCCAAATTGGAGAGTGATGGTAGTGGTGGTGGTTGGGGGAGGGGGGGCACTTCTGCACTGTGTGGTTTGAAAGGGTTTTTGAGATATGGTGCAGATATGAGATTTCAGAAGCAATTTCAAGACAGGATTTTTCGCTCTAAAAGTGGCAGCCATTCAGTGGGAAGAGCATCACCATCCATGACCTGTGTTGAAGGAATTGAGATTGTTTTTTTTTCGCAGGATGATGAGCAGCCAGTCTCTCAAGAACCAAAGGAGCAGTCCTCAATCAGACAACCAGACAAAATCCCTCTTAATCCCAGTGATAGGAACACAGGAAAACCGGTCAAGCTTGTCAAGGTGTGTTAAACCATGCTATACCAAATATCCTACCTACTATTTGCTAACACCCTAATCACGTACCTTTACTACGAACACGAGTTTGTTCTTGAAGTAAACTATGATCACACAATCTGACACTGGTTGTTTTCCTATCTACTGTTGTACTTTTTTTCACCACCAAAATTTGGGTTGACCGAGAATCACGCCTAGCGAGCGATCATAGTTCGAGTTTCAAGTCGGGCCTCAGTTATGTACAGTCGTCAACTCGGCCCTTTTGTGCGAAGGAACCCTTCCTAGTAATCCTAACCGATCTGTGCTTTAATTAATAGACTACACCTTATGACTTTTTTCAAGCCTGGAATTCGGTGAAAAAGGGAAGCTACAAAGACTACGCCGATTTGTTACGACAGCTGGACACCAAACGACTTGCCAAAGGTAAGCAACTCTTCTCGTTAACTGGAAGCTGCAGTCATGGACAAAAGTCCTCGGGACAGTACAGCAATATTCATATTTTTCTTTCATTTCTGGGTTCCCTCATAAAACAGTGCATCCTTTTCGAAATTCTCGTGCAGTTCTCCCTCCCCCACCCTATACACGCGTTTAACGTTGTTTGTGGGGTGAGGGGAGGGGTTGGACCTGTGAGAATTGGAAAACGCCGAAGAAATTCAAAAGTGTCTCAAGACTTTTGTCCATGATTGTAGTTATCGGGGATGGACGATAGAGGCGGATTCTCCACACAGCGAACAGGCTTCCGTGGGAAACTGCTTGCACTTTCTTGATAGTTCCTCGCTCTTTACTCGAGAGCTTTCTCGTTTTTCCTTTGCCTAGTACCCATCAGCAAACCTATTAACAGGCTCACCACCTTTTCCCTTTAAAGGCGATGTCATTATCGAGAAAGTTAAGTGGACCGTGGTAACGAGACTGGCCCTGGGGCGTCCTCCGCTCCTCGTACAAAGTTATTGCAATTACTATAGACACGTTTATTTCATTTTCTTTTTCAGTTCTCAGCAATAAGCTTGAGGCTCCCATGCTAAGTAGCATCATTGCAGCTCTAAGCCAAGAAATTGCTCCACAAGGTAACTTAAAATACCGACAGTTTGTTGTTTTTTATGTGAGTAGGTATGTTTGTGACATGTACCTAGTTTAAAGGCCTTTCTAGCCTAGGACCAGGCCTCTTAGTGTCTAGCTGGGGCACAGGGCTATCAGCTGGTATACATTTGGAGTAGCCCTGGTTAAGTCCAGGCGGGTGGGGATGTTCTAAAGAGCGTAGTTTTTGCTGTACGATGGCTTTGCTGAAATTTCCACCAGGGCTTAAAAGGCAAGGAAAGAAAAACATGGCAAAAGCCCCCCCCCCCCCCCCCCCCCACCCCCTTTCCCTCCTAAGTCGCCCGCTCGGTAAGATTGGCTTCATAGCTATGTGCAGGCATACAATACAGTAAAACTTTATCTTTTGTTAATAAATAGTTGTTGTTGTTGTTCTCCCGGTATTTGACTTTTTTCTCCACTAAGGAGCCTGATTCCAGGTTATGGCCTTACCTCCCACTAGTCTCCGGTAGCTTTGTGGTACAGGACGAGTTACACAAAGTCGCTCGGGTCAGCTGCGGTTGAGAGAACTCTGATTTTCTTTTTGCCGAGTCGTCTATCTCCGTGTCACTGACTGAAGAAACATCATTTTCAAGTTTTATTTTTGTACTTTCCTTAATTTAGGGGAGGAATCCTTGGCATTTGACATCTTAGAACAACTCACTCACGTGGAACGGTTTGACATGGTGTTGCTTTTCATGTCAGCAAAGGAAAAGAATGGTATGTGTTACTCTTTATTTTGCGATATGAAAGGCCGTTTTTCAAATTCTACTTTATATGGCTAGCTCCTAGAAGGGGTACGATAAAGCAAAATAAACCGGCTTTTTGCCAATTATTGCATGGTTCCCCGATCTGTTATCAAATAATTCTTACTCGCTTGTGCTTGATCACTTCCAGGTTTGAGCCAGACCTGTTTAAGATCATTTTTCAGATCAGTCTCATGGAAACAAACTGAATACAGTCAGCTATTTTAATGGTACCTTACGTACACAGGCCTTTCGATTTTCCGAGACAAATCGTAACTAGGAAGAACGAAGGGTTTCTGTCCGCAGTGTATTCGATTTTTCATTTATTTAAAACTATTGATTTTCAATTTGCTTTTATCAACAGAACTTCAGCAGCTATTTTCCAAACTACAGGCCGCGAGGTTAAAACAGGACTTTGTGACAAACGAAGCATTTGACAGTTTAAGACAGAAGTTCAAGATTTGATTTTTACGAAAACTTGTTTTGACGAAGTTGTCATCAAAAGTCCTCACGAAGCCCAAGCCTTTGCGTCGAAACCTGGGCACCAGAACTAGGCCCAGCGCCCCGGAGTGTCCGGCTTTGTGCAGAGTTTGAGTTCAGTTGTGAGAACATTCTAGACTAAAAGAATCAGCTGTTCCTTTTAGGCCCTTGTTAAATGCGAGCGGCGTTAGGGATTTCGAGCAATCACGATGCCGACGTCAGCTAAAACGTCTTTTTAGAAAAAGTCAATTTGCTCTGTTTCAATCTCTTCGTGATCAAATTGTAAGTGAATGCAAAGAAATTTTCTTAGAGTTGAATTTTAAATGACCCCATCCAAGTTCGTTGGCTTGTCCCCCATAAAGCGTAACATTAGGGCCATTTATACGAGGAAAAATAAGACGCGAACTGTACCATTTATACGAGCATGTCTTATCTAATAAGACGCGTCTTAGCTAAGCCGCGTCTTATTTCAGACGAAATGTGCTGTTTATACGGAAAGTTCGCGTCTAATTTAAGACGCGTATTATGTAAGACGCGTCTTATTTTTCCTCGTATAAATGGCCCTAATGTGACATTTCACGTCCCAGTCGTAGTGGCGGCAAAGAAAATGCACCAAAAAGTTTGATGCTCGTGCAGAGTTGTTGTATTACTTATTTGACGTTCTTTTTGCCGTCGCCATCGTGCCGTGGGCTGCTTGATTGCTTGTAAACTGGTTGAATTATTCTTGCCTCTGTGTAGATGAAACCTGTCTGAACCATTCCGCGGGCTGCTTAGGCCGGTCTTAGTTCTAAATCTAGTGTTAGTTACATTTCAGCTGTCGGAATAAGTCAGACCTTATAGAGCTGATGTTTTGAGCCCTTGACATGTTCTTTTATCGCAGCGGTTCATAATTTCGGGTTGGTCTTGTGTTATAAGCATCTTCCTGAAAAGCCGGCTTCCTTACGTTGTTTAACTATTTTTGAGATTTCGGCGCATAACGCATTTACTCCAATGATGCGCCATTCTTGACCCTTTACTTCATGATTAGAGGCAGAAAATACTTTAAAAATTCCAAAGCTGAGGTCTCTGTACGTGCTTTCTATTTGCCAAAAACTTTCATAGTTTGTAGATGAACAGCATTGGGTAAAATACCAGTCACGTAATATTCGTCACGCAACACCGCTAGACTAGCTATTGTCACACGTAAAGACTTCCTTGTAAAACTAGCACCACTTGTCCTGTAATATCAACTCTGTTGTCTTCCCGCACGTGAATAGTTAGCTCCCCACCACGTGAAGAGCACTGACGAGCTGTGACAATAAAATAAACGAGGCTATTAAACTATTTTATGAGCGTTAGAAATATACCAAAAGTGACGGAAACCATTGTGCGGCAGAAATCTGTAATGCCAACTTTGAGGCACATTACTGAACTTACGCAAAAAGACGGCAAAGGAAAGAAGACGGCAAAACTAGAGTGTAAAGCGCGAGAATAATATTTGAAAGCTTTCTCCCAAACTTCATTCTCCTTTAAACAGGACAAGAACACAATAAGTAAAGATCACGACAAAACACGCAAGTAATAGCCCTGTCATGTTTGTCACACACAAACGTTTTGCTGTCCTCTTCTTTCTGCCGTTATGTTCCGTAAGCACCACTTATATGAGGCGGACGTGCTGTATAGCCAACTAAACCAATATGGCAGAAACCCTTCCCAACCCTTTAAGGCAACCCCCCCCCCCCCCCCCTGTAGGGAGGACACGGGACAAATAATTCCAGTGTTTGCTCATTCTAAAAACAAAAGCCTATTGCCAATTGCATCTGCCACTGCGCGCTTTCTTTTCTTTCTTCTCCCTACCCTCGCTACGTAACAAAGAGGCCTCTATGGAGGGGAGAGGAGCCACCTCTCTCCTCACACTGCGACAAAGCGCGCAACGATGACACATCGCCAGTAGTACTCTACGCAGCCTAGATCACTTTAGCTCGTCATTCTACTTGCCCCAAGAATCGGCCCGAATGCAGTGCAACGGACTTCTAGTAATCTGTACTCGTAAAAACTCACCATAAAGATCAGTTTTCTTTAATCTTGTTGACCAGTAACTAGCAAGAACTGTGTGCGCTGAACCTAAATAAAACATGCGGAGTGAAAGAAAAAGCATCTGTAGGATCAAGAGGAATGGAGTGAGCACGTCTCCACACTACAGCATTCTCGATTCCATTTGGGGAGAAAGGATAGCGCAGTGGTGACGGCAAACGCCTCCCACTAATGTGGCCTGGGTTCGAATCTCGGCGTCGAACCCGTTTGTCGTTGATTCTCTCCTTTGCTCCGAGAAGTTTTTCTCCAGGTACTCCGGTTTTCCCCTCTCCTTAAAAACCAACACTTCCAAATTCCAATTCGATCTGGAACGCCCGGACACGTTTTATCGACTTCTTAAGAACTCTTAAGTGCTCTGTGGACGGTGGGTAAACAAATTACTAAAATTTTACAATGACAATACCTCTTCGATTCCGCGCGTCGATCGGCTGAAGTATTCAAAGGATCTGGAGTCGAGAATGCTGTCAAATTGTAAGCAGGTGAAACACCACGCAGCGTAGAATTTTCCTGAACGCTTCTCAACTACCTTAGAAAATTTCTCACGTGTAAACTTAAATTTAGTCTACACTGAATTATTTTTTCGTAAAGCTAATCAATGACGGTACGCCGATACCCATTTCTAGAAACGATCCAATTCGAACTCGATACTTGCTAACATCCTTAGTATGACACTGACGTCATTTTTCACGACATTGTGTCCAGTCTCCAGTCTAACTGCCACTAGCGTAAGCCTAGTGCGATACCTGTGGCAAGAGGGACATTTGACCCTTCACTCACCTGTAACTGGATCCTCAGGGACACCACGCCATGGAGCGAAATATCGTGAAATGAAGTCGTAGACTTCTCCAGTTGTGTCCACACAGCCATTTGACTCAGTCCCCTGAAGTGTTACAATTACCCCGCGGACAATCCCCGCCGAGTGGGCTGACGTCATTGCTTGGAAGTCTGGGCAAAAATCTTCCAACTCCTTCCTGTAGAAAAACATAAAAACTTACAAGTACTGTTCACGTTAGAGTCCAAGCCCCGGTTGTTCAAACGTTGGAAAGTACTATCCACCGAATAAATCACTTTTCAAAGGATAAATACTAGGGACACCAATTGCGTCATCTACTGGATAGAGATTAAATATCTAGCTGATAGCGTTATCCACCTTTCATTAAACTCGGCCCGGGGAATCTCCGATTATTTCTGCTCATTTGCCAACACTTTCACTTCGTATCGCATTTATCTCTCTAACTGGAGTGCTTGGTAGTCTCGTTCCCACAGTCCTTGCTGAATAAAGCTAATCGAACAATTTTCTAACCTTGTCAAAGAAGGTTGCAGACACAGCAAAAGGTTGTTGGTCGTTTTATTGTATTCCACTTCCTTTACTGCGAGGTCTCCCACAACTAAAATGAAATATAACGAAAGACAGGAAATTATTTACCCTGCTAGCAGAGTCGCTTTGATCTTTCCTAAGAACGATGGAGACTCTGTTCACAGGGTAGAAATTACTTAGCATGTGAACAAGCCGAGATGCGGAGGCGCAGCTTGCAGAGAATTTAATGTTCTCGCAATATCGGATTGGGGAAGGATTTCATCTCAACAGCGTAAATGAAACAAGAGTAGAAGACAACAACGACACACGATAGAATTAAAAGTTGAAGCCACCTTGTGCGGCATAATAAACAGTACCACGGCAAAGTACTGCTCAGTAACTTTTACATAATTGGTCAAACTTAAGGATTTCCTCAATAGACCCTTCCACGATCTCCACAAAGTCGCGATTTGTATGTGCCCCGACGTCTGAACAAATTCCGCCAGTTTGCGGAGCTATATCTCCGTTAGTTTCCAGTAGGAACAAACCACTTTGAAACACGGCAGTGTTAGTGATTTCAAAGCGTTCTTTCCAGCCGCGTTGACAGATTTTCGGTAACTGGTTCCAGTAAACAAGTTGAAAAAACCGTGGATAGGGTCTTTTCCACTAACACGTTTTGCGCATTTGACAGCTTAATACAACTGCAGCTTTCTTGTTGCGAGAGAAATAGCTTTTGGGACACTTGAACATGAAATCAAGGAAACTCAAAAACAAACAAAAGGAGGCATTGATGGCTTAAAACACACCTGCTCTGATAAGTTTTGTAATTGATGGATCTTCCTAACAAAAATATGAAACATATTATGGAATAAGACATGAATTCCAACACTTTCATGTCTAAGGGGCCGACCATTTAACTCTTGAGGTGGGGCGGGGGGGGGGGGGGGGGGTGGGTGATTTAAAAAAAAAAAATTCCTGCAAGCGCTTGTCGGAAGAAAAAAATTGCATGCAGCACAAATGTAATAGAAAGCTTATGGGAAAAACAGGGAAAGAAATATCCTGCCCACCGGATTGCTAGGAATAAGAATTCTTGATGACCAGAAATCACCCACCCCTCCCATCAAGAGTTAAATGGTCGGCCCCAAAAATATCTTTCATAAGTTAAAAGGGAATTATCGTGAAAATTCTCTCTGTTTCAGTGTATTTTCAAGTTATTGTAACTATGCTGGAGTTATGAAGATGGAGAGGTTACATGCATGTAAGCATGACGTTTACGTCAAATGGCAAACGCGAATTTGTACCACGTGACCAAGTTCCCATTTACTTGTCGTTACTTGACGTTTACTATTCATTATTTCTACACTTAAATAAGTAGTTTCACGCAATTTCTTATCCAAAAGAATTTTTTTGAGCTGTTTTTATCCGCTCATTTTCTATTTTAAGAAATTCTCAACTTCAATCTGACGTTTGCCGTTTGCCGTATACGTGAGTTACCTAACTCAGTCAAAGCTGAAAACTTCGAAGTTCATCAGACACGCACGGAAGGCAAATTTTCGTCAGAAATTTCGGCTTCACCCTAGAGTTTACCTTTCCCGTTCTCTACATCTCGCTTCTTTAAATTTTCTTTGCCCGTTTCTTTTTCCCCTTTTGCTGAACATTTCCGAGGCTTCGTTTTGGCGGGAAACGTTTTCGGTAAAACCCGGTGAATCGTGAATGAAGTTTAGGAGAGTAGTGAAACAAAATTTTCAATAGAATTTTCGGTTAGCGTTTCAGGATTTTTAAGTTTCTGTGCGGCCTGTTTGACTGAATTGCTTCTGGGAATGGTTTGAGAGATCATCAAAAGATGTGACAAGTGGTAAAAGGGACGTGGTTCCACGCAGGCAGTAATGGGCGATTGAGGTATGTTAACAAAATAGCCATTTTTGTCAAAACATCTAAACTGCCTGAACCCATTTATCTATAGCTCAAGTCTGTTTTTGGCAGAGAACGTAATCTGCAAGTGGACATCAGAAAAGGATGCCACAGCCTCACTTTCATGCGGTAAATAAATTGTCAAATAGACACGCATTACGTGCAAAAGAGATTATGTTATCTTGGAACAATGTTCTTCCGCAACAGTAGCTAGCCAATAGGAGGAAGAGGAGCTGCCCCTAACCATGAGACCCCTTATTGTTAAAAAAGCTCTTTGAGGCAAAGAATTATTATTTAACTTCCACATAACATCATCTTACCCCAGACAGCGGCCATGGTTCACAAGGGTTGAGTGGAAAATCTAAGCATATTGATGAACCTAATACAAATATACAAAAATAACAGAATCTTAAGGCGCTTTCCATTTGTCAGAACTGACCAGCCAGGACATTCCTGTCATAAGGAGAATTTCACTTTAAATCAAAACTATCAAGTTAGATCAGTCAGGTCCTGAACACTATCTACAAAGAAGATGGATTTTCAGCAAAAACCCTTTGGAAAAAGGCTACTTCATTCAGGTCAAAATGACTGGTCCAGCCAAGGTCCGGCCAGCCAGTTCTGACTCTTAGAAAGCGCCCTTAGTATGGTCAGTGTCATTTACCACTGAGTAAAATTGTAGGTTTATTTGCCATGATATATTTAGACTGTGTTTCAATTTTATCCTTGGATAAAATGTCGTTATTATACTTTACCACGCCCAAGACCGAAGAGAGATAACATGAATAAAATTAACCGCTACATATACAGCAACATTTAAAAGCTGCTGCATATAATTATTTCGAAAGGCAGTGATTTATGATGGCCTAACATATACCAGGGGAATACTCCCTATAACATCCTATACAGGAGGCTATTCACAACTTAAAAGTTTATCAACAGGTAGGGAAATCTGTCATTTCAGTCTGCAAAAAGGCTGGAAACACCTAACAGATGCCTTCTATGGTTGTGTAAAGTCAAGAAAATTTTCTAGCTCTGTGATTTATTCATATGTTAAAGACAGCGCAGTTACAGCAGTAACAGGGAGCAAGGGATGGCACAGTGGTGAGAGTGCTCGCCTTCCACCAGTGTGGCCTGCGCTCAAATCCCGACATCGACGCCATATGTGGGCTGAGTTTGTTGTTGGTTCTCTCCTTTGCTCCGAGAGGTTTTTCTCCGGGTAATCCGGTTTTCCCCTCTCCTCAAAAACCAACATTTCCAAATTCCAATTCGACTGGGAATCAGGTAGACCAAGAACCACTTTGTGGATGTTCTACCTCCAAATCATTATTTGTTATTCATTTAACAGAGATGCATGGTTCTTAACTAGGTATGTGAAAAGGATACCATTTTGTCAATAAAAGGTATTCAAAACGGGTACTTTTCCTGTCAAAAATGGTATGTGAAAGGGTAAGGGGTTGGACTGCAGGGCAGAGCCATGGGAACTAAATTAATTTTACCTAACAAAAGACATAGTGTACCTTCGTTTCTAGCTTTTAAATTTCCACTCAATGTTTCAAAGGTAACTTCTTTGTTGGGATTACCTGAAGTAAACCAAAATGCATTGAATTAAACAACATTTATTTGACCTCATGTTCTGAAAATAAAAATTTTCTAATACAAAATTTAATGCTGGCAGCATGGTGCTCTATTCAGACCTTACAACATCACTTCCCGAGCACCTAAAGAAACCTTGGAACTGAGACCAGAACCTTACATTTTTCAGTAAAAACCTGGAGACAGCTAGAAATATCCACAACTAATGATAATCAGATTTCAAGGCATTTAACTGCCCTAAAACAAAGAGACATGGATTTATCAACAACAAATTTGTGCAGTATGGCACAAGACAATCAGTCCTCTACGAGCCAAAACTAAAATAGTTTTACAGTAGACTTTTAGTTTTGGCTTGTGAATATATAATGCCATTTCTATGAGCTATTTCAACTGATTACAAAAGAAGATTGTTTTCAAAGCCTAAAGTCTCAAGAGGGAAAAAAATAATTTGGAAGGGAAGAACTGGCAGATGTACAGTTTATATTCACTCACCTAAGCAGTTGAACAAAACTGCAGCTGATGCCAGTGTTGCATGTCCACACAGTGGAACTTCACATGTTGGAGTGAACCATCGCAGACCAAAACAAGTACCTATCAAAATATTGTACCATATTCAGCCCCCAGAGACATCTGCCTTGCAAGGCAACTATATCAGAAGCACCCATCATGGTCAAAAGTAATGCACAAGCTCCATGGTCCTTAAACCTGAGGAACTTTTTTTAAAGGCATGGTTCTGTACTGCCATAACACTATGTTTTGATCATCCTGAGCAATACCATCATTCCCAAAACTGTCGAGACAATCAAGATGATCTGGATTTGTTTTCATGTATAAAACATGATTTCCCAAAAGAATAAGAATCCTGCAAGGGCACTAACAAAAGTTTTGGATCAGCTTGAATAACAGGCATTTTAAAACTGCAGGGTACACAGCAGGAGTCAGCCAGGCGTACATGTGGGTTGATAATATTTGAGTCTTGAACACTCTGCTCTTTTAATACCAATTAACAATTGAATGGTATTTCTAGTTTGCTTACCTTGACTGTAAGTATCTTGACTATTTTTCTCCAGAATGAAGCCAGTATTTGACAAATTCATTTCCTGTGCAATCTTTTGTAACATTTGATCACTTAGGTGCTGTGAGAGGAAAGGGATAAATCAAAGTTTTATTGAAGTGTTACGACTAAAGGACCAAAATCTTGCTCTTCATTCAGAAAAAATAACTGTTCTTGGATAATGCCTACACATTATCTTTGCACTGTATAGTTTTTTTGACTTGTAGTCATAGTGTTAATGTCTTTTTGCCACTGTCAGTGGAAACCAATGAATCGTCAACCCCAGCACTTGTGTAGTGCAGGTCCCAGTTGTTCAAAAGGCGGATAGAGTTATCCAACAAATCTCTATTCAGTGGATATAGCAATATTGGTTTCCATAATACTTAGCCATTGGATAGTGATTTATCTGGTGGATAACAGCATCCAGCGTTTGAACAACCGCATCCTAGGTCAATAGCCTTTTTCAGGTTTTTTTTTTCAACTTTTGACATGAACAAGTTTGGGAAAATCTGTCAACACCACTGAAAAGAGTGCTATAAAATTAGTAAAATTGCCAAGTTTGAAAATGAAATTTCACAGATGTTTGTATGGTGGGGGGCACAAACTTGCCCCCCAACATACAAACAACCGAAAATTTTTGTAATTTTGCGGAGCTATAACTTGGCTCACTTAAGATGTATCACTTTCAAATTTGGCAGTTTTACTAATTTTAAGGCGCTCTTTTCAATGGTGTCGACGGATTTTTCTGAACTTGTCCATATAAAAAGTTGAAAAAACCGTGAAAAGGTCTATAGTGAGGCATTTTGCCAAACTGATTTAAAATGGTATCCTTTAATCTTTTCGGGTTAAAACAAAGCATGACATGCTCAGATTCCCAATAGGGGTTTAGTTTAAATTTCCTAATTATAAGCATTTCCGCCCCCATTCATAGGGGGTATCAACGCCTACTCCCCCTTCCCCAACTACCACAACTCCTTTCAGACTCTTTTTAAAAAAAAACTCTGGGCAGGGACAAAAATGAGGTCTGGATGCAAGAAATAGACCCAAACAGAAGGGAATTCGCTTCATTTAGAAGGCAACCCTGGTCTAATGCTCCCCCACCATGCCCGCCAGCGTCCGTGGGTATGGGGGTGCAGAGTTTTCCATTGACGGCCGCATAATTCATATGTAGCTGAAAAAGACACTCTATTTTTCCTCTCTGTTTCTTACTAAAAAGCCAACCGTTATAATTCAGACCGTTCAAATTATCACTAACATCAGCGCAAACAAGACTGAAGGTTCGCAATTATTTATCTCAATACGCGAAGCAACTGTTGCCGCTTGCCAAACCTGAGACAAGATTTACCCGTACTCCAGCCTCCCTCGCATTCTCTAACTCAAAAGACTAAACCTCACCTTTGACCCTACAAGACAAACCGCAGCTGGATTTCCACTGAAAGGCTTACTTGTAAAAGCATCGATAATAAACAATGAAAGACTCGCTCTTCTTTCGTCCGCCATCTTGTTCTTGATCTTTACCCTTTCGTTACCAGTGCGCGAGCGGGCGAAAAAGTGTACTGGGACTAAACTGGGACTAGCAGGCGCTTCGGCGCTCATTTGGAACAGCCTACTCGGCGGGTTCAAAAACTGGCTGGGAGATACTGGACGGGTGTAGAGGATTTTCTCTGCACATAGGTAATAAACAAATGTAATGGTTATGAAGCCCAACAGATGTCTTTGTCACGTGGTTTTGTTACCTCAAGAGGGCAATGGCGTAAACTGCGATCAGGCGTTTTTTTGTTTTTTTTTTTCTGGAGAGAAAAAGTCTGCGAACGCCATACTAAAAGCGAGCGAAGAAGGACTCGTGATCGCATGGGGTACCCATAACTCGGCTCCTGGTCATGCTCAGTCGTTATTTTTCCAATAGCATCAGTCTATTTTTTTAAATTTACTGACCACTGGAATGAACCTTGTACCGGCCCGCAAAAAACTCAAAAATATGGTCCAGTATTCAGGTAAGTGCTTCAAATTCGAGAGGAAAATTAACGACCATGAAATCGCGCGTGATAGCTCAGAAACTATTGCCCCTTGAAGGTCATTTTTTTTCCTTTTTACAGCTAAAAAAAACGAATAAACTACTAATGGCAGAAAAATTCGCTTTACTTTGAAATGCATACTGAATATTTTCGGTCCACCTCTATTAAATAGACTGTTTACATTTATACCATGTTCTTTGCCTCAGCTGTGTATTAAATAGTATTTCATCTGCACATTTACCTGCGTGCAAGTTCTCCGGGGCGGTCTGACGGTGGGGCGAAAAAGGAGGCATTCGCCTCACCGCCAGAGAGCTTTTTCGCAGACTACATCTATATTTCAGTGTCACGTATTTTATTTAGTATGCACGGCCCTGCAAGCTTTTTAAAATAAAGGTTTTATGTTATCACGTATGTTACATAGTTGACGCTTGAACTGCCTGTGGAACAACATGGTAAAAAAGGCGAGTATGCGTTCTCTGTTAACGTGGAAAGCAATAATACTTCCAGTTATGAACTCAAGATGAAGGCCAACAATTTGTTCACGTCCGTTTACAGGGCATTTATGTCGATGATAGCTATTTTGAAGCAGGTAACCTTTAATAAAAAGCAGATCCCGCATTACAACAGACAGAGATTGAGTTTCTTTCATGCCACTCTGACCAAGGTTGAATTTTCGCAACGTTTTTCATTTGCCTTTTGTAGCAGAGCAACTTTAATTTGCCTCACAACGTAAACAGCGTATCAAATAATATTCCCCGCACGACAAGACAATAAGGTCTGAAGTCACAAGTACAAACTTCCTTGTAAAACGAGCACCGCTTGTCCTGCGATGTCGACTCTTCCGTCTTCGCCAACCTGAATAGTGAGTTCCCCTCCACGCGGAGAACACTGCCGAGCTGTAACGGAAAACAAAAACAACAACAAATAAACAGTATAGGTCGGTTATTTAAAAGAAGTCTAAATTAGGCCGCTGTTTCAGAAATTATTGGATTTCCAGATCTCTTCCTAGGTGGATTATTATAAAGAAGCTTAATGTTTCTCCAGTCAACCTTGGTCAGGGGCACCCAACGAGAATATAGTTCAAAATCACTTAAACATAGCATCGTTGAACGTATTTTAGTGTTCAAACGGTAAATACAGGCATATTTTTATCCCCTAAAATTTTTTCATCTGTTCGGATTTCCTAGCTGAAAGTCTAGTGATCCGAAAATTATAGGGATCAAAACTTACCTTTTCGAAAATTTCAGCCAGAAAAATGGCTCCCGAAAATACTAGGTGACCTTTTTACGGTAAAAATCCGTTAAAAATGGGCAGTTATACCATTTTTGGGAGGTTTGAAAATCCTAGAGGCATGCACTCCAAGCAAGAAATTTAACAACAAATGTTTCGAAAATTCTATACCTCAAATCGTGCTTCCGCGAACAGATATTTTCCAAAAATTGTGGTTGGGTGCCCCTGCTTGGTGCTTCAATGAAACTTCAGTTATGTCCAATACTGTCGACATGAGACGAGTGGAAAAATACTTTTCACAACTTGTACAAGCGGACAAATTGCAGATACTTCATATTCATCAGACCTGACTTACAGTTTCTGTAGGTTCCTCTTTTTGTCGTGTTGGGTATAGCCATGGGGGATGTGGATACAGAATTTAAGAAAGGCTGGGTTCCCTGTAATGGACGCCTAACTTACCATATAAATCATTCTTTTGTAGCCTTGACGACCAATAACTAGCAAGGACCGTGTGCGCAGACCCTAAATAAAATACAGAAATATTATCGCTCGTTAATTCCTATATTAATGCCCAAGTATGACAGCAGTTAAAATTTAAGCTAAAAGCCATCTATGAATGTCGCCTGGTGTGTACCGACCTAAGGCCTCTACTTATCGGTCTTAAAAAGGAACGGCAGGATCTGTCAAAAGATACGTTTGCGGACTTACATCTCACCGGGAGGAGGCATTTGACATGTTCTAGACGAAGTTACTTTCCTAATCACAATCCTAAAACAAACTGGGCTAAAAAAGATAGCGTGGGCGGCCTGTAATTTTAGTTCACTAACCAGTTACTGGATCCTCAGGGATACCAACCCAAGGCGCAAAGTATCGTGAAACAAAGTCGTACACTGCTCCACTATTGTCGACGCAGCCGTTTGACTCATTCCCCTTAAGAGTTACAATTACACCACGGACAAGCCCAGCCGAGTGAGCTGACATCATTGCCTGGAAGTCTGGAGAGAGCTTTTCTAAGTCCTGCCTAATTAAAAGAACAGTCTTAACGTCAACAAAATATTAACGATAAAGGAGATCACACGAAACAGCTTTTAACCACTCTTCTTTTGCCTGCACACTGAACTCCGCTTGTCAAACCTACAGTCAAAGCTGTCTCAAGCGGTCATCCTTGCGAAAAGACCAACTGACCGCTTAAACGTGACGTTACACGGGACGATTCGCAAAGACGATTTTTAGAGCCGTACTCTGTATAGTGAGAGGTTGCTGAAGGATCGATGGGTGACGGATATTTGCGCCTGGAATCATTTTCGAGTTTCGTGTTAAGATACCAGTATAAAATTTCTGTTGTTAAATTAGTAATTAGGATTAATACAGGTTGACAGTTAAATACGGGGATAAACCAGGTCTTAAAGAGAGATGTTGATGAGAAGGTGTATCCAACACAGACTTGAAGAATCAACTTCGAAGGGTTTTTCGTATCTCTTCGTGTGCCCAAAAAAGAAATTAGAAGCCAACACACAAATGTGGCATATGTGTTAGAGCATTGAAAAGGTCCCTCCCAACAAACAGATCTTTTAATAGACATGAGGGAGATTAAAGAAACTCGACAGGACCTGAGGAAAGGTAACTGCGGCAAACTGATTAAGATTATAGATCGTTTACACAAGACGTCACGGCGGCCAGAACGTTGAAACGACGACCAACACGGTTAAATTGCTAATAGAAATTCTTAATAATGAATAATACTTGTTACTGCTTCAGCCTGACCTTGTCAAGGAAGTTTGCAAACACAGCAGGAGTTTCTTGGTTGTTTTGGAGTATTCCACCTCCTTTACCGCAAGTTCCCCTACAACTACATATAAAAAGAAGAAAAATGAAAAGAAATATATATATATAGAGAGAGAGAGAAAATTTGTCACAGTTTCCCGCGAAACCTCGAAACCGCGCCAATAAATGAAGAAATAGTATCCCCAAAGCATTCCCATAGTACTGTTCGACACAACACCAACCCAGTCTGACACTCGACCTTAAAATGTCCAATTTATGACTGATGACGAATACCTGTTCTAATCAGTCTTGAGATGGTTTGGTCCTCCTATTAAAGAAGAAAACAGAAACGTTATACCCTTTATTACTAGTACGCATCGATAAACACTGTGCGTCATATTCTAGAAATTTCTTCTGTACATTACCACGTTTCAGATTTTTAAGAGGTGTTTGTGTTTACCATGTTTCCCCGCCATAAGTGCTCTAGCAGATTATTCTAGTCTGCACAGGCAGCCCACGGGGCAAAGTATCACTTGAGTGACATGTGGTAGAGTTTGCAGTAACCGGTCTTATGGAAGTCTCCCATGCGGGCCGTTCTTTCTTCCTTATTTCATTCCGGCCCTTTAAGCAGCTTAAAGTAATCTCCCCGGAATTTACGGCATTACGGCATTGGAGTTATCAGTGTTACGGCGAAGTTACGGTTATGGATGTACGTTCATCTCCCCAAACCTAGCGTGCAGAGGAGGCGTTGTTCTTCCACGTTTCCCAGGCGAGCAAATGCAATCGTGAGTGGAGCATAGACCACAAGACACGTGCACAGGAAGGCTCTTTAGCACCCCAGTTTTAAAGAACAAGAAAGGTATCTGTTTAAGTGACTCGGCAGCTTGTAATTGACTTAGTTATTGTAACTATTAAGTACAGTAAGTGTACCCAGCTTCCGATAAGCACCCCTCCTAAAACTAAAAACTACGATGTAAGCGCTCCTAACAATAAGTGCCCTATCTGTCACGCCTAAGAAAGAACCAATTATGATACTGATCATGTATAAGGAGCAAAGTAAATTGCGCAGCCTTTTGACAACATTACTTGAAAGTGGCAAAACAGAAGCTAACTGGACTTATCCGAAACTGTATCACTATGAATTTGTTCGACACACGCAAATTTGTGTTTCTACAAGATAGACTAAGAGTAGTCCCCCATTTTTCCTCATGGATAGTAGAGTGAGCGAAACGCGAGCGCGCATGAAAATCACCCCACGCGAGAAAGGCGAGACGCGAGGCATGTCGCTTTGTCTCGCATTGGGTGATTTTCACGCGCGCTCGGGTTACGCTCGGACAAATGCGGTACTAGTCGTAGTCTACTACAAGACGATGTACTCCCTTTTTGCTATTTAACATTTTGTTCAGTTCACGTGAAATAAATAAATTAAAAACAATAAGATATGGAGATCCAAATTTGAATTATATCAGTTTACCTCAGAAAGTGGTTCTGAAGGATTTAATGGAAGATCCATGCATATTGATGAACCTAGAAAGAAAACAAAAAAGAATATCACATCCACTTTAGTGATCATGTCGTTATGTTTGGTGCATTTACCTTTCAGACTTACCTTGTTTTCTGGCCATTAAATTTCCACTCAAAGTTTCAAATGTTATTTCTGTATTGGTGTTACCTAAATGAAAAACATGAAATGGAAACAGCATTTCTCCCAGTTTAAAAAAATTAAAAGTCACATTGTTTGCAAGTGTTGACAAAGTGCTAAAAAGAGGTAAGGATACTCTGCAAATGCAAAGCCAAATGCAAAAAAAAAAAACTAGAAAAGACTGAGAAAGTAACATTTTAATTGGTGGCTAAGGAAATGGTAGCTTTATTTACAAGAACACGACCTGGGCCAAGTTGTTCGAAAGTGGATAATGCTATCCTATCCACTGGATAAATCTCTATCCATTCAATATACAGTGTTACAGGTTTCCCTAATACTTCTGCTAGATAGTGATTTATGCCGTGGATAGCAGCATCCAACATTTGAACAACTGGGGCCTGGTGTTAATTGCATTTATTTTAGGGGGGATTTGTGCTTTTTTCAGGGGAGTGCACCTGTGATACCTATTGAAGTAAATATGATAATAAAGAAAGTGTCACTGGATTTAATTTAACATATACTCACCCAAAACATTGAACAAAACTGCAGCTGATGCCAGTGTTGCATGTCCACACAGTGGAACTTCACATGTTGGAGTGAACCAGCGCAGACCAAAACAAGAACCTGAACAAAAATTGTACCATCATTATATGCATTCAGTTACCAAAATTATGCATTACCTGAAGTTTACATGTACGGAAAATCTCCCGGATTATCAGGGAGTCTCCTAGATATAGCACAAATCTCCTGGTCTCTCATATGTGTCACCAAATCTCCTGGTCAACATTGACGTCTGAACTTTTCTGTGCCTTAGTTTGGAATTTAGCCCATTTATTTCCCCCTAAAATTCAAAACATTCTTTGATTCAAAGTCAGTTTTTGGGACATTTTTACACTTGTTTCATCAGTGATAGAGGTTATTTTTCCAAAACAAATTTTGATGGTATGTAGTTTGTGTAAGACTTCATACAATATTATAAGCCACACCCATGCTATAACTTGTGGAATCGGTCAATTTGTGCGTTTATTGCAGAGCCAGCAGAGTATTTTGAAACGTGGCGGGGGGGGGGGGGGGGTTCATCTTCCACTCAGCTATGCATATGCGCCAAAATACCCATGGCTTTTTTAGTTGGCAAAAGCAATTATCTTTCCAATCTTCACAATGACAATGCATCCACAGGCAGTTGTTAAAGCTTGTTTAGGAGGTTCTGCTTCATGGTGCTTCTTACATGTAGGTAGTTCTTGAGCTGTCTGAGGGCAGAAAATGTGCACTCTGAAGTCACCTATGTCACAGGTAATGTCAAATTATACATCCGTAAAAGTGTTTTTGGGCACCAAAATGTAAGGGGGCTCTGGCACCCCAAATTTTCGTTTGGGGGGCTATGGCTCCCCCCTGCAGCAACCCCGCCTCCTCCACCACCACCTGCATGTATGTAATGGGTGGGGGCTTTGGTCATTCAAATCTTCCACAAGGAAAGGGAGGAATGCAGCAGAGAGAGGCTCTAGATTTTAGATCTCTAGACGTTGACATCTCTGCGTTTGTCCCGACAGCCATTCCCACTATGCCGCTAGTTGAAGGCTAGTTGAAAAAAAAGAACAACATGTATGGAGAATTTGTATCTTGATCTCAGAGATAAATGGGTTTAAAAAAACACACTTGCAGAAATGTTCTGACCTTTGTCGTATGTATCTTGGTCATTTTTCTCCAGGACGAAGGCCGTTTCGGACAAGTTCATTTCTTTGGCAATCTTTTGTAATATTTCATCATCTAGTTGCTGCACAAGGGAATCATTAAGATCTATTAAAATAGTACATTGAGGATCATGTGCATGACTAATTTACTAGTAGGTAGAGCAAAAGAGAAATTTTCGCACAACCTATTAATTGTGAAACTCACAATTTTCTTTCCCATCCAATTTGAACTCATGACCCTTTCACCCCGCGCCTTACGTTATCGATCACGTTATCACGAGATTTTAAACAAGCCAACCCGGCTTACAAAGTGAATTCTGAACATGACTAAAGACAACTCACTTTTGATCCCACGAGGCAAACTGCGGCTGGATTTCCACAAAAAGGCTTACTTGTAAAAGCATCGATCACGAACATTCGAAAAACTCTCTCTTCGTCCGCCATGTTGACTTGTGGTCATCACCAGACTTCTGCTCGGCCGATACAGACTGCGTGCGTGCAAGTGGGGATGGGTGACGGGTTCATGAAAGTTAGTGGCCGCACACTACACTGACTTCCAGAGGTTAATTTTTTCTTATCCATACTGATACTTCGGCGAAGCCACGACACGACAGCGAGGCACGAAGCGGGAACTTTCTCAAACCGTGAGCACGGTTTATTTCATCTCATGCATTTCGAGAACGGAACTGTAGAGCCAGGGTAGCAACACACGTGATCTGTTTAATTAATAATTTCGCCTGCAAACGGCAAGCCATCTCTCTCACTTTTCTTTATTATTTTTTTTTTTCCATCATAATAAGTGGGACAGTATAAACGCGCGCGGCAACAGGCAAGTGGCCGAGAACGGAACTGGGGGGCTGCTTGTTGTAACGACTAGGGGTGACTGGCGGTTCGCATAAACATCGTTTCGCTGACATCGCGCTCGCCCTTATTGTCTTGCGAAACAAAACGAGCGCTGAACTTGTATGTACCTCGTTCCTTCAGCCATGACAAGAAAAAGTCAGATAACTTTGTAAGACGTTGACGAACAGGACTTTGACGAGACGACTCAGCAGACATCTCTGGCAACATGAGAGTCATTGAACAGCTTGACTGGTGTCAAAGCCAAGAAATTTGCAAACGTTAAGCAAGATTAGGCTTATTAAGGAAGCTTAAGGATAATACTTCAAAGCCAAGGCCGAATTATTTATTGTTTTGATATGTGTCTTTCAAGAAGACGAAGCTACAGAAAATATTTCGACCAGCAGCGAAATGCACATGTGCCCCATACAAGGACTACGAGACTCACATGTAAGCGTTTCCAAATATGGTTCGTATTAACAAACGGATATTGCGTCAAGTGCCGGCCTCTCGCCAATTCAAAAACGGCTCCAGTATGACTAGTCTTTTTTAAATACTCTCTTTTGCCCTCCGTGTCTGAACTTTCTGCTTCATGGTCAAAAACTCCGTTAAAAAAAGTCTCCTTAGGCTCTTGTTGAGAGTAGTGATGCCGTACAGCTCGTAAGCCTGGGTAGCAGCCGGACCTGCCACTCGACACCTAGATAAGGAACTCCAAATAGTCTGTATCGGGGATTAGACGGTGGTCTGCAACGAAGGCCATACAGCTCGATACATCGTTTTTTAATATGAAAAAAAGATATAATTTGAAGAAACTTCTGTCCAGCTTGTCTGAGAAGTACTTATTGCTCAAAACTTCTTCTACAAAGATAAAAAATAATTGTTTTGAGTACCGTGTTGTTGCTGATTGCTGGCGCGTCAGCACTGCCTGAATATACATAGTTAAAGGAAGAGCTTATTGTAAAAGTAAAGATTAATACGGTTACTATCTTTACGAAAAAAAAGTGCAACTCAGTAGATTTAACTCTAATATCACTCATTTTCCACTATAAAGTAATTTGTTTTGGTCTGTCTTTTTTTATATAAAATAACAAAGTAAAGAAATTAAAAAGCTGAATTTTAATTATTTATTTTTTGCATTCTCAAACAAGTATCTTTAAGCTTAACTTTACCAGTCCAGTAAAACAACTAAGAATGGTTTTGCTTGACTCAATTTTAAGTAAGGTTACTAAGATATCTGCGCACTACCCTTCCGACCAATCAAAAAAAGCATCTCCTTTTCATAATTTACCGCACGCATTTTCCCGCGCTTCGGCGCCAGCAGGGCGCGCGGTAACTGCTGCGGACCGCGTCTATTGTAAAGGGCTGTGATATTCAGTATTGTTTTCGGATAATGTGCTGAGAAATAGATACTAATTCATGTTCTAAATGGAATCAATATAACTTCCTCATCACCTGACTGCTGAAATATGGTTTCTTAAAAAATTAATTTCAATATTTATTTTTTGTGCTAGAGTTGTAACCATCAATTGACTGTATTTCACATTTCACAAACATTCAATCATTTCATACAGGGTTTCAAGTTACATTTTAATAGTCCGTGTCCGTAGTGAAGAATGCTCAAGTGTTTCCCAAAGCTCCCCTCCTTTCTTATTCCAAGATAATCGTTACACTGTTTTCCTGCTTGAACTTCGTGTTAAATGCTTTTTATATCACCAAGCAAATACTCCGGAGAATTTCAAGCCGGTAAACTACATCAATTGTTGTTAGATTCATAAACTGCAACAGTTGTGAACGGGGTTAGTGGAGAAGAAATAAAATAATACTCGGACTTCACAACTACACTATCGGCTCCAATGTACACCGGGAAGATGGAAAATTATCGGTTTGAATGGTGACACCATAGTATTTCATCCATAGAACTCAACGCTGGGGGGGAAGTTACCGTTTAAAGAATTAAAAAGGTACTACAGGGAAGCCCTAGCTCATCTCACTATAGCTCTAATTTACATGGTCATAAAAACAGGCTTCGCACACAAACGTAAACTAAAAGAATCTTAGATTACCTTGTACAGTAAAATTAAGTTGAAGTAAACAGTGCCACAGAAAAGTACTGTTCAGTAGCTTTCATTTTAATGGTCACAATTCAGTTTTTCATCCACAGACTTCAAGTTTAAACCATCTCGTACAGCATAGTAAACAGTACCACAGGAAAGTACATTAGCCTTCACTTGAACGATCACAATTAAGTATTTTATTCGCTACACACAAAACAGCGGCACAGGCAAAAGCAGTCTTTTTCAATCTTGAGCTTTCTGACTGTGACTTAAAACCAGTACCACATGGGATCTATAGATTTTGGTTCTTAGATGAAGCCTACAAATCTGAAAAAATGAAATAGGCATGAATAGAACTTTTCTAGTGAAATTTTCTTCCCCAGGATGCATAGCTTGGAATAATAACTATCCCATACCTGTGTGTCTAGCTGTAATTGCAGACGAACTGCCTAGACCAAGTCGTTTGTTCTCGGCGTTATAATCTGCCCTGTCTTAAGTGTGTTAAAGTTCGATCTTAGGTCACGAGATGAAGTCTTTTACCTTGGAATCTGTGGATCAAACAGTCTCGCTGGTTCTAAATCTCCAGCTGAAAGCGAGAACCTGTATGAATTTTTTGGCGATGGTATAGGTCTTTTGTTGTTCCAGGACGAGATTACAACGCGTTGGAATATAAACTGATTTCAATCGTGCATTCTTTAATAACAACCAAAGTATTGATCAAACTTGGGTAAAAAAAAAAAACGTGGCAGGTCCTTGCAAGCTGGATGTACTTAACCTGTAGACTCTTGTTTCTTTTTGTCCTTTAGGCGTTATCTATTTGCGGGGTGAACTGGGGTCTTAGTTGCTGATCCCTACACGTGTATAACACTCCATGAACCACACGTTATCTTCTCACGGTGCACCCACTCTCATAGAAACGTTAATCAGCAGAGATCTGGATGAGCATGTCTTGAAATTATTGGAAAAGGCCTTAAGGTATTATAGTTCTCTCTGATATGAAGGTGTGTTGCCATGCTCTGTTTGCCGTCTACTCACATGTGTCTCGATAACATGAATGTCTTGGAAAACTGCCGGACTAATTTTACGGGCGTGTGCCATTGTCTTTCAAAAAAGTGTTTAATATGTTGTTTTTTTCAGCTTTTGCCACACCAAAATGTCGGATTTCAAATGGGTAATTAGGCATTTGACGCCACTAAGTATATTGATCTATTACACCAATGAGGTGAAGGTAGCGTATAAGCGCCCCAAAACAATCACATTTCAAAATTCTAACTCAAACATTTTTCACAAAGAAAAAGCTGTACTTCCCCTTCAAAAAACGTACACTCCCTGCCTGTCTCAAATCGCCCTTTGTGATTGTCCAGTCTTTTTTATGTTAAAACACAAAAAAAGGGGCGCGAAGCTTTCCACTGTATCTCTTATTTCATTTTTTTAGTTAAAATGTGTAGATAATAGAAATTTGTGTATGAAATCATCGTACATGAGGGCATTTTAAGTACAGTCACGTATTGCTCTTACACCCTGCCAGACTGTGAGTCTGTGGGTGGAATTCTAAGAGTAAGCCTCGCAGATGAAAACTATCGGTCAGAACTTTCCAGGGGTGCTGTTTGTGTTGCAATATTTTGCAGAACGAGCATTGATATATTTTTTCACCTATTGACGTGATCGTCATAACTCTCATCAAAGGAACTGCGAGGCTTAGTTTAAGATAGGAGCACCCGTGTACAGAACACTGATGCCTCAAGTCTAAGATTTGCAGCACGTGGCTTACATTGTGATCGATGTCATTATAACGCTGTTACCTAAGAAATGAACAGATTTGGCGAGGCTTATTAATTGCTAGGTATTGTTGGTTAAATTCCGAGCACATCGACATAACAATGTTTATTAGATTGAGAAAGCTTTCGGTCAGATGTCCAAAACGTGTGCACACAATATGACCAAAACTCCACCCTTACCGGTTTTGTGTTCTAAGATAAAGAGAAGATGCTAAGCTTGTAAGCGCTTGAAAATATCAATTATTCACCATTTGGGATTCTAGACATGCATCTTTTGTTAAGACAAAACAAAAGGCTCTTTTTCACAAAACATGTTGCGATAGACATGGGGAAATTTCAGCTCGAGGTAATCGTACAATTTCTGCGCTCACCCTGCACTCTGGTGCAGTTCACCCTTCACGAACGCTATATTGGACCGGTTAGATCACTGGAGATAAGGGTTCCATCACGGAAATGCCGCTTAAAAACAAAAATAAGGTGATTAATATATCGGACTATGGCCGTTTTTTCAAGTGACAAAGGTTGCCAGAGGCTTTTCTAAGCATTCTAGTTTCGGTTAATTTTGTACTTTAAATAGGTGATTATAACACGATGCTGAATAGGAGAAGTTGTTGTGGCTTTTGAAAGACGTGTTAAAACATACAAAAATCTGTTGGAAAATTAATTTTAACACAGGTTTTCTAAACCAAAATAAAATGAGTGTAGTATTTTCGAACTTTAAACAAAGTAAACTCTTCAATTTACTCATCTTTCCTTATTAACTTAAATATTCAGCGAAATGCAAATTAGATTTTTGGCCGACTGTCGACAACAACATGTGGAAAACTTGTGCTGCAATAGTAGGAAATAGTTTGAATTTCATGCTAAAAAATATAAATGCCATTTGTTATGCACTGAAGTTGGAATTTACCGCTATGATTTCTTAGCAATAAAAAAAAACCCAGTTTTTTTGCGCATGCGTATTGATGTTAGGGATGTAGCGTTTGGTCGATTTTTTAACAAAATGCTGTTACGGTTTTTTTACGCCGAGTTATGTTGAATTTTCTGCATCCCAAGTGCCGTTTTTCGTGTGATTTAAAACCTCCGCGGCTATTATCGAAAGTCTAACCTTAAGTAGTTTGTGCAATTTCCTTTGTTTTGTCTGAAAGAATTTTTTTCTATTACAAAAATCCTTTTTATACAACGTAATGAAAGTGAAAGCGGCGAAGTTGCTGAATATTTTGTTTTGAAACAAAACTCTCCGGGTCGACCTTGGCTACCTCTATAGTCAATAGAAATTATTGGCGATATTGAGGCTTCAAAAATCTTGTCAACTTAATTGCTTTGTTATGACAGTTCCTGAGAAACCTCTCCGACTTCACAACAAACTCACATCGGCGGCGCGTTTATGCAAAAGTTTCACTAATTTGTTTTAGCGTATTGTTACTTCCTTTTGTATAAAAAGCGCTTCCATCGTTAAAAACAACACGTGAACTAGAAATCTTGCTCATTTAGAAAAACCACACAGGCGAGACGGAGTCGTCTGAGACTGGAAGCAAGGTAGAGTTTATTTTGTAACGTTTAATACTCTGGATTTATATTTTATAGTTTATATCTAAACATCATAAACATGCTAAAGTACAAATTTCGTTAACTTATAACTTGACCTAGAAAAAAAACACAAGTGTTGCTACCTATAGTTTGTGTCCTTCTGATGGTCGCATACATTCAGTTAGTTTTAGTATGTTTAAATTCAGAAAATTGTCCCACGATACCTCGAATTTAGGAAATTGAGTAAAAGCTAAAAAACTGTATCCCCCTGCTTTTAAGATTTTTCAGAAATTTATTGTAAGATTTTCTTTCTTTTCGAGCAGTTGTGCTAAGTGGATATGTAATTTGTTTTCTTTTAGGACTTTAGAGATGGATGATATTTTTCCTAACGGTTTTTACAGCGAAGCCCTTTTTAATGAAGAATTTGTCGAAGAGAGCTTTCGTCTTGAAAATGGCTCCTGTTTAGGCTCCCTTGCAGAGCTTCCATTAAACTCACTTGTTAAATTCAAAGATAACGATCTTCCTGCTTCCACTGACCCAGTACAATATCATCAAATGACCACTTACTCGTCTTGCACGAGGACAACCGAAAGTCGCCCATTATCTGGTTTTCTTCAAAGTGGCAAAACAGAAGGGTCTTTGAACGGAGTAAGTGACATTTGTTTGGCGGGAAACACCGCTAACGGCACGTGGAACGCAAACGTCACGCACACGGAAGGACGACCGGGACATGCTCGAGGACAACCTCTGAAAAAGATACGGCGTCTCCGCGCCAACGACCGCGAACGACGTAGAATGCGTTCCTTAAACCGAGCCCTAGAAAGCCTCAAGAAATGTTTGCCTGTACCACAGAGTAAAAGAAGAGTGACAAAGCTTGAGATTCTCCGAATTGCTTGTAACTATATACGATCCCTTTCTGACACTCTTAGTGAAGACAGTCAAAGCAGCGAGGGCCAATCCCGAGGGAAAAAGTCGCGATCCCGAGGGATTGTTAGTGATCCCGTTGTGAACGGTTTCTCTGTCGCCCAGCGATTAGAGATTTTGTCTGGAAGCAACTCAAACCGTATTTAACCTCAACGAAAGTTATGATTAATAATCATCTGGAAGACTCTAAAGTAGGTTTGATAATAAAATTGTATGTTAACTTTGTTTTGGCGTCCGGGAACTTGCGGGAAAAGGGGAGCAAAAAGTTAATAACACTAACAAATAATTATGTCTGGTTTTTATCAAATGTATCTTTGAATTCATGATAAATACAGCTTCAACAGCTTCAAATAGCGTCTACCCGCATAATTTCACGCGAAAATACATTAAATATTATAATTTTCCAGCTTAACGTTAGCGCAGTGGTCAACTAACCGACCTTCCGTGCAGATGTTCAAGGCTTAGTTGTATTTTCTTTGTTGTAATTTTTGTTTTGTTTTGTTTTTGTTTTTGTTTTTAATCATATTTTCCCCTTTGGCTCGTCTCTTGTCTTACTGCTGGCCTATTACAGCTCGCGAGGTTTTTGCGATAAACATATTTCTAGTAATATTTTCCGTGCACTTATTCAGGTCGATTTACACGGCTTTGATAAAAACATTCTGATCAGTTTCAAGAATATTTTATTCTAAACCACAAAAAGAGATTTGATTAGAAGTGCTAATTTTTGGCCATCTCTCTTTCACGTTTTGCATACGGTTCATTTTCTTAGCCGGAAAGTAAGCCTTAGAAATTAAAAGGTTTGACCAATTCACGCTCGCGCGTTCCGCCTGCGGTTCCCGCGCGAGTTTGTGACGTTGAGGGTGTGCAGTTTGTTCTAAAAATAGCAAATTTGACTATTTCGTTGGAACCCAATTATGGCTCCTAGGCCCAGTTGTTCGAAGGCTGATTAGAGCTCAACCCGGGTTTCTTTTTCTTGTGTTCAAAAGAATTTTCTCGGATAATTTTCTCTGTTATTTTTAAAGCTTCCAATCATCAAGTTGAAGACAAAAAGAATTAAAACTGAAATGCTTTTTAAGCTTTCAAATCTGAATTCAAATCCAGCCCTAACCCTGGGTTATCTTAACCCAGCTTTGAACAACTCGGCCCTGATGTTTACTCATGTGCTAATCAGGGGCCCGTTTCTCGAAAGTCCCGATAATTAACGGGCCCGGTAAGCTGTCTCCGTTTACATTAAAGATCGAGGCTTCAATAGTTTTGCATCTAGCATGACAAAACTATCAGTTAGTGAAACAAAATGGAGTAGTCTACTAGCCAGGACCCGCGCTCTCATTCTTTATATTTCGATTTGAATATTTGATTGCGGGCCCCAAAAATTACCGGGACTTTCGAGAAACGCGCCCCAGAACCGGAAAGAGTTGTGGTTCGGGTCATACAAGAAGTTCCAAATTTCAATGTCACACTCACATATTTTGATTTCCTACTCGCACTGTGCGAAATCTAGCCTGCAAGCAAGCTATCCGAGGGAAGAGGGGCTCTGGAGCTCCCCACCTCCCCAGAGAGAGCTTTCTTCCCGGGTGAGTTGCTCCCATAAATTGCGGATAGGTGTGTGCCGCCCGGAGTCTTAAACCCTGGCCCTATTTAAAAGTGAGACAAACGAAAATTTACACTCCATTCAAAGCCCAAACTGGAAAAAAGACTCCTTATGCGAGGAACTGAACAAAGGATACGAATTTGAAAATGAAGAAATGATCCTCGCAGTGAACGCAATTTATGCAATTGCGTAAAGAAAACCATACCCTACCGTGCGGCACATACCATAAAATTCCTAAAATAAGCTCTGGGGCTTATATTTTTCAAAGGCCCTTACATTCGGAGGGGCTTATGTACGGAGGGAAATTTGCATGTCAAAATCGATTGGGCTGGCCTTATTCTTGGAAGGAAATTTACTGTTTTTCTTTGTTTTACCCCGTATTTGAGGGCAATTTCCAAGTTCAAGTCCTCGGGGGGGCGGAGGGGGCTTATATTTGGAGGGGCGTTTCAAAAGAAGGGTTTTTTGCGTTACGATTTTATCGGGCTTATATTTGGAGGGGCTTATACATGGAGGGGCTAATTTTCGGAAGTTTACGGTACTTATAGTAACTCCCTTCGCAGACTGAGTCAAATCAAAGAGGCTGCCATTTTGAATAAATCTCGCCCTTAGTAAGGGAATCCGAATTCTGGACGTCAAATCCGGGAAAATTTTGCATGTGGAATCCGGAATACAGCTCAAAGAATCCAGAATCCCACTAATGATTGGAATCCAGAATCCAAATTCCACTGACAAAGACTGGAATCCAGTAGCTAATAATAATAAAGCGAATATTTATACAGGATAACCTATCAGTTTTAATAAAAAGAACTGTTATCAAAAGGGTCCTGTAATTATCTCATAAATAGCTAAAAAATAAAAAATAAAATCGAAAGAGGAAAATAAAATAACACTAAGAAATCTAAGATTCAAAAATCAAAATCTGTAAAAATTATTGACTTATAAGACTGAAAAGAATTGTGAATTATGGAATACTATTGAAAAAACTCTTTTAAATTACTCTTAAAAAGAAACCTAGAATTTAAATGTCTCAAATGCCGAGGTAAAGTGTTGTAAACTGGAGCTCCTTGAAAGTCAAAACGTTTCCGTCCAAATTCTAATTTGGCTTTGGGAAGTTTTTAGTGAACACCCATTGTTTCTAAAGTTAATGTTGTGTGCAATTTTTGTAAAATATCTGGAATCCAGAATCCAAGACTGTATTGGATTCCTTTACATGGGGCGATAAATCACAAAACAAATATTGGAATAGGCTTTCGTATAATATGGAGAATTATACTGATCTCAGAGATTGTTCAGTCCCTAAAATGTTACTTAAAAGATAAACCTTTCCGCGACAATCTATGTTGCAAACAGGCATTTTCTCATCAAGGTCGTCGCCGGTTGCCAAAGTCTCCCCCATGCCCTTTTCTACGCAATAGGTTGCTCTTGTCCCCAGATCTTCTGCAGGCAGTGACTTAGGCTCAGTTTCCAGCCCTGGGTAGGGAGTACCGTGGGTGTACCGAGATACCCACGACTGGAGACTGAGCCTAGCATTGACCCCGTTGGCGCTTTCCGCTGGTAGCAGCTTGCAACTTGCACCTATCCCGTAGTCATGGTGACCGTTCGGGCGCGGCGGACCTAGCAACCCTTTCCCTCTATTTAATTTTCTTGTTAGCGTTTCTTCTCCGCTGGTTAGTGTTCTGTAAAGTCTGCTTTTGATCAAAATAGCCCGTAAAGCCGGAGTTTGTCTTTGGCTTCCATAGCATGAAGGTAGGATATTCGTATTTCCTCTAATAAGCGGCCATGCTCTAATAAGCGCCCCCTCCTCTCCCCCACGTTCTTAAACTGAGTAGGGACAAAAGGAATAATTGTTCCTATTGCCTCTTTATTGATGAGATAATCGACATTTGATGATGATGGTAATGGTGACGATGATGAGATAATCAGGGCTCCTGTCGATATCTTACCCACGCGCGGCAATAATGTTGTAGTATGTTTGATTTTACCAAAAGAAATTTACAGCTCCTTTAAAGGAAAACTTTGTAAAAGCTCCCCCTCGGTATAGTTCCTCCTTCCAATAAATGCCACTCCTTTTAGCCCAGATTTTAAGCTATATTCACACAATCTCGGATAGCTTTTGCCCAGACACGAAATCCATACGGGATAGAGCTTCTTTTTACAATTAAAAACGGTGATTTCGGCGCGATTTCTGTCACGGAGCGAAGTTGCACCACGCCGATCTGCAAAGTAGAGAGTCACATATCGGATAGCTGTTCACGCTATACCGGATAGCCTTTCGGGTCGGCACGAAAACCATACGGGATAAGGTTTCTGTTCACACATAAAAACGGTGATTTCGGCGTTATTTCTGTAACACAGCGAATCTGCTCCGCGCCGCTCTCGTAAGTGGAGAACCACATATCGGATAGGTGTTCATACTATACCGAGTAGCTTTCTGTGTCGGCACGAGATGCTATCCTCTACAGTTTGAACATAGCCTTAAATAGGTGTCCAAGGGCTTATTTGATGAAATACGGTCTTTCTACTACTCTTTCTACGGGATGGTTTAATACCCCCCCCCCCCCCCCCGCATTAAATTCGCCGATACCCATTTCATCATCGTCATCATCATTTTTATTTAAAAACACGGTTAATACATCAGGCATTAACAATTTAATATAAAGCTACAACTTAATACGAAACTATGTATACAGATTAATCTTCTATAATTTAAAATATTGCTAACTATTAAAGAAAAGTAAAGTAAATTAAAGCCGTTTTACATGAATGCCGCGTGTCGGAATTAATTAAGAATCGTCGGAAATTAGTCAGAGATGTTGCTTGCCTAGCAGCTGAGGGTATTATATATATAGCTCTGGGTAGTATAGAGTGAGGAACCGTGAAAGTGTAATGAAAGGCTCGAGCGCAAATGCCTGAAAAACTCTGATTTAACCTGTAAATGGATTTTAGCTACTGGAAATAAACCAGACATGGTATCGAGGATTTTAATAGTCCAAGTTTGTCTTTATTTTGAATTCTAAAACGTACGGCAGGGGCGGATCCAGGAATTTTTGTAGGAGGGGTGCACTCGTCTCTTGCTCTACTGCAACACCAATAAACCACATAGTTTTTTTTTTGCAGAATACCAGTTGTATTAGAAAACCGCAGGTCATCTCAGGGGTAGGGGGGGGGGGTGCGCACCCCCTGCACCCTCCCCCTAGATCCGCCCCTTTACGGAGACATGCAGTTCCAAATCGAAGGTTCGAAATCAATCAGCAGGACATTTTTTCGGAAATACCCCTAGCCTTATAGTGACTTTGCAACGGTAATTACCTTTCATCGACTGTTTTTATGCTAGAGACATTAAAGTCGTATGGGACTTTAAAGTCGTCTTCATTAACGTCTAGTATAAAAACGGTAAATAAGACAGACGCATTTAAAATCTGACGGCAAAAACGTCTCCTGTTAAGTGCTTCGTTCAGACGCTCTTAACCGACGGCTTTAACGTTTCAGACGCCGGCTAAATTCGTTTAGTATAAAAACAGGACGCTGTAAACTGGAAGGCATTTAAGGCCAACTCGTCCAGAGAAGACTGGGAATAGTCAGTGTTGTGAATTTCTTCAGAAAACTCTTTTTTTCATTGTTATCGTCTACTTTAATGCGTCTTACGATTTTACACCAGTCGACAGGTTAACGTCTTAGACGTTAAAAACGTCTAGACGATTTTAACGTCTCTAATATAAAAACGGCCATTAGGTTTTTGTGATTTTCTAACCGCCATGGCGAAAGCAAGCGGGCAACTCCTGGTCTATATTAAAAATTCTCTTTCAGTAAGCTGTCTACGCAACAAATTTTTAAGAGAAAAATGATGCTTAGCAGACACTGAAACTATAAACAACATGATCCTAGATAGACAATAAAGCAGTTTCTGATTGGTTAAAGCCCCTGGCTAATTCTTCATAATGAACCGTCGTTGACCAAATTTGAAAGATGCGAGGAATATACCATCGATTCGATGGTATATTGACTTGGTACGCACCAATGACATCACTGCTTAACTGACAGACGACCAATAACATCGCGACTTACTTGACCAATCAGGTCAATAACCAGAGTACAATACCATTAACTGACGTGGTACAACTCACTTTGACTCTCAAGATGACTACCGCACAGGTTGTCGAAACGTCAGTCACTGTCAACAACAACAGTCCTATTCAGGACTACGTTCACCCGGACGATCATACTCAACCTATTTATGAAAGTACTCCAAGGTTCAAACCTTTCACATTATATCAAACAGTTATTTTGTCTTTTTGACATGTAACGTGCGTTTATTGGATTGCAGACACTTTTGGACCTAACATAGACTTTATTTAACTTTTCTTCAAAAGTTGCAGGGTCAATAGAGGAGTGTGAGAGAAGTATCATCAGCATGCATAAGTACAGATGATGATAGCTTGCCTTCTTGATTAAAGTTCTTTCATATAGATGAGAAACAATAAGAATCCAAATACAGATCTTTGTGAAACCTCTTAGCTGATAGGAAGGTAGTCTGACAAAGATCCATTGACATAAGCGCTCTGAGAGCGATTTGATAGGTACGTACGACTTGAACCACTGAACTGCATGCAAGTCAAGACCGCAAAGTTGGGTTTTCAAAGGTTTTCTTTAGATCTAGAAAAATACACTGTTAATTGGACCATTATCAATATTTAAGTACCAGGTGTCAGTAGGGAGCTTCAGCATCGACAAGGCGACGGCAACGAAAACGTCACTTTTAAAATGAATTCGCGTTTTTTCAAACTTTGTCGCGCTCAGTCTAATTCCCCAAAAATGTCAAATGTAGGCGAATTTCTCTGGAGTTGATTTCTTGGGGACCACCCTCAAGTTTTGGAAGAGAATGACAAATTCATTGTCGCTTGTTTACGTCCTCCATAAAACGTGAAATTAGGGATTTTCACGCCGTAGTCGTGCGGTGACGGCAAAGAAATGTACAAAAAAGTGTGCTGTACGTGCAAAGTTGTTGCTTTGCTAATCAAACCTATTGCTTTTTTGACGTTCTCGCTACTAGTAGCTTCCAAGCACGGTGGTCACAATGTAGAATGAACCGGTCTCAAACCGTTCTGTTAATCTGCCAGCAAATTGCTATCAATTAGGTATTCAAAAAGTTGATTAAAAATAAGCTTTTCGATTATTTTACTACCAGGGGCGTAGCCAGCTTTTCGGCTAGTTGAAGACCTCGCTGAGTTTCACTTCCACATATCCTGGAAACTGAACCCATAACTAGTACGCACTGACCTCACCAACACCTTGAGCTCTTAAGCTTTTTAGCTCATCCCAACAATGCATAATTTATTACAAGCGGTAGAGTGATCAAACCAAAATTTTGTAGGCTCGGCTCTACAGGTCTATGGGCTGGCTACGCCCCTGACTACTAACAATTAGTAGAACAGATATTGGCCTATAGTAAAGGATCAGATTTAATATCCTCCTAGACATCCACCTGACCAGAAAATAGCCCCTCCTTAAGGATAAGTTGATTGCTTGCGTTTGAGTTATGCCGTGTGGAAATGGAACGCCGCAAGGTGAAGCGTAAGGATATTTACTATATGTCTGGCTAATTAAATATCCGTACAATCCTTTATCCTTTGCCACAACAGTCTTGGACAAAAGTCTTGATAAAATTGTATACTTAAGGAGACTTTTTCTAAACATCCTAGTCGTAGCGTTTCTCCCCCTCCTCCTGCAAGTGGTGTTGTTGTGTCGTTATAAGAAAGCCTGATCCCTGAGTGTTCGTAGGAAGTAACGTTGAACTTGGGGAGGGGGGTTTTCTTGACACAAAGCTGTTGATTTGGAATTAGTTTTGTTGCGTAAGGTAGTGCGTATTAACGATAACACGTTCTTAAGAGGCTGTCCGCGTAAGAACCGATAAGGCAAATTTCGGTCTATCACGGATTGCCCTGATTTTTTCAGTGGAAGATGACTATCCTATCCCATGAAGAAATATCACATTTATTTGGACCAACTCAATTTTTTGTCTATTTTACAGGAAGATTTTCTCGGTCACCTAAAACTAGTCAGTTTGCCGTCGGAAGTAGTGCGATTTTGGTGAAACTTTAGGGCTCTGTCAAACCTACCTTACATAGCCGAATATTCTGATTATTTTACACACAAAAGTTTTAACTCTCATTAATAGTTCCAATGCTTAATGGTTGCATTCTGTGGAAAGTTGGCTGAGATATGATTTTTTGAAAATGACCGTTAATTTGCTCAGCAGGAAAAGTAATTTGCATAACTAGAGCTGAACGGTAATTTCGCAAAAGTGGCACCTGACCCAGACTCAAGTCTATGATAAATCAGAAGTACTAAGACCAGTCTACTTCTTAACGCAATAAAATTTGTGGGCACTCTTCTTTGCGTGCCGTGCAAAGTTCCGTTAATGTTCCAAAATTCGCCATTTTGACAGCAAATCTGGAATTGTAACGGGTCCGCATCTGATCGACTAATTTCCACAGCTTTAACGTTTCCAGTTATCACTAAATATCATTAGACCCTTTAAATGCTGGACGTTTGAAAACATGTGGAGAAAACTTAGTAATCGCTTTTCCTTGGGTCTTTTTCTTGTCGACGATGAACGTGACTTCGTTCTCGGTATGCAAATTAGCCTTAGATGCGTTGTTTCAACAAATTGACAGGAAATATAATCGTTACATTCACATTTCTAAGGGGAAAAATAATTCTCCTTTCCACAGAAAAACACAAACCATGACTTAGAATCCCCTTAAGGTCTGTTTTTTTTTTAACGAGGAAGAAGCAGCTGAATAATATATCATGATACATGTTTGCGGCTTAAAATAATTCAATTACTGTGGCCTGTCACGCATTCCTGAAGACGGGTGGTCGATTAGAAAACAATAGCGTTGTGTCGATCAATTCGATAATATTATCATCTTTTTTTTAAATGATAGTTATTGATAATAATAAAAAATAAGAGTTCACTTGCAAGGTAATTCCTCCTGTCAGCACACGAAAATGTTTGGGCACTCTTTTTTGCGTGCCTTTATAAAAAATAGCGTTAACGTCGAAAGCTTTATTATGATATTTGCTTATCGGGAGAAGGCAGATCTTTGTACATGGCACTATGATCAAAAAAAAAAGGCCTTACTCTTTTTCTATCTTAAATTAGCGGTAAATTTCAGTTTCATTCAAAGATCTTTAAAGTGTTTATCGGTAGCTTATCGGTAGCAGAGTGAAAAGGGAAAAATAGTTCCTTTTTTCAGTGAATAAACGCAAAAGGGAGTATCTTTTCAGTTTTTGTTCGGGGTATAACATCCGAATTCCAAGGATGATCTTGTTTTGGTTTCAATCTGATTGAATTATAATGCAACAGGTGCCAGTTTCAAATTAAATATAATTATGTCACTGAAATCGCCGAAGAGATCAATTGTGAAAAATGGCTTTTTCGGCTATTTCATCAAGCAGTTCTTCCGCGAGATCGTAGACAGAGTGAGGTCCCGGAAGGGGTGTGGAGGAAAATGTGTTGGTCACAGAGTGCATGGATGATATTACCTCGCACTTAGCCAGCTGTCACTTGTCTAAGTGTAGCAAGTGTAGCAAAGACAATGAAAATGAACTCATTTTAGCGAGAGTACGTATTCGAGGCTTGGTGGGTATTCGGAACTGAAATGACAATCTGCCCAAGGCACAGACACTAAATAGCCTGCGTACAGACCCCCTCCTCTCAGGAAAAATCGGAGAAGGGGCCGCCTCTCCCAAGGGGGGGAGGGTAGTGTGCAAACAGGCTAACACTAAAAAGACAATCTGCTTTAGGCACAGGTTTTTGCGAGCGCCAAGGTCTTGTTAGGCTCGATTGTAAGCCGCTGTTCTGGAAAACGAGCCCCCAACGGACGGGGAGAGGGCGGAAATCGAGCCTAAGGTCTTGTCAATACCCCGGTCACACTCTGGATCATACTGGCAAAATAACTTCTGTGGCAGGAAGACACGTCGTAAATTTCCAGATAGCCAGCGAAATAAGTCAAAGTTTTGTTCCATCATTCTTTTTTCTTCTTCATGCAAACAATTGTCTTAACGTACAGAGATATTTTAATTTCTCTATTTAACATTTTATCTTGCGATGTTTTCTGAAGTTCGTTTCCAGTTTATTTGACCTTGCAAAGAGAGTTTTTGTTATTTCTATTTTTTTGACAGCCGTGTATCTTGCCCTAATCAATTCTTACCTTTAAAATACTATACATACCAGTTAATCCGTGTGTTGTGAAAGATTGTTTTCTGATGATTGTTTGAAGAGCATTATAAATGGGGAAAAAAGAACTTTCTACACGGAGTCAGGATTCAACCTCGTCCCCAGGGCTTTCCCGCCCCTGTCATTTTCTAAGAAGAATGTCCTGGGGACGAGGCTAGGAGTGATTGTGGTCGAGGTGTCGTTCACGTGTATGAAAAGTATTTCATTCTTGCAATAAAAATAACTTTTTTGAACTTAAACAGTATTTAAAACATGTCTCTGGGTTTTGTAAAAATTAGTGATACTTAAAAGTACCTTAGTGTTCAGTTCAACTTTATGTAGCCGATTTGCTCCTTCTGTCGCAAGAAACTTGAAAAGACTTGACGCCGAAGGGTCGAGAAGAGCACGATTGAACAGTCTGCAACCATGTCCACACATTTGCCAGAGAGGTTTATTGGACAAGATTTCTCTGTTTTTCTTGTTTGATAACGTTTTCATTAAGTCTTCAAAAATGCCTCCAGATTGTTGTTTTTTTTGTTTTTTTTTGTATTTATACCCTCTTGAACAATGTGCTTCATCTCACCTCTCCA
This sequence comes from Porites cylindrica, assembly GCA_964035525.1. Taxonomy (NCBI): domain Eukaryota; kingdom Metazoa; phylum Cnidaria; class Anthozoa; order Scleractinia; family Poritidae; genus Porites; species Porites cylindrica. Next base: position 30,100,077 of record OZ037781.1, on the reverse strand, counting down.
TTTTTAACCTACTTTACCATCCACCCTCTCTCCCCACTGTTCCACCTCTACTTTAATAAGCATTTGTATTTAAGAGGGTGAAATTTCTCCCGTGTATATTAATTTCTGAAAAAATAAGTCCTTCTACTTTTTCCTTAAATTCTTAAACTTAATTCTTTTTTCTTTAAGAACCACCAAAGATGCTGCTAAGGCTGCAATAAGCGCACTCGCCCTTTTATATACTTCATCTAGCGAAATGCCCGCCCTTTCATATACCTGAAGCCTGAAAAAGATACTCCTTTCGGGCGGAACCTCCCCGTATAGGCCATCATAGGGAGTTCCCCCCAACCCCGTTCCAATTCCGTGCTCACCTATTGCCAGCCCATGTTGGACTCTAGGCCCGTTTGAGTCAACACGTAAACATAATCCTAAGTGTATACAAGTTGAACTTGACCATAGAGATCTGTTGCAAGAAGACGAGGAGTTCGAAAGGCAAAAGCTTGTTGCAGAAATCGCTGAAGAATTGAGACCACAACACCCTCAACCAGAAGCTTTCAACCTATGTGTATGTCAAAGGAAGAACAACCTAGTCAGTTCAACGTGGTAATGCTAAAAAAATCTTGTGTCACTTTAAAATACCATTCAAATCCAGGGAAAGAAAAGGAGACCTAGTTGACAAACTTTCGTCTTTCATACAAGATTGCACGTGCTTTTCTCCAACAGCTCAGGAGTGAACATATGGATCCTTAATTTAGTGTGTTTAACAGCCGGCAAAACTTTTGGGATTTAACACTGAGAAGGACCGTAAACAATAACTATGCCTTTTTCTGCATGCCATTCCTCATTTTTACTGAAATGTTGTTAATTGGCGATAAACACAATGCTCTGTTAATACCACGCTAATGTTTGTATAGCCTATGGTTAGCAAGGGATCTAGGAAATGAAAGTACTTTGCAGGTGTGGTCCTATGGTGTCGCACGGTATCTCTGAAGTTGTTTGCGAGCTATTTCCAAAACATTAATTTTTGATTCTGTAATTGAAAATATTGTGCTAGTGCTCGTGAATAAGAGTGGCCGTGTCCAAGTGACTACTTTGTAGCTAATTGTCGTGTATTACACCATGGGCTGTCATATTAAACCCTATCCTCACGGTAACTCCCGGGGATACTGACCCAGTTAAAACGGTCGTAGAATGAATAAATACAACAGCACGGTATTTCCCACCCAGTAAAGAATCGGAATTAACAGTGATTAAATTGTATGATTATCAATAACTATCACTTCAAAAAAAATATAATCAGATAAAAGAACTGACCGATACACAGCCACTCTCGGGGAATGCGTGACGGCCGGCCGGCCACAGTAATTAAATTATTTTAATTCGCGTAAACATATCTTCTTCTACTACTTCTTCCTCGTGAAACAGACCTAAGGGGATTCTAAGTCATATATCGTTCGTGTTTTTCCGTGGAAAGTTCTAAGAGATATTTTCCCTTAAAAATGTGAAATATAAGCAGTTATGTTTCCTGTCAATTCAATTTGTTGAAACGACGCATCTAAGGCTAATTTGCATACGGAGAATGAAGTCGCGTTCTGATCGTCGACCAGGAAAAAAACCAAGAAAAAGCGATTACCAAGTTTTCTCCTCATGTTTTCAAAAGTCCAACATTTAAAGGGTCTAATGACATTTGGTGATAACTAGAAACGTTAAAACTGTGGAAATTAGTCGATCAAATGCGGACCGTTACAATTCCAGCTTTGCTGTCAAAGTGGCGAATTTGTAACATTAACGGAACTTTGTACAGCGCGCAGAGAATGAGTGCCCACAAATTTTATTGCATTAAGAAGTAGACTGGTCTTAGTACTTCTGATTCATCACAGACTTGAGTCTGGGTCAGGTGCCACTTTCGCGAAATTACCGTTCAGCTCTAGTTATGCAAATTACTTTTCCTGCTGAGCAAATTAACGGTCATTTAAAAAAAAATCATATCTCAGCCAAATTTCGACAGAATGCAACCATTAAAGTTTGACACTCCTAATGAGAGTTAAAACATTTGTGTGTAAAATAATCAGCTTATTCGGCTATGTAAGGTAGGTTTGACAGAGCCCTAAAAATTCACCAAAATCGCACCACTTCTGAAGGCAAACGGGCCAGTTTTAGGTGACCGAGAAAATCTTCCTGTAATATAGAGAAAAAATTGAGTTGGTCCAAATAAATGTGATATTTCTTCATGGGATAGGATAGTTATCTTCCACTGAAAAAATCAGGGCAATCCGTGATACAACGAAATTTGCCTTATCGGTTCTTACGCGGACAGCCTCTTAAGTAGTTCTGTCCGGGATTGTAGTTCTCGCGCTACCGCTATTGCTGTCAAAGATTTCAAATTTCGCGTCTGGGACTTAGCATGTGACTTGGGATAATACCTCTACTCTGATTGGTTGTTACTTAGTAAGGCGTTACAAAATTCCACGAAAAGTTTTTACTACCACTACCATGGTAGTAAAATTTGGTTATCCAATGCATCCAAAATATTTTGGTAGTCACCTGACCGTACGTCCGTCGGCCGGTCCGTCCGTCCGCCCACCCGTCCGCACCACAGGAAAACCAATTTGAAATGTCACATTTTCTAGCTAGTATTTGAAACTGTAACTTTATAATAGACATCCACATTATGGTCAATTGATAGCTGTCAAAACAGGGTATCAGCTGACCAGGATCACATGACCGTATCGCGGGCTCAGGCGCCAACTCATTGAAATAACCTGTTTTCCGCTGAACAGTTATTGGCATTTAATTGATTGCAGGCTTAAGTTTATGTTTTTCAGCTAGTCATCAAAAGTCTCAAAGCTTATGGTCGTCCCCTACAGTAAAGTAAAGATTTGTGGATTTCTTTGCAATGGTTCCAAGTTCATTTTCTGAAGTAACCTATAAATGTATAAACGGGAACTTCGCTTTTAGCTCCCGCTAAATCTATACATATAGGAAATAATCGGCTCCTGATTAGAATGAATTTTGAGCTCGCATATGAGCCCCTAAAGCAGAGATTCACAGTATGAATCATACATGGAAAGTGCGCTTGACGTATAAGAAATCGAACCAGGTGAGCCCAGCGAACCTTCTCAGAAAACAAAGACCAGTAACAAAACCTCGTTACAAAGTACTTTCCTTGGTGGTATTGTGTTTATTATATACATACTGAGACATTAGAGACCTTTAGATTCTAAGACGAGTACGACTACGAGTACGAGATTTTCTCAATACTAAGTAGTGCTCGCGCGTGAACCAGCGTCATATTGGCGAGAAAACGTGGTAGCCGTCGTCATTCTACTACGAGTTTTAGCGAGAGTGTCGTAGTGGTGGGAACAAGTTATCAAATGTTAGAAGTTTTAGCATTTTGCAATCGGGAGAGGTCTTAACCTCCTTCAATAACTACAACAGTGTCAACTTTTCTGGTTTAAAAATATAGGACAATCAAGAATTCCGGGGTGTCTTTTTTTGACAATACGCGAAAAAACTGTTAATCAAATCTCGTACTCGTTGTCGTTCTCGTACCTCGAATCTAAAGGTCTCTATTTTAAGTGTTTCTAAAGTGCTAAAATGATAAAATTTTCCGTTAAACATAATGATATGTCTTCGCCTGTCGCATTTCGAGAACTATAACTAAACATTATAATGAGGCAATACAGAGAATTACGAGTAAGCTTAATCTTGCAGGCGTTGCAGGCGGAAAATGAATGAATTTGATTGAAACACGAGCGCGTGAACGAGAGGGAAGCCGGAAAACTGCTTGGAAAATCGCGCGCAAGAAAGAGAAAAACAAATTGCTCCACTATTCTCAGTAACGGAAATAAACCAAAATATTTTCATAACAATAGATATCCCACAACTCCCCTCTTTGTATATGTCACCACCATTCTTCTTATTGTGTGTATTTGTGGTGTTGTCCCGGGGTGGGGCATTTGCACGCTTTTTAAAACCTCACTGTGGGGTTTTGGTATGAACCCTCCGGCCCCACCGTGGGGCAGGAGGGCGGTCAGCAACCCACCCTCCCAGCCCCCAGGCACGACACGGTGTACTGCCTTTGCCTTCAATGCATGTGAATGTACCGCTGTCCACACCTGTGGAGAGCGATCATTTTCACCCCTCCATATTTCATAGTATACAGTCGAAGCCCTCGTAAGCGACCAGCTTGGAAATTCGAAAAGTGGTCGTAATTAGAGCTGGTCGCTTACGAGAATGAGCACTTGTAAGGGACCGCATGGTAAAACAATACAGTCAATTCTCTCGTAAGCGACCGGCCAAAGTAACCCCCTTTGGTGCACCACAAAGTGGTCGCTTACGGGAGGTGGTCGTCTACGGGAAAAATCAAGACAATAGAGCGTTTTCACATGATGTCACGTCAGCCATATTGGCGTTCCAAAACAATAAAACGGCGGCCATGTTGGTGTTCCAAACCAATCCTGTGGGAGTTGATCTCTTTTCTCAGTTTTCTTATGTAAACACTTTCTTTTGTTTCCATAAATTTACATAGATGCTGGTCACGTGAGTGAAAACGCTCTATAAGCTGAAAATGAACTGATAAACATAATTACATAAAGCCAGTAACACCTCACAAACTAAAATTAGGCAAATAGACAACTGGCAATAATGTTTTACATTGAATAGCGCTTGGAACCGAATGAATGAAGAGTCGTGGATGAGAGGACAATAGACGTGCCCTCTTACATTTTAACATGTGAACAGCTCGGACGTCAGCATACAAAAACTTTGTACAAACTGTGAAAACTTTGTACATAACATTTTGCATCAGTGCTACAATCCACCTTTTTATGTACAGATCGTATTACAGCCATCTTTTTGGTCAGCGCTATCAAAAAATTGAGCTTTTGTGACATTCGAGCAATAGTTTTCTTACAATCATATGTGATCATATCAAATTAGTGGTTTAAAAAATGGTGGCCGACGTTTTACAAGAAATTTAAGTAGTGGCCGCTTGCGAGAGCTTAAAACCAGGAAAGGTAAAGCCCAGTCGGGTAATCCCAAAAGTGGTCGGGCTCGTCTACGCGAGCGGTCGCTTACATGAGAGCTTTGGATTACAAAGTTTAAGTCACAGTTCAAACGGGGTTTCACAAAGGTGGTTTTTACTAGAACTGATCGCTTACGAGAGTGGTCGCAAGGAGAGCTTCGACTGTATTCATCTGTAGGTGTAGTGAGAATATGTTACTATGGGCCATGGAGTTAAGTCGGAAGTAAGTGGTGAAAATACGTTAATATTACTACTAAAACAAAAAGAAATACCAATAGCTGATTACAACTTCTATCACTACCCCGGCAATCCGCAGGCCCACAATTCCGAAAAAATCGAAGCATTTTGTCAGGTAAACTCCCTATACATCTATGATGGTTGACCCTAGCTTTGCCTGAACTTCATTCAAAGACCTTTAAACTTAAAACTCGACTTTAAAATAATTTGCTTTAAGCCCGTTCTTCCTAAGATTATTTCGAAATGAATTTTTGCCTATGAAACGGGTTTCGGCAGGAGCCATAATGTCCCATTATGGCTCTTGGTTTCGGCAAAATGTTAGGAGAAACAAGCAAAACATCCTTGTTATTTCTTTCAGTTCAAGAGCAAAAAAACAATTCATTTTGTACAAATACAGTCAACTCTCGCCTTGCGGACACCCCGATAACATGGACAGCAGCTAAATACCAGGGCCCGGTTCCTGAAAGGCCGACTAGCTTTAATCCAGGATTAAAATTTTGTTCCGTTTTGTATCTACATTCCTATGCGTTGCTTAGGGTAACTTTTTGTGTTATCAGTACTGTATCTCGTAGTAAAGACTCAACAACACTTTGTGACCCCGAGTTCCATGTTCTTAGATGAGAAAATCGTGCTTGAAATTTGGCTTAATCCTGGATTAAACTTAACCATCTTTCGAGAAACCGGCCACAGGCAAAAACGACTTGCAGATGTTTGACTGAAATAAACTCCCGCTATTAAGGACTCTCGCTAACAATAACAATAACTAAAGGTCCCTAAAAGGGAGTCGACTGCAATAATTAATTATAACGATTAAAAGAAAGGCGATATTTGTCCCGTGTTCGGGTTTAACAATGAGGCATCGGTGCCTCGAAAAATGTCTTAATTTAACTTGCATTATTTTTAAAGAAACTAAAAGTCAATATCCAAATATGACAGAATTTTAAAAGCTTACCTTTTTGAATCCTCTTTGAAACAGACTTAATAAAACGTAGAGGAGGGTGTGCATCTGAAAATATTCAACTTTCTGCAAGGGCATCCCATAATAGTCTCTAAAACAAATTCAACATAGCCGCCACTTCGGTAAAACATGTCCATTTATGTTTTTCAGGTGAAAAAAAAAAAAAGAAGAAAGAAGGAAACTTATTATCGTTGAGGACGTTCGAATGTTTCAGGCATTAACAAGAACATTATCCAGAGTGAATAACTCCTCAGTTTATGTTTAGTTACATTTTAAATTTTTCCTCCCTGAAAATGGAATCTCCGCTTCCTATGTGAGCGCATATATAGTATGGTACACGAACAAGGAAGGATTATTAAGTGTCATCAAGACGTTGTCTGAATAAAATCCTCTCCCAGGCTGTATTGTTGTTTACAGTCTAGCCAGTTCAATTCAGAAAGCTTTAATAAATTTATTATTCAAAAATCGAATTCGCGGTATGAAATTTCTGCCAGCGCAGGTTTCTTCAATCTGATGTTAACGTATTCAAAGCAATTTTATCCATTGAAAGACGTTTCAATCTGACCGAATACAGAAGAGTTATCGTGAATAATTCACTGCTAATTACACACGCAGGAATATAAATTAATGTAGCCTGTTTCAGGCTTTCAGCCAGTGGAGAGCAGCGTTCAGATGTTGCCGGGAGCAAGTTAACTCGTACGCGGGGAAAACAAGGGGATACTGGGGCAAGATGCTTTTTCCTCGTCAATTTTTCGCCCGCCATCTACTATCTGAACGCCTGGAACAGGCTAGCAGAAATGCAGATTTGAATCATTTGTTAGTGGCTGCGGCACTGACGGGTTCAACCTTCGGAGTGAAGGCTTGACCTGGCTCGACTGTAATACTTCGTGGAACTCCTGTAATGGTCTAAATTCGCGAAAAAATAAGTTTTAAAATATTAAACTAACCGATGGTTAGGTCAAACGTTCCCAGGTTTGAAACTTTAAGAAGAAGAAGAAGAAGAAGGACGGCTTGTCCGTCCGAAATACTAGGAAACTTCAAGTGGCTTTTCTTTTTGCTGTTTTGTTATTAAATGTCTATATTTTTGTCCCAAGTTTCTCTGTTGAACGGTGTCGATATTCAGGAGCTAGAGGCTAAGCATGCGACGACTAAGTCGAGTTGAGTGACAAAAATGAAATCAAAGCACTAACGATAACCCTTTCCAAAGAAAACTGAGCAAGAAAATAAAAAAAAAAAAACAATAAAACGAGGGGGTAAGAAGAGAGGGCGAAAAAACACTTTCTACTTTGTAATCTGGAACAGGCTATTTTCGCAGGGGACAAATCGATTAACTTCAGTTTTATACCTCATGTGCGTATATTGTCCACTAGGGTAGAGCTGTAGACGAATTTTTGTGGCTGAAATTCACGTGTATGTTTTTTTTTCTGGAAAAGCCAACATTAGGAATATCTTTGCTTTCTGATGTCTTTGTTTCTCAGAAAAGCGGAATGCAGTCTATGGATTATTGGTCTAGAAAGCGTCCCATCTTAAATGAAGTGGAAAATGCTAAAGACAAAGACTAATTTCGTTTGCATCTATTGTAACACCCAAACAATAGACTTTCAGAGCATGTCTTTCATCGTAAAGCTAAAACTAAAACTGAAGACTAAGACCGCTCTAATTTTTAGAGAAAGCTAACAACTACATATGACAAAGGAGAGTTCTTTTCACGCACGATTTAAAGGTAAACAGCTCTACTAAATAAAACCAAACTTTTTGTCGTATATAGTTAATGCGTTTTAATATCAGCCCTATTCAAACAATCATTCTTATAGATTTGTAACGTTTCTAAAGACATTCAAATGATGTCTAAATATTTACCTTAATCCCCTTTAGAAATAATGCCTCGGGGATCCAACTAAGTAAAAAAGGAATTACTCACATTAACTCCAAATCGTAGTTTAGTTCGATCGCAAACGAAGGTAAGGAGACTACCCCCTTGTAAATTCTTTCTCTGTTCATTGTACAGGAGTTTTCTTTAAGGTGTATACTCAGAAAACGTGACGTGGCCAATTTGACAGCGTTGCCGATAAATCACCCAGCCCACAAAACAACGGAGACAAAAGGCTAGCAAAAATGTTCACTTTAATAATGCCTTAATATCACGGCCCCTTAAACCTGGACAATCGCTTAGTGACACAGTAATTTTCAAGAGGCTCTTCACACTCAATTTTATTAATCACTTACTCCACAGAAAGCCGATGAAAAGAAAGAAAAAAATCATGCAAAACGTTTTAAAACTCAGGCCCGGTTCAGACGACGAACTTTTCATAAGCCGAAAATAACTGGAATTAAGGCTGACCCTAATTATTTAGACCGGCTGAATTGATTCAGATAAGGCGAAAAATGTTCATTTCGATCAAACTGCTTGCAAAATACGTTATAATAATTTATGCATTAGGTCCGGTACATGAAAAGTTCGGCGTCTAAATCAAAGCCGTTCCAAAGTCGCTCCAAAGGCGAAATTCCCGGCCGGGCTGGGCAAAAAGAACGGCTGAGCCGTTCCGAAACCGACGTCCCTAATTGATTCAGACGCCGAACTTTTCATGTACTTAATTCAATGTATTAGGTTCGGCTCATGAAACGATCGGCGCCTGAACAGGGCCTTACTTGCTACTAACTGATCCGAAATCCAACGAATTGTTAAACTGATTTTTGAAGATTTATATTTCAGTAATTACAATGGGAATTAACCACGTCTGTATTTTCCGCGTCTTGTTTTGTGCTAAGGTTTTCTATAGTCAGCTAAAATTCCAGTGACAGATTGTTATGAAAAGTCAGACTTTAAAACATTTTTCTCATTTTTTATTCGACATTTGATCGTGTGAGATACACTTTGTCAATACGGAAATTGTTTTGATTTCGTTTCTAGTTTTGTCTCTGAAGTAAAATTTGAAAAGCGGAGTCCTTTTCTAGCCTGCGCATCCCTTGCGTGCTCATCTTTATGGGTCAAACAAAACAATGCTTCACTTATTGTTTAAACGACTAAGATCAGCTTCTGAACTAAAGAGCTTTCTCGTTGGCTTTTAATCGGTTATAACAGTGGGTTTTCAATTAAATCGTTAACTCATATTTTGTGAAGAATGAGTAACTTGATAAGTCCGTGATGCATGTTGTACTTCCCACTTTGAACAGTAAAGAATGACGATTTAGTTTCTCATCTCATCGGCCACGTGGCAAAAAGCAAATTAGCAACTACTTAACGGATATAAGATCATTTACATTTTTCTTTTGTGGACGTTGTTCTTATGGCTTCGATAATTATAAGCTCTTAGTATCTTTATTTATAATGTTGTCGCAGCTCTCATTGCTGCCTCGTGGCCTTTTGCCAGCTTAGACAATCAAAAAAAAAAAAGCAGATTATTATACGGTTCATTGGGAGAAGATCAGAGGTTGGAAAGTCTTTTTTCTCCTATTTGATAATTTCCTCTCATTAGTGACGCTCGATCGTTCGCTCCGCGTTTATTTGTTTTCACTCGATTAATTTTTTTGGCAATCCAGTTTGGGCTCTTTACATGTTGTTCACATGCAATCATCTCTAGGTCATCAACATTTATTTTAATTCAACCTTATTTTTACTATTTCGAAATATTTCTTGCAGTCAACATGTGCTACTAAGTACATTTAAACACTTATTGAATGAGTATCTAAGGCTTTAAATTAAGCCAGATCTTTAGCATCAATTTTAAATGCAAATGAACAACAACAAAATATTTTAGACAAAACAATTACCCATCCACAATTTTAAAAGTTCGACAAGATTATAATTAACGAAAGAACACGTTCTTGATACTTTGAGCACTATGTAGTACTTCAAAACCTTGTGGCATGAATACCCAGGAAGTACATAACACAGAATTAGTCAGATGTACAGCTGAGGAAATAAAAGAGAACACGAGCTGGTCTATCATGAATAGCTACAAACTTTGACAGAACTTTTGTCAGAAGGACACCGCAACAAAGGCTCGAACTGTTTTGATGAAAAACTGTTTGCATAGCTTCAGCGCAGGGCTTAAAAATATTCCGCGTTATCAATAAGTCCAATAAGACCTTTCTAATTAAAAGCTTATTCACGTTGCCTTACCAACATCAGAGTTTTTTCTACAGGATACAAAACGTCGTTTCGTACTTTTTGGATCTAGTTAAGCGGTTCTCCTAAATATAAGAACGGAAGGCTATTTTTCAGGGTTGTAATTGAACCCGGCCCATGGGCATAAGAGAGTCTGAGTCGGAGTGGACTAATACAACATAACTTATTGGTCTAATTGAGGGAATGAACCATTTCATGAGTCACCGAAGATTATTGTGACTTTGGGCTGAAAGCAAAGTCCCGGAGAACAAGTCGATGATCAGAGATACACATATTGTGCCGGTTTCACTACACAGAAAAAAAATACGCCAACTTATAATTATTGATTAAATATTTAGAGACTAAATATACAGAACAGGAAACTCGTGTATGACCGGCGGAGTTAGCCTGAATTTCAGACATATCTTCGACTCGCATACTCCTTCAGAGACAAGTATGCGACTCGAAGATATGTCTGAAATTCAGGCTACAGCGGCGTAAAGTTCTTCTGTCGGTAAAAAGACTTAACTCTAAAACGGATCAACTGTCTCAGCTTCGACTCAGTTTATTTAGCGAGGACAAAGTTTGTATTAACAAAGAGGATGATTCGGACAAAAGCGGAATGGTGTATGAAGTATATGTACCAGTCGTTCATCATTCAGATACCGCTGGTCAAAGCCGACCTCGCCCCTGGGATACCGTACACTGGCTACAGCTCTAAGTCAGCCATTTTAAACATCGCGCTTTGTAAAACTGTTAAAAGAATATTAGAAGGCTGGCCAGTATCCCTACCATAGGCCAATCTTTGTTTACATTTTTTGCCTCGATAACATATGCCTTTCATTCGCTGATCAAGCTATTATTTAAATACCATCTCATGAAAGAGCATAACAATTAACAATTATTCCACGAGTGCGTGTTGGATATGAGACGGTAGATAACCAACGAGGCTTGTAGCGCCTAGTTGGCTGTTAAGTAATCATCTAATATCCAACAAGCGCGAGTGGAATAATTGTTTTTATTAAAAACGCCCACAAAATATCGAGAATTCTTCCCTACTTTATTTGTAAAAACAACCGATTTCCAGCTTGTTTGTAATTTTGAGCAGACGCGTACAGTTACCATATTTGGAAAGCATGGTACCATGATGGCTAAGCCAATCGGAGCTCTAGATTTGCATTATCCAATGATTCAGTTTTTAATAATTTCAGTTATCTGTTTATCTGTGAAAATTTGAGCCCAATATACTGAATAGTTTCGGAGAATTCTCTTTGAAAAACTCGAACCGTTACAAAGAATGTATGGGCTCATCAACCATTAACATGTTTGCCACCCAGCAATTTCGCAGTTTTCGATGGCTGCTATTTCTTTTGTTATGGCTTGCAATGTGCTAAAAATGGCACAAATTAAACAACTCTTTCAACTTTTGAATCTAATTTGAAAGATTCGCCCATAGACCAGTTTTTCGAGGCTCAAGCTCGGCGCACGTTTGAGTCCTGATGCGACACTTCGCCCTTTAACATGGTGCATCAGCTGCACATGTGTAAACTAGGAGACCGCATGGCTTGAGCCTGAGGGCTCAGTTATGTTGCAAAGATCCTCTTTCTTCCAGTGAGGAAGAGAGAGAGGAGCCGGGCGGGAAGGTGGTTGAGCACAAAATTGAAGGGGTAAGCTCCCATTGTTTATTCATTAGTGTTCAATTTATGTCTAAATCCATCGAATTAAACAGAGAATTCATTAAACTCTAAAATGATAAATGGTAATAATGATAACGATAAGGTTACAGTTTATACAATAAAAACTTATGTTTATAAACCCTGGTTTCTTCCATAAATCAATGTTAATAGTGTATCGAAATCAATAGCAAAATGGGTGTAGAAAATCACACGACTGATTTAGCTCATCATGTCTTTAACTAGGTCTAAATCTAATTTTACAATAACTAAGCGATTTTCTCGCGCGCTGATTGGCCGAGAGCTCTGGTCGATATAGCCTCGAACACGTGACGAACCCATCAGAACGTCTGCGTGGGAGGCTATGGTCAATAAGAATACTGACTTGATGGTAGAGCAATTTAAATAACTCAGGCGAGGCAGTTGAAGTCACTATCTCTTATGTAGATTTCCCATCTCTGTTTGGCAAAGTAACTCTGCTAGCTACAAGAACAGAACGGAGTATTGGCGTACGCATTGATCTCTGCACAGGCTCCCAATAAAATAGTAGAGATCGCGCGGGGATCGAAGGGAAGAGGGAAAACTTATTAGGTTAGGTTCTCTTTCCCCGCGCCGTCGTGCCCCACGCGCGCTCTCTCTTTTTTTTTTTTTTTTCTCTCCAGCCTCCCTAAAACACAAAGAGGCCTCTTCGGAGGAGAGAGCGCATTGATAGAGAGAAGTGTGACGTCAGGTTACCATGGTAACCAAATTCTTGGATCACAACAATAGGGAGCTTAAGCAACGACGACGGCAACAGCAACGGCAACGATCACAAAAAAAAAAAAAAGATTTAGATTAGCAAAACAACAACTTTGCACGTGCATCACGTTTCTTTTACATTTTTTAGCCGTCGTTGCACAACGGTCACATGAATAGTTTCACGCCCCCGCTTTATAAAGTTGGTGAACACAACACAAAAATTTTCTCGTTCTCTTTCTAAACTTAGATACGCTCCTTTCTAATTCAACCCCTGAAAATTTCGCCACCATTTGACAAATTAAATGAAATTGAATAAGATCGATGAAGTTTTAAACACTGCGAATTCACGTTTTCGGTTTGTTGTCATCCAGAAATCTTGCTACCATGGCAACGTGACGTAACGACTTCTCCTCTCTATTAGACTTTTGATCTCGTGTCTCGTTTACCACCATCATTATTCATTAAATATATTTCTCCATTTCTGATTGGCTCAAATTCTCCCGCTAATCCATTATAACAAAGCTAGCGTTGACCAAATGTGGAGGACGTGTTCTGATATCCAGTAGTTTTAGAGGGTGTTATCCCCCTCGGCCAATAACATCCTCCTCCATCTGCAAAATTTCTTTCAGATCCCACTCGGAGAGTCTCAATGGGGTGGTAGCTTTGACGGCTAAGGGTTATTGAGTAGAAATTCAGTCCAGGAGTTTAAGTAAATATTTTCTTCTGTTTTAATTAATATTAATTGTTGTGTTGTCGTGTTGTCTATCTTGGCCTTTCACTTTCGAAATTTTGAAATATGTTCATAGATAAGCGAATTGTAAGGTCTTGTAATGTCTAGAGAGAGTGAGAACTGGTTTTCCAGTTTAGAGAAGCCGGAAATCCGTGAAGATCGACACAGTCAAATATTGAGATTTGGAATAGTTTAAACTTTTTGGCTGTTAATATTTATCTGTATTTTTGATGGTAGACGGTAAAAGATTAAAAGATTGCCCTTTTTGACGGCTGACGGTTAATCCCGGTGAGACCCTTTACTCAGCCTCATTCAATAATAGCTAACTTCAAACTTTCGACTTCTGGTTTTGACCTCCAACTGACTTGCTTCCTAAAAATATATGACAATTTAATACTTATGAGCAGCACAAAAAAAGTGGCCTGTCAACTTGTTTTTATTTCTCCTCCCAGGTTTGGCGTCTGATCACAGAGGCTTCACCATTTCTAAGTCCGTGAGAAACCGCCTAATTAAACATTACAGACTTTGTTAGGCAGGATTGTACTTATATCCCGTGCGTGTATTTTAAGGTGTTTTTGCTGTTTTTACTCTTTTTACCACCTGGACTTTATTTTGATCACAGCAGGTACCTGACTGGTACTTAATTTCGCCGGGTTTTATTTTTACGATTTCTATAGTCAAATATGAAAAAGGACATTAAATTTCGCAATTCAAGCGTTCGCAACTTGATTTTAGTTTTCAATCTTCTGAACTTTTTAAAATATCCAGATAAAATGAAACAAGCAAAACGCATATCAACGTTATTTCACAACGGAAGACACAGTCCCGTAATGGAACGTACCAGTAAAACCAGCTAATAACTCAGTTGTCGAATTTGTTGACCCATGTATCATGTTAAGCCAGTTGTAGATATTAAATGTTATTCAATTTTTTCCGTGATTTGAATATTCTATATGGGTATTAAATTTCGCGGAGATTTTTATTCGCGAGTCTTTAATTTAAGTACATTAAAAACCCACATATAAGAACCTAGAATTTTCGAGGTCAGGCTGAACAGGTTCTTATATTTTAGGGTAGTGTTTCACAATTCAGGCTTACGAGGGTTCTTATTTTTCAGAGGTTGTCATAGTGTAACCATTGGCAGAAATATTGTACTACTAATACATAATGGCAAACATTCAAGGTCCAAGAGCAACATCAATATATTTCTCTATTTTTTAAATAAGATATCAAGATTTTACATCGTCTATATTGCACGGTAGCTTTATGGAAAACATACTTCTAGTGAAAATCCAAACAAATTAAATCAAAGAAAACATATACAGAATAACCATTTGTCAAAAGTTTCTCACAGAATTAAATTCGGGAATTTTGACCATCAAAATTGGAGTGATTGTTTTGTGTAAGAACCTGTTTTTCTTTGCCAGGATGAACACGTTCTTATATTTTTGGGTATTTAAATGCCAAATTTCAGCCTGTAGGTTCTTAAATCATTAGGTTCTTATATGCGGGTTTTTACTGTACCAATAAGGTTAGTTTCTTTTGATCCATCTTGTGAAACTTCCTGATGAAGCTGTTGGGAGAAGCACAACGACTGGGTAAGGCACGTGGCAAAGGTGATTGCGGACATCAGACTTCTGAATCATATAGATTAAGACTCAGATCATGTTTACGTTCGGATGAGGTAAAATGATAGTGTTGGTTACGTTTTGGGTTCAGTATCGAGACTACTTTAAGTAAAACTTAAGGCAGGACACGATACACCCTTCGAAAAACCTGAGCCGTGTGTGTCTTTATATCAAAATTAGTGCAAACGGCACTTCAGAAGGCATACTCAATAGAAATCTATAGGCTCAGAAATTATACTGAGCGTCAGGTCTTTTAATAAAAAAGAATGTAACCTAGAATAATGTACAACAAGAGAGAATGATCTATCTTGTGTACAACAAAAGTTTTAGCTAGGAAGTCTGCTAAAAAGAATGACAACTGAATGGAAAATTCGGAAGTCGAACTGAGTCGGAAGCCGGAAGTCGAAAGTCGAAATCGAATGGGCGGAAGTGGCAAAAGGAGCTCGAAATTGCCGGGAAGTGGGAAGCGACAATCATTTTCATTCTCAAGTTCTAGTGTCTTTGTGGTCAGCAAGAGAGCCTCAGGACAGTTAGGCCCTTTCTGAGCTCATTAAATTATTGCGACGGCAAGGTTAATCACAACGCTCCTTTCGGTCTACGGTAGGTAGTTGTTGTTTTTCTTTGTTTGTTTGTTTTTTTTTTGCCATAGGTATTGACTCTTAGTGTCATTTGATCTGTAAGGTTAGGGTTAGGGCCTTCATTAACTCTGCTCAATCTAATTGATATGCGGTTGTTGTGAGCCACACTGAGGAGAATAGGACCTCGATAAATCTTGTAGATTGTTGTAGTCTAAGAGAGCTCTTTGACCCCATATCGTGTAAATGAACGCCTTTTTAGCAGTATGTCCCCTTTCAGTTAAATGGGTCCACGATGTTGCCAAAACCCGTGGTCTATGAAAGCTACTTTAATGTCTCACTCACTAGTGTTTTAACTCAGCGAACCCAGTCATTGTATCCCGCAAAGACTGAAATTTCCACGGGAGGATTTGGCAAGCAAAAATGAATTCTAAAATAGATTTCAGCGAGCAATAATTCCGTAAAGACAACTAACGATAATGCTGTCCTTTCAGAATCATAATCGCGGTCGCACACATCATGCGATCTTATCTCTAAAACCAAATCATAGGGGAGTGCACCTAGTCGTGTCAGAGATTAAAGGAAATCCTTTTGTCGATGACGCAACATATTAAAGGCCTTAAAAAGCGTATAATATCGACATCACAAACCTTAGGTCAAAATCGTGACTGTAAAAAGGCACTCCTGTCGTGCCTTACTTAAGTCAGTAGACTTGCCGATTATTCGCGCAAAGGAATGTACCAACGCGAGAATACGTGGCCTAGAAGTGGCCATCATTTGAGTCATGCACGAGGAACTCAAAGTTCCCGTATGAATGACACATTTCGTTTTGACTCGTGCCTTCGCTAAGAAGCATCTATTCTAAAAACAGCCTGTATCACCAGTTTTTAGATTAGAGGTGTCTTAGCTACGTAACGAATAAAAGAACGATCCACGTTAGATTGCCGTTGCTGCTGGAATAAAACAACCTTAGCGACTCTAGATCTATAAGCCGCAGCGAACGCGCCTTTATAATTGGATTGCCGTCACTACTGCTGGATCCTACTGGCAAAAACTTTACAAGAAAACGAGTCGGCCGGGAACCGAATTAAAACGCGATCAAAACGCGAACCATTTATATGAGCTGTTCGCGTCCTATGTAAGATATCTCGTATACATGGAACATTGTAATGGTTCGCGTCTAATTTTTCCTTGTGTCAATTGCTCTTACTATTGAACCGAGACGGTGATAACATTGATTTACCGCCCATCTCAAGCCTGGTAAAATTACTGAAAGAAAACTTACTTATATGTCGTAAACTGTATTAATAATTGGTAATAATTCAAAGGTATCAATAATGAATCAGAATGAATCAGTCCGTTT
This sequence comes from Porites cylindrica, assembly GCA_964035525.1. Taxonomy (NCBI): domain Eukaryota; kingdom Metazoa; phylum Cnidaria; class Anthozoa; order Scleractinia; family Poritidae; genus Porites; species Porites cylindrica. Next base: position 30,083,062 of record OZ037781.1, on the reverse strand, counting down.
CTTTGGACACATACGACGAGAGCTCTCCACTTGATATCACGCGATATATGAAATCCGGCGATACTATCCACTTCCGGCCTCGTAATGGGAAATCGAACCCTGACTTTTGCGATTACCGGACGCAACGCAGACTTCAAGGTTTGATTCCCGGTCAAGCCTGAAATTTTCAGGTTAGTTTTGTACCGATTAGGTTGTTTTCTCAACTGCGAAGATCATTTCCACTTTCATATCTTAAACCGTAGTTTAAATATGAGTTATTTCGTATATTTCCATTCAGAGAGTGTTTCCCTATCCGGTGACACTTGACTTATGCTATAACTGTAAAGTTGATTACCAGTTAAGTAAAAAAATTGGCCACGTTAAACTCATGGCGCAAAAATGGCGCATTTTTGGCTCTCGTTTCATTTCTCGCGCTGTCAAAACTGAAAATCCCCTTCCTCGGTCTTTCTTTGCCCCGAAACCGAACAGAAACGCTTGCTACGCAGGCTACGACGGAGACGACTACGAAAACGTCACTTAAAAAGTGACTTCGCGCTGCTTCAAATTTGTTCGCGCTTATTCCATCTCGTTCAATACGTCAAATTTTGGCAAATTTTTCTGGCGTTGAATTCTAAAAGACTGTAAGTATCGAAGTTCAGGAAAGTAAAAGAAAGTTGTTGCCTTGTGCTCACGTCCTCTAAAAAACATGAATTTCGGCACTTTCACGTCGTAGTCGTGCAGCGAATGTACAAAAAAGTGTGATGCACGTGCAAGGTTGTTGTTTTGCCATTGCCTTTTTGCCGTTGTCTTTTTTCAACGTCGTTGACATTGCTTAAGTTCCTTATTATATAAACGGAGAGACTCTCAGTTGCTGAGCACTCTCTAAAAGTGGAAACCGAATATTAAAGTTTAAGCTTATCACGTAATGCAAACAAAAATGACACTGCTTAAATCGGTGTAAAAATATTCTGCAAAGTTAAGATTGAACAAGTAGTTTGGAGCCCACGGTTGCCGCCAGAATTCAGCTGGAGTCCACGAGCTGAACTGAAAAATAACAACGATGGCCTGAGTGCGAAGTCGATCGAGTTCGAATGGTTAATTTTCAATGTCAAGCACGAGTATGAGTTTGATTTAGGCCACGCTATGAGATTGAGTTGATCTGAAGCCGAGAGTTTTGGAGTTTGAGATCAAGTGAGCTATCTTTGATGGAGTGTGCAAACTAGCGCACTTCCACTATTTACCCTGTTTGAGTTAAGAGGATACTCAAGTCAACAACAATGGTTTGTCTTGCACTTACACAGCAGGCAAAACTTTGAACAAATGAATATGATTGTAAGTCTGAAGTTCGTAGACGAAAGCAACTGATACTGTTGTTGGTTTTCACATGACGTCACTAAAATTCAGACTAAAAAAACTATCGATCCTAGCGAGATTTTACTTTCACGATGTATTAGAGCAGCTGAAAATTAATGTTCAACCAAATTTTCTCTTCAAAAGGGTTCTTGGTTTTGTGATAGAGTACGCTTGAATTTCTAAGCTTTTGCGTGACGCGGCATTTACATGACGACCAAGAGAGCTGTCATGTAGGTTAAAAAAGTGACTAATTTCAAGAAATTTTGCTATTTAAACAGTTAGTGTATTAGAAAAAGTATTACTTTAATGTTTGTGAATTTCTCGAAGAATAAATTCACGTTCTTGTAGCAAAACTCGGTAACAGATGTTTCTGTTGGTTTCCGTGCGCCATGTTGGAGCTCATCCAGGTGAGCAACAGCATGGCGTCTCCATACAAATCTCTAAAAGTCTGGGTAAAACATTTCTTCGGATATCTCGTATACGAAATATTCCTCTGACCTGAATCTTGGCGAGGGTCTTTGTTTATGTACCTCCTTTCATTTCCCAGATTCTGGACTATCTATTGAAAGGTTTTGATTTTTAGTTTGATCTATTTTGAATGGCGTGACACTGAAAACCAGCAATATATTAGACTCTGCAGATTGGTTTTCACTTTTGTACCGTGGTTGAAATCCTTAAGTGAAAAGCTGTTGTACTGACTTGTGTCGCTGTTCATGCAAATCCCAAAGTGTGACCATTCAAATGAAAGTAATACTAAGCAGCACTTTCCTGTGACTGCTTATTATGCTGTTCAAGGTGGTTCTAACTTTGAAGTCTGTGAATGAAACCCTTAAGTGTGACAATTCACATGAAAGCTACTGAGCAATACTCATTATGCTGTACACGGTGGTTCTCACTTTTGAGTCTGTGGATGGAATCCTATGGTGTGACCATTCACGTGAAACTTCTATCAGCAGTACTTTCAAATGTTACTATTAGTTTTTCAACATTTAAAAGATGAAATTTGAAATCTTTGTTGAATTTTGTCCGAATCACGAGTTTCAGGTTACCGGATACCTTCAGAAACGTTGGATGATCATATATGCCTCTCAACAAAAAAGTTTTAAGAAACTAAAAATCTCAAGAAACATTTTTGATGCTAACACTGGTAACATCCCTCAAAATGCCACGTCAATCAAACAAATTTCCTTTGAGTTTTTGCTTTCGAAACCTGATTCGGAAGCTCGCATCAGTCAGTTCCGCAAACACATCTTAAGTTTGAACTTGACCGCCCGGAAATTTAAGGGTGACATGGGACCAGATCTTAAATAGCAGAAAACTGGCCAATTATATTGGTCTCAATGGGAAAGAGCTATTATTTTTTGTTTATTTTTCCCTCTTTCAGAAAATTAATAAGAGCCGTAAGAAAAACTTATAGTAAGTTTACAAAGAAGTTATAAAAATAGGCTATTTGTTAGGAGACTTTTATTTACACAAACACACACAAAGATTTACTCAGTTTTAATTCAGAAGCGTCCCAAAAGATATTTAAAAAGACATTGAAAAAAATAAGGAAAAGAAAAAAGTTCTCCCTCTTTTGAACGCTTTCTCAGGGAAATCTTTTTTCATCTTGTTTGCAGACTTCCTCTAACTGAGAAGCCACAGAACCAATTCGATTAAAAAAAGTGAAATTAAAAGTTGACGATTTAAACGTTTCAGATGATATATGATGAAATCCTGAAAGGGAAGTCAAGGTTGAAAATGGACACTTGTTCTGATATTTTACCAGTTTTGCCGAGAAAGGGATTATTTTTTCTCCTTAGCTTTTGCTGACCTTATGATAAATCATCGATGAACCTTACGTGACGAAAGCCTAAGAGAGAAAGCTCAAATTGGACACCCATGCTCTATATCTCAAAAGTTCAGGTTCAAAATTAAGGTGTTTTCGTTATTGTCATATGTTTTTTATTCGCAAAACAACCCCCGGGTTTAATTGAAACAAAACCATAACGCATTGATCAGGGCATTTGAACGACCTCTAACTTAACCACATCTTTCTGAAAATAGCTTTTGACTTAGTATATGACGTCAATAAAAACTAATAATAAAAATTTCCCTTTCGTTCACATATGAAAAACCCCTTTTGTATGCAAATAAAGGATTTTATTCGTAACTGGTTTTTTAAATCATATTTTCAAGAAAACAAGCTTTATAAGTTTTCTTTGATTCATAGCTGAGTTTAGAAAACACAAACACGAAGAGAATCAACAATTGTGTTTATTTATCCGCTTAGTTTTTGTTTTCTCTGCCTCGCTATCACGTTTTCTGCAAAACGTCACGTGATTTTAGCTTTACGAAGGCGGAAATCAATGGAGAGGTCAATCTAGAGCCAGGCCCCTTCGGTTTTTAAGGATCAGCTAGTTTTACTGTGTCAAACAGTATTCTAACCTCATATTTTCTGTGAGGCATTTCAATATCACAAATGATATTTGTCAGCAGCTTTTTTCTTCTTTTCATTGTGTTGAAAAAAAATTACATAATTGCACTATCATGGAAGTATCTACTCTTCTAAGTGGAATAAAAGCTCTAAACAATTTAAACTCGCCTGTTTTTCTTTTTAAGGCTGCTTGATGTAATGATGTCATACTTCTGTTGAACCTTTGGGCAGAAATGAGCCAATCAGATTCTTTGACTGCTTTCGATAGGTGAATTAGTGTTCAACTAAAAGGATGCAATTTGTTTCATAAGATTTTTCTTAGATTTACTTAGAGATTCAATAGCACTTTAAAATAATTACCTCAAAAAACACGCTATCTTTACAATTTAACATGGGAATGTGAAGAACAACCGTCATACAGTTCATCTTGAAGTTTCGCCAGTTTTTTGTTTTTTGCTAGAGTTTAATAAAGCACAGTTTTAAAACCACGAACGACCAATTTTTACCTTGACCGTTCTCATCTCCTTGGAGATTTGTCAATAACTTTCAATTAAAGGTAAACTCTGGAGCATGTTTGTTGAAAACGTGAATTATCAAGATAACGGGCTAGCAAAAAGAACAATGAGTACTGTTTAGTCCATGTCTGTATCTCATTAACAATGCAGATATATGCTTTTTCTTCAGAATACACCGACTCCTTTTTGAGAAAGCATATACTTTTTATCAAAAATCATAACTACGATAAAATTTTCAGTTAAAATTTACAACCCAGGGTACCAACGAGGTGCGTGCCCTCTCTACTTTATGTATGCATGTTCTGCTTAAATTAATCCCAAATCTCACAGCTCGGATCAGCTGAAAAGGTGTTACAAAAAACGTAGACTTTCAACCTTATCTTTCGACTACATGTGGCCCATTGTTTCAGTGTAGTTTTCTACATAATCGCCAGATGTCAGCAAATAAAATTAGCTACTCACAAACCACAACAATCTGGAAATCTCGCCTACAGGAAAGCAAACCTACGCGAAGATCAACCTTGAGATGTTTATGGGAGGGTAGCAAGACCCCTTTCCAACCTTGCAGTGAGGGTTATCATGTTTTTCGTTCTTTCTTGATTATAAAGCGATTATTTTGAAACGTTTGACGCGCACAATACTTCATCAGCCTTAAATCATTAATATGTTTAAGCACACATAAAGATGACAACTCTATAAGTTACGTGTTTGGGAACAAATCAGCTTACAATGAAGAGCTGCCAACAAGCTCTTCTTCTACAATAAGGCAAACGTGTAAAAAGCCGGGAATCATTAGCGTTTCACCGAGAGCCGCTAATTAGAGACTAAGGGCAAAAACCATTCACAGAGGCTAGTTGTGCCGTCAGAGTATTGTATGATATTTCTATGATGAATTGAAAGCAGGTGCGGAGTTACAAACGTTACCGAGGCTGCCTCCTGGCTCACCACTAACCTTTGTCCACCCCTAAAAGCTCCATTCTCGCAAGTATTGTCTGCTAGTTGCTCGCAAATGTCACGGCAAAGTCAGTTCAAGGCGAATTTCAAACCGCACAGCCCCGTCTTCCGCCGAAATCCGAAAAGAAGCAAAAGGGCCCGCGCATGCGCATAAATTACTAGATATATGCTCGGTGAAGGAGGTGCTTTCACAGCGGAAGAGCAATGATTTGATAGACCTTCTAAGGATGAAATAAAAGGCGCCAAGCGTGGCTCTGAGGCATTTTTCGTTGATCAGAGACGACGCGGTCCCAGTTTCGGCAAATTTCCTCAAACATGCAAATTTACTTTTCAGGGCCTTTTTAACAAAAACAGACGAAATAGGAGCTGTTCTATTTAGCATTGGATTTCCAATTAGCCCCGTAAATGTGGACGTTTTGGAGAGAGGACATGTCAGAAATCCATGTTTTAAACATGACACTCGAAAGTTTCATCTTCGTGACGCGCTAGGGAGGGTCAAAATTGGTTAATTTTTGCATTGTGGCTTTCCTTATTAGCTCGGTAGTCTTTTCAAAGGATCCAATGAATCTTTGTTATGTAGCGTGCAAGCGTTAATCAGCTAAAGTGCACGTGCTTTTTTTAAAACTCAATTTGCATTGTGAATGTCATTATGATCATCGGTTTACTTGTCTATAAAATCTCAGAGTGAGGGACGTAAATTTATTTCATTTTTTTCGAGGCGTGCCCGTTCGAGGCCATTGTTTACAGTCCTTCCTTTTCAGCCACGTGTGCCGAGAATATCATACAAAACTGGCCCAGTGTCCACTTGCGAACATCACAACACACTGATTTCTTCGAGGAACGAGTTCGCCCAATAATCACAAATCTAGAAATATTTTACAGACCGGCTGCTGTAACTGTTAACAGGTAGGCGGGTTAACAGATTGTTTAACGCTTTAAATATTTAGAAAAACTCTAACAGGTAAAGTGGTGAAATTTAATTATAACAGGTACTTTTTCTCAGCTTATCACATTAAGCACACTTTTTCATTTTCCTTGGTTTCGCTTAGATGATGTGCACTTTGACTCGTGAACTAAGTCATAATACTATGTTGTCTTTAAGTGTTATGTGCAAGAGAGCAGACCGATGGAAGATAATTGTTATTTTTTTACGAATGTTCCTCACGTTTTTTTCTTTACCTTCTAGGTATTTGGGGATTATATTTGATATGAGCGCACAGGAATCTAGGATTGATCATCCGCAAAGACCGAATCACGCTAGAAAGATGCCTTCCGTTTCCAAGAATGTTGTTAAACAAGCCGGAGTTAAAAAATCAAATACCAGGTCAATAACTACGGGTATGGAGGAGACTGATACCAAATTTCTGACTGGAGCTGTAGACACTGTTTCAATGGATCAAAAGTGGTCAAAAACAAAGCACGATTGGAAAGCTGAGACAAGATCTCGATCGGGTGGCGTTAGAACAACACGTCAAATCAGGCGTAACGAGAGAGAACGTGGAAGAAAGGCTCGTCTAAACGCGGCTTTTCAAGTTTTACGCTCCGTCGTACCAAGGACTAGCATGAATTCGTCAGGAACCGTAAGCGAACGAAAAATGACTCAAGTGGAGATCCTTCGCCTGGCAAAAAACTATATTTCCAGTCTCACTGAAATCCTCAGAGAAGACAACAGATATAATCTCGGATCGTTTAATGCCTGAAATGTTCATGATTGTCATTGTAAAACGGTGACGAATTGTCACTTTTGCTTGAGAGGACGAAAATGCGAGGAATGGGGACATTAATGGCGCTGAAAATCGGTACAACATCAGCTGGTTTAGTCAGAGAATTATGGTGGTTTAATTCGCGCCCATTCGTGAAGTTTGATCATTCGTATTGCTAATTAGCATCTCGTTTACACGTCATTTGTATCGTTTTGTAAATAGTGGCAATGATATTAATATCTTTAAGAATGACTCTTTAAAGAGATAATATAGAATTTAATATACCGCCGTGCGATTAAACTTTGTTAAGCGAGCCGTTTCGTTTGAGAAAGTTTCGCGTAAAATTAAATTTTTCACATGTTAACGCTACATTGTAACGAATATTCATAAAAGACGTATTAGTTGCATAGTGAATTAAAAATAAACATCTATCAACAAAATGGAATCGTCAACAATGGCCTTAAAGAAAATTTTCAACTACGTGATGTTGTCAAACCCATATTAAACTTTAAATGATGCCGAAAACAAGAGGCTATGACGCACTCCGATCATTTAATCCTAACTGTGATCTTTTTCTATAAGCGGAGGGTTTGTTTAATGATATAAAACAAGTGAATCGATCACGAATTAACCGAAACTTTTTAAAAAGCCAAACATATTGCTTTGTGTTTTAATTTCAGGTTTTTTATTAGTCTACTTTTGTATGATTTCAATCACTCTTTATCTACGCTCGTTGCTAATAAATTTGATAAAAATTCTCTAATTAAAAGTAAGAGCTTTTCAAGCACAGCGGGGACTCCTTGTTAAATTTATTGCTCTGCTGATCCGCATTATATTCTTGAAAAAGAAGATTTTCCCTTAAGGTTTTAAAAATGTATATGTAAATAAAACGGCGGTTACAAAGTGCCTATTAGATTTCGCACAGTTTGAGTAGTCAAAATAATGCTTTTGAAGATAAAGAGAAAAAACACTTGTCTGGGACCCAAATCCTATTGTATCTTGCGTTCGCGTTCGATAATGAAATCTTTTAAGTTAAACAGTTTTTGAAGTCTGTTATTAGGTGTTACCGCGAATTACATCTGTATTATGCTGACATTAGCAGACCCCCTGTGGCACGGGGACACCAGCATCTGTACGCCGGGTAAGTGGCAAATTTTCCTTCCCATTTCTAGTTTCCTTTTGTGTCTGTTTATTGCAGCATTCACCTTAGTTGGGACGTTGTATACGTATATCGAGAAAGTGCAAAAGGTATCTCTTGCGATATTCAAAAGCTCGTGATGATCGAAGAACACATCCTTTCTTCTAAAAAGACAAAGAGAGTTTACTTCGACACTTTATAATGAAAGTTAATATAACCTTTCATTAGAGTGTCTATTAATATTTTGTAAACATTTGCATAACTATTACTTCATTTCTTAAGACGGGCTTCATGGATGAGATGATTGCCGAACGTCACGTGCTGCCATCATTTTCGTCACGTGCTGGGTCTAGAAGGAGCTGTATCAGGATCATTATACGTTTTAGGGAAACTGCCCACCTACCCCTCCCCTAAGCCAACATTAACACTTACTTCTCACTTAAGGCAAAATGTTAGCTTAGGGGAGGGGGTAGGTGTGCAGTTTCCCAGAACTGCCGCCAAACCGTAAGCGTCAGATAATACTCCTTTTCCAGAATAAACCAGTTGTGCAACCATTTTGAATTGCTAGATGCATCTTTTACAACGAACGATTTACGTAAAGTTACGAAATGTAACCGTCAGTCGTCAAAATTGGAAAAACGTAACCTTCAACCGTCAAAGCTACCCCTCTTCTTTGAAACTCTCTTGCGATGCCTTCTGTGCGGGAGATCCCGAGTTCGATCCCCAGTTTTGGCCTCAAATCCCTCCTTTTTTCCCCTTTTCGTGTAGCTTTAAATACCCGTAAAATAGAGCGCTAACGTAGAGAAGGGGGTGGGGGGTGGGGGATGAGCGCGCCGTGGGATTCAAGGTACAACAGTGAAACCTCGAAATAACGCAGGGTCAAGGGTCTCACTGGCAAAATTTGTTCGCTATAACGAGGTCTCGTTATATCAGGGTCCTTTTTCATATATTTTACTATTACCAAGGTGAAGAAAATCGTTCCTTATACCGAGGTCTTCGTTATAAAGAGGTTCGTTATATCGAGGTTCTACTGTACTGTTACCGACGCAAAATAAGGATCTTTATCTTTACCTTTAAGTGTGATCAAATCGATCAAAGAGACACACTGACTCGACTAACTACAATCGGGAATAACGACGCTCGTCTATTCAAGAAAGGTGGTAAGTAAATTTCCAGAAAAATAAGGTGGACAAAAAAAATTTTTTTCCAAAGAACTGTGGTTGTCAGAGAATGAGAGACGAAACATCCACTTTCTGGGCTTAGCTTTAAGGTGACAGAGTCCTCCCCTCTCATAAGAAAGGAAAAGCCTTGTTCAGTGTCTGCTACTGCACCAAGAGTAATAAACAAACTCTTGGAAGAAAAGCAAACGCCGATGATAATTCTAGCAAATTTCCATGGCATGCTTGACAAAACTCATCTTCAGTCTTTTCTCGAGGCAAGTCATTTCAGTACTTAACCTACTCAGTAATATACACGTGGGTATTCTTAATAATTCTGCCCGGCGAATTCTGATAATAATCGAAAGCGAGTTGAAATGTTGAAAGCTTTGTTGATATTAAAGGTGCCATTAGAAGTTTAGCTAGTTCATGGGCAATCTCAAATAATTTGAAAAAAAAATGCCAACAGGACATATTAAACGCGATTAAAACCACCAAATGCAAAGACAACCAGTATGCTATTTTTCATACATGATCGAGGATTTGAACTCGGTAGAGTACTAAGCCTGGTGTTAGGTTCTCGCACGCTCGAACAGTTCCAGCAACACTCCCCTCGAACGCCTGGCACGCAGGCTCGAAGTAGAGGGGAATCTCACATCTGATTTACACGCTATAGACCTTGTCACGGTTTTCGAAGCCATCTTGACGAGTAGGCAAACGCGTGAGAAATTACAGTGGTTGTATGAGAATCTAATATCGAATAATTGCCGTGAAACGGCTGCTCTGAGAGAAATATGAATTGTAAACTAAAGCTTCACTCCTAAGGATTCTACCTAAAAAAATTGAGGGCGTTCCATGCGCTAGAAGACATAAAACCACGTTTTTCGATTTTGTATACATTTGTCTGACGAAAGTCCAGGGAAAAAGTACAGACAAATATATGGAAAATCTAAAGCAAGCGTCTGAGTAAATTTAAGCACAGTTACGCCTCCAAAATTTTCAGTACAATCCTTTGCTTTGTAGCTTTGGTTTACGATTTACATTTTTTTCAGAACAGCCGTTTTACGGAAATTGTTCGACATTAGATTCTCATACAAACACTGTAATTTCTCACACGTTTGCCTACTCGTCAAGATGGCGTCGAAAACCGTGACAAGGTCTATTAAATTATAACAACTGAATAAAGATTTTTTATATGACTTACTTTATCGATGCGTTGACTTTTGGCGGCCATTTTGAAATTTGCGGTCGGCAGGTGCAAGAGTAAGGCCTGGTACCAAGCTGGGACAGTCCAAAGTTCGGTAAAATCTCGGAAGATCCGATTGCTTGCAAAGTGCAATGAAGCAGATCCGAGCGGGTCCGAAGCGCGCGTGTAGAGATGTTTTGGGGGCCGGTAGCCTGTGTAGCTGGGAGGTTTTGTCAATCTCCTCGCGGAGTCTCTGCCCTCGCACGCCTTTATTACTTTGCTCGCCCAACCAAAACCGCCATGCTACGCAGGCTTTTGGGGGGGGGGGGGGGGGGGGGGCTGGGGCAACGTTCAGGCCTGATACATCTTCAACCAAAGCCACGAGCGGCGAAGACGATCGAAAGCAAAAATCGCTCAGTTGAAAGGAATCTTTGGCACCCAGTCTTCACAATGGCCTGATTGGTTTTATGTGACAAGATTTGGGATAATTTAGCTCAGAATGGCTTCATTCAGGGCTGGATGTAGTCTAGAATTTTCCTTTAATGCCTGGGGCGCTAATATTAGCATTTTTCCTCGAGAAGTCCTCCTAAGCTGACCAATACCCCAGAATGGTTTTGTAACGATAGTCTATTCAGTCTATTGTCAAGACACAATAGGGCCTAGAGTTGCCTAAAAGTCGAGTTCAAATTTTTCACGGGCGCGAAGCGCAAGCGGTAGACTTGTTAACTACCGGAACCGGAAATGGAAAGCGGAGGACTTTGAGGAAGTCTATTTTGTGGAGTGGGTGGGAAATGAGACAAGAGTTGCACCATTCATTCAAGCATATAAGGTTAGGCGCATCTTAGCTATGCGTAGTTTTTTTGTGCCATTAATACGAGAACTTGCCGTCTTAATTTTTTTCGAATTTTTAAAATGGCCTTGAGACTTCCGGTTCCTTGGAGAACCTATAGGTGACTTATTAACAGTGTTGTAGCTATCCGGAGTGGATCTGGATACCAAAATTGAAATCAAGCCTTATTGCCGTCGTGTTAGCCTGCGTAGCGGGCGCTAGGAAATAAATGGGCGCAAGAAAAAACGCGCGCGAGAGGAGACACGCGAGGAGAGAGATAGCGCCTCTCCCTCGCGCGCGCCCGTTCTTTCTTGCGCCCATTTATTTCCTAGCGCCTGCTACGCAGTCTACCGTCATGTTCCCTACATTTTTCGACTGCTATTAAAACGCCTTGTCGGTAACGTTTTACAATTAGCACCAAACCCCCTCCTTATCAATTTTAAGGTTTATTTACAGTAACTGTATTTGGGAAAACGTCGGGCAGTTTTAAAAAAAATGAGGTAGTAGTGGCAGGTACACGCCTGAATAATATAATCTTAATAATGAATCTTATAATCTTAAATGAACCAAGGGTTACGATATGTAGTGGTAATATGGCATTGTTAGATTAGAAATAAAAGGGAAATAATATGTTTTGAAGTAGTTGTCGCTGCGCGAATGTTGAAGGACATAATTTAGAGCATTGTTGGTAAGAGTGCCTTTAGATTTTGTTAGAACTCCTAGGTACATGTATACTGAACCACGAATGAAAAAACCCTGGCGCAAGTGGACTCCTCTTGAAACAATTTTCTCACACTGAGTGTGAGAAAACATCAAGTGGAAGTCTGTGGCAAAGTCTGGTAGAATTTTCAACTTCTACTCGGTCAAAAGTGGGCAAACAAATAAAAATGATAATCTGTTCATGTTGTCCTTCAGCAGCATAATTAAAAATATATAAAACTGTTCTAGTGAGGCCTTAACTACTGATTAAAAAGTAAAAACTAAAATCAAAGCTTTTGCCGATCAAAGGCATCATCATCATCATCTCTTATGACGCCGTTGATCGGCGAAAGCTTGGATTTTCGTTTTTACTTTTTCATCAGCAGTTTAAGGCCTCACTAGAACAGTTTTATATATTTTAAAAGTGATAATGATAAAAACAGCGGCATCTTAAGCGATTTTCAAAGACTTCAGTTGAAGCAGTCTCCTTCGCAGTCATTTTTGTGTCGTCACGCAACGCTTCTACCGGGGAAAAGCGTTGCGTGACAACACAAAAAACGGCTGCGAAGGAGACTTGGGCTATGTTCACACGGCATGGACGAATTTTCTACCGGTTTAAAATTCGTGTGTGAAGGGGTTCCGTTCACAGGGAAAATCTAGACGCTTAGCCGTTCAAAGTTCCCTGCGAACACAGCGAAAATGTTGAACGGTCCCGTGGGAAGGTAACCATAAAACAGTCCCAGCCACCTACTTCAAATATAGACCCACTTTCCTCAGTGTTCAATAGACTCCAAGAACAATTGTTTCACCAACTTAAGTATCAGTTTCATCTTGGTTCTTTTTAAACTATGTCGGTGTTTGCCTTAGTTCATTGTCTTTAAACTAATCTCATTGTTCTTAAAATCTTCACATCTCTCTATCACGCAGTTCCCTTCAACAGTCCACGTTTTACATTGGTGGCGCAAACACTCCACAAACATCCCCTCTAAGGGCTTAATTTCAGTCGTCCAGTTTTACAAACACTTTCGGTCTGGAGAATATTTTTATAGCGTCCTCTATTTCAGCAAGTTTTCTTTCCAGTTCTGCTTTGGTTGTCTTCACTCGGAGCGTATCCACTCGAACTGGAAGTGCGTTTAATTGGGTGAGAAGCTCCGCTTGGCCTTTAAATAAATGAAAAACAAAAAGAAGAAAAAAGAAAATACTCAAATAAATTAATTTATTAACAGTACGATAAGCACTATAGATTTACAAAGCTACAGATTTAAAAAGCTTCGATAGGATGAGAATGAACGCGGGGATAGGAGAAAGTTATGAAGTAAAAGTTTTTGGGTCTGTTTAAATTGCGGCAAAAGAGTTGGTCCAACTTTATCCAACATTGCTGGGTACAACATGTTAAAAGATTCGCCCCATGTAAGGAAATTTACGACAGTCTTGGATTCTGGATTCAACGCCGTGGATTCCGGATACTCTGTCAGCGGGAACTTGGATTCTGGATCCCAATCGTAAGCGGGATTCTGGATTCCTTGAGCTGCATTCTGGATTCCAAAGCCCACGATTCCAGATTCCACAACCAAAACTTTATGGATTCCGGATTCCACAGGCAAAGACTTCCCAGTTTTGGAATCCAAAATCCCTTACATGGGACAAAAAGATAATTTTGAACACCCTGATAGGATTGAATGAGGTAAATCTTTGTGCCAATTTAAATGTATCTAACACGGTGGATGGACGACTGTATATTAGGCATTTTTCTAACTCCAATCTGCTCTTTGGAAACCTGCAGCACAACAAGCACTTTTAAAAAGGCCACATGTCACTTTCTACAAATGTCCGTCGTGGAGGCGATGGTCAAAGTGTATGTGCTGTGGGTCAAATTGCTCTGTGCTAAGCTTTTATTTTCCTTCGGTTAGCACTCATTAATAATATTACTGAAGTAGGTGAAACATGATCGTACATGTGAATGTATCAACAACAACAGTCCTATTCAGGATTACGTTCACCCAGATGATCATGTTCCACCAACTTATGAAATGACTCCTGGGTTCAAACCCTTCACAATAACATTATTATTTAACACACAAAGGACTACTCAAATTTGAACCAAGAATAAATTTTCCCTGCTAGCAGTCAGGCCTCTTCTCGCTGGTAAAAGATGGGAAGAATAAATTTGACCTATAGCATAAATGTAACTCTTGGAGAAGTTCACCCTACCATGCCTTGAGAAACCGAGCACCCCTCTCCCTGGGGAACTTTGTTACTTACTTGTTTGCAGGTTAGCGAGAGTCTGTCGTTGTTCGTCTCGAGGCATGAGTGCATGACCTGCTGGAACACTAGGGTCTGGCATGTTGGCAATTCTCTCTGCTTCTTCTTGCTTCCATTGATCTTGCCGAACTTTGAGACTTAACAACAACAACAACAAAAATGTCCAGTTAACACTGCAAGACAGAACACTGTCTCCACAGCTCCTTTTAAGAGGTTGGTACTACACCAGCAACATTAATGGTAATTTCAAGTTTCCTTGAAAATCAGCTTAAAAATAAACACATCATCACTGACTGCAGTCACGAACAAAACCTTTGGCAACAATGACTGATGTTTGAAAACCTTAACATACATAGTGGGCATAAAAGGAGTAGAAGAAAGGAGGGCGGGCTGCAAATGAGGAATGGGAGCCATTTCTCTGCTAGAGACGATAAAATCATCTAGTTAACACATTAACATCTAGGATGAAATCATTGTTCATCTCAGATGCCTTAACATCTCTACCAAAAATGGCCATTCTTTCTTATTTTAAACCCGTCACGTCCTCTTTTAAAAAGCCTGCGTTGCCGAGGTAATTTAACAGCGTGCAAAGAAAGTCGTGTCCAATAGTCTGGGGCTACTGGATTTTGCTATCGGGTGAGTGATTTTTGTTCTTAACTTGCCTGACAGGCAAGTGTTGTATTTTTGGGAAATTCAAATTACATAAGGATTGTAATCAATCCTGCTAATCAAAAAGGGTTTGGGGGCTAGTTGAAATGACTTGTGGGCTAGTACATGCTAGCCACAGCTTACCCAAATGGCAGGCTATAAAACTGACTTTCTTTAAACCCTGTTTAACCCCAGTTAGTAACGTCTGCGAAGTTAGTAACATCTGCAAAGCAGTACCGATATCCTTGTTCTGGGCCCTAAGAGGACTCAACGAATTACCGGAAGTGCATTTTGAATTTCCCTTCAACCTTATTGGCAAATTGACGATGGCTTTTTTAACAGGCCAATCATGGCACATACTCAAAGGACAAGGATTTCAGTGCTGTTTTGCAGACGGACTTAACCAGAAGTTAACTTCCGTCTGTGGTGCAGGCTATGAGAACTTTAGATTATTTCTAGGTAAACTGGCTGCTGGCTGCAGTCCAGGTTACTTACTATTTGGGTACTTTTCCTCTCTTGTAACGTTTTTCAGCTTGTTCCTTTTTAGCTTCCAGCTGCTCTGCTGCTATAACTGAGGGTGGGCGGGGTCTGAGAGGGGAGGGTGCTCTGCGAATATTATCACCAACGTGATTTATGTTTCTGACTTTTGGCTTGTGCTGAAATGAAAACAAAAACAGATCACAAAAAGGACATACACCTAACAGGAGAGTAAATAGTTTCATTAGAGACCTTAAGATCAAGGTTTTTCTGTAGTTCCCGCAAACCACAGACATCAAGAAGTCATCTGACTAGTGCTTTAATGTCAGGTTTGTGGTTTGATATTCACATTTTGTACAGTTACAGTACGCTCTAGAGGTAAGTGATTTACTGCATGGATTTTTGCATCCTAAAACATCACAAATTCCACGTTTGAGAGGATAGGGTTCTTTTTAGAACTTTTTTGCTTATAATAATATAAATTATTATCAAACTCACTTTCATCAAAATGTAATTTTGAAAACAATTTCTCAGCTAAACTAGATGTCAACTAATGATTGAAAACAAACATGGAAGCAGAGAGCAGTTCAACAAATCTAACCCATGAATTAAGATTGGGTGGCCTACATAGGAATTTCGACTGTGGAGCGACTTAAGTTCAACAACAAACTTCTCATGTGCCAAACCTAATGAACGAACTAAAATTTATTTTCATTTGTACGCATTTTAGACTATTGAAAATCGTGAAAATAAATTAAGTTCGATGTCTGAATCAATCGTCAAACTTTTATCATTTGGTTTGACCTAAATAGGTGTTAAGTTTGGCACATGAAAAGATCGACATTTGAACTGGGCCTAAGAAACACCACAGTAACTTTGACATCTGCTCTTGACAAAGAATTTAAAGTGCTTTTAATCAAAGGATCACAATGAAAATGTTGTTCAATTTTTATATCATTGCTTCCACTAATTCCAAGATTTTAAATTTCTACAAACCTCTTTAGCAATAGTTGCCTTGGGAACAGTAAGCTTCATCTCACGTGGAATAACAGGCTCACAAGATGTAGGTCGATCTTTAACTGGGGGTCCATTTCTTGAACCAGCTCGGAGAAATGTTGCAGAGTTTGATCTCTGTAGTGGTGGGGGAGCCTAATAAAGATGAATAGACTTAAGTTTGTCCTGTTTCATAATAACATGACTTTAATCTAACTTACTATTGTTGAATTTTTCTACAAGATTTTAGCTCATTCAGGACAGTTCTTTGATTTTGGGAGTATTTACACTGCACATTATTATGTTATTTTAGAACAAGTCAGAGTGAAAAAATCTTCTAGTCAGCAAAATTGACACTACTGACAGGAACTCAAGAGAGTACTCTAGTACGATGGACGCTAGTCTGTTACTCGATTATATTTTCCTTCTTAAAAAAGTATCAAGTTGAAAAGTGCTGTACGTAAATTTTGTAGTTTTCTATTATTAGTAACATTTACTGGCCTAAACCTGGGTGCTGACATTATTTTGTCTTATGTTCAATTTTACCCTTGGTTCAACTTTGAAATATCATTTGTGTATCAGTCATCATTGGGTGTGATAATAACTTTGAAACGTAGGAGAATAAAATTGAAAATGAGGACAAAATATTGATCTGTAAGCAATACTGGGATGAACACCAGTGTTTAGTGTTTAACCTTTCTGTCCAGACTGAATTTCAAACAGACAAGAAAATATAGTACACTGTTTTCCCTTTTAAACCTGTGGATAAAATGTTTTCACATGACCTTTCAAATAAAACTTCTTCAGTAATACTTTAGTACGGTGTGATTGATAAAATTCTTGAAAATTTACACATTGCCTGAAAACACCATGAAATGGCAGCTGGAATCCTTCAACACCCCACTGAAAACTGCTTAGGGGAGTGGGCTCCCTGGATACCCGTAAATATGTTACTAACATTATTATTGTGCGTGGTAGCCCTTGTGTAAAAGACTGAACAGGCCCCGGTAATGTTCAAAATGCCGGATAGAGCTATCCACCAGATAAATCACTATCCAGTGATTAGTATGGGAAACTAATAATAATTGCACTCGCCACTGGGTAGAGATTTATCCGGTGGATAGCGCTATCCAGCCTTTGAACAACTAAGGCCAGATGTTTAAACAAACAGCCAGACAACAAAGAGATACTGAAACCTGCAATCAATCCACAATCGAGATGAGACATTACTCTTAGATGATGATAAATAATTATTATTAAATCTCTCCACACCTTCACTTCTTGGGCAACTTTAGAATCCACATGATCAAATTTTCCAGGTTTATAAACTGCTTTAACTGGTTCAGTCGTCATGGCCTCTCTTTGCTTTTCTCTATTTGCTTTCTGGATCTCCTTGATTCGATGTACATTTTCTTTCGCAAAATTCTTAGGTTGTGCAGAAGCTGTAAGCAGAAAATTAATCGCTGATGGGAACGGTATTCAATATAATTAGCTCAGGTTAAATCATAAGTTGGCTCAGCAGTTCGACAGACCTTAGATTAATGTAATAGAGTTGTAGGGACAACTTGTTTTCAAATTGTCAGATACAGCATAGATTTTGTTACAAATAGTTATGGTGAGTCCTAGGAATCCTCTTATAAAAAATCATGAGTCCCTGTTCAATGAACCAATGAGTCCTAGTAAAAAAAACGAGTCCATAATAATTATTGGAAATGCTTGGGTCTTCACGTAACCAGACAGTTAATCTGACGACAGACTCCTACACTCTGTATTACAGTACACTGAAATAAAATATGGTCCTTCTATTTTAAAGCACAACAAAGGCTAAAAGAATTATGCATCATTAAACAACAGCCGTAATAACTGCCACAGAAATTACATGAACAGGCCGGATATTTCTACAAATACACATGTTTAGATCGATCGATCTTCGGGTCCTACAGGAGGCGTGCCATGAATTATTTTACATCTTTGGGGACTTTTATGCGTCAGGGATGCACTGATACAGAGGTAACTAAATCACTGATACAGTCAACGCTCCGCAATAACGACATCTTTGGGACTGGCATTATGTGTCCATCTGCAACTAGAGTTTTTTCTTTACATTCCTGAGTTCCTTTATCAAGTAACATGGTCTGTCTCTGACATGTAACTGTTGAAAGAGCATGCTCCCACTTCGACTTCACCAAAACAAAGTCTTAATTAAAACAAATCTATTGGCAAAGTTCTATTTGAGCAACCAATTTGAAAGACATGCTACCTACAACACATGAAAACTGATTGTTTTGATATGAACTCAAGCAGTGAAATTGTACAAAAATTTTGTTCACTTCAAGTACAGTTTGCATGTAAACAAGAAACACATGTTGGGTGAATATTCTTTGTTCTTTAAGCCAACGACATGAAACTATTTACACCTCGACTAATTAAACCTGTATCGAAACGGCTTTGCATTGAAATGACTGGTAAAAATAACCCAAGAAACCAAAATATAATTCACAAAAGGCCACATTGTACTTAAATATTTTACCTGCTAAATACGTATACCTAACAAGTAACTGGAACATGGGTTTTGGGTTATTCAAACAATAAAAGGTTGAGATCTGCTGAGTTACAGTTATTTCATTCACCTTACAAGAAGATTCGTTCTTTTTTAACTTTCACTTTTCAGATGACTTCCAAACTCACGTAATCAACTAAGCTTAATCTAGGTTAGCCTACACTGCAGATGAAACTAAACTCTGGTTAAGTCCATCTGCAAAACAGTGCCAAAATCCTTGTTCTGTGCCCTTATCTCAGTGTTCCAGATAAGAGATGGGTCTTTAGTCAATGACCCGACAAAGGAGGCTTTCTGACGCAAATGAGATATAAGTGTTTACTGCTAAGTTAAATATAACAAAGAATTAACTTGAACGCTGCCATCTGTGTACAAGGATTTGAGTATGCACAATGATTGGCCTATTGAAAATGCATAGAGATTGTTGATTTGCCAATCAAGATGAAAGGAAATTCGAAATGCTCTTCCGGTAATTCATCGAGTCTGTTGGGAGCCCAGAACAAGGACATCAGACTGCTTCGTAGACGTTACTTACCACGGTTAAATTAAGTCTGCGACTCAGAACATGTGTAGTGCGGCTTAAAATTTCTTTACTGGTCTGGTCTTCACCAATCACTAGCCTGCACCACAAAGGAAACTTAACTCTGGTTAAGTCTGTCTGTGAAACTGTGCAACCCCCCAGGTCTGTGTATCAGGATTTGAGTACATGCCATGATTGGCCTGTTAAAAAAGCCATTCTCGATTTGCCAATGAAGGGAAACTCAAAAAGCACTTCCGGTAATTCATTGAGCCCGTCGGGGGTTCAGAAAAAGGATCTCGGCGCTGCTTTGCAGACGTTACTTAGTCTTCGCTGACTAAGGTAATTGGTAGGCAAGCCATGTTAACAACGAAAGCCTATATAGCTTATTTTTATTTCACGGATGTAGTTTATTACCAAAACAGTTCAGCAAATTAAGCTATCTTTTTAGTAAAGCGAATGTCACTTACAAGGTCTTGATCCGATGGGGTACGGCCGGGCTTGAGTATTAAACAGCTGGGCAAGCGTTCCTTGATTCTTAATTGCATTCGAAAGCGCTTCAGGCTTGACTCTTGCCTTTGGTAACCTCTCTGCATAACCTGAACTGTATCTATCAGCGCTTGTTGGCCTTCTTGTTTCGAATCCTGGATCAGTTGGTATTGTCCATGTTGACAACATCTTATCGCGGTTGACTTGAGTTCACTTCTAAACTCAATCGACACCAGACTGTTCGCGTAGTTCTATCATAATCTTTCGATGGAACATACTTGACAGCGACCGTTCGATGTTTTGGAATGCAAATCAAGTTGATTTTACCAGAGATTTCCGTCAATCTTTAAAAGAATAAACGATAGAGTTCGTAGAGCTGTTATCTTTCCGTTGGTATGCTAAACAACTAAAGAAATCCCACAAGGCAACGCGTTACTATGAAATCGTTACCGCTGGACAGATCATGATCGCGGCTCGCGGCGCGAAATTTCAGAGTCCCGGGGGCAGCCACAACTCAGTGACAGGCGATTGTGCTCGCAAAAGTAGCATAATATGCTATATACACGTACTATATTTAATTTGCAGGTAATATTTTTAGTTTGCATTTACAATTTTTAATTTACATGTACTATTTTTAATTTGCAGCAACATTTTTAATTTGCAGGTAAAATTTTTAATTTGCAGCAACATTTTTAATTTGCATGTGTGACCCCTCTGAGCCACCGTACATATGTCTAAACTTATGGCAATAATTATGCTGGTTTTCGTTAATTATGCTCATTTTAGCAAAAAATATAGAAATTATGCAGAGACAGGAGCCGACAAAAATGTTGGTAAAAAATATATATATTTCCGACGGTAAAATCAGCCTTGCTTCTTTTGTTCAAGTTATGCTTCTACTTTTTACTTTAAATTTGGTTAAATAAAAAAATCCTAAATAACTATGAGGCCCTGTTAAGGGGGTCTTGTTATCCTTTATCCCTGTAACTCTTAGAGCCGATATACCTTATCCCTAAAAGTTCCAAGGATGTTATCCCTAAAAAATCAGGGACCGTACAGGGGGAGGTTCTGGGTGGTAACTCACCCCCCCCCCCCCACCGCACTTTTTGGGCGAAATAAAAAAATGTTTGCCAAACATTTTTATTTACATTCATGTTCGAGAATAACTGGAAGATATAGCTGCATCTGAAAGGAGCCAAGACGATATTGAAGTGCATTCCTTATACGCGAGCATACGGAAATCGCTTCATACTATTACAAAAATATTATTAACTTGCAACAAGAGAGAATTCTCTCTTGCTTGCAACAAAATTTCCAAAATCTTGCGCCTAAAATCGCCGGTACATGGGCCGCTAAAACTTTTCTTTAAAATTAAAGCAGCAAAATTCGCGCAAAATTGCTCTTCACAAAGCCACTTAACTTTGGTCCGCCCTGCAGAGATTACTTTTTTTTTGATATGAATTGAATTTGTTTGCAGGGTATTTGACTGACGGACCCTTCGTGTGAAATGGGTCTGTTCTGTTCTTAACACAGAGGGGGTTTATCGATTATTAATGGGCTGCCTGTGAGGGCAACATGTACACCCAATCAAGAATTACCTTCCATCTATGTCCAAAAAAGACAAAATGGTGGACGGAATTCCCAAAAGGCTTTACCTGTCCCATTCCCCTTCAATGAGCCGATTTTGCGGGAAGCGGACAGGTCATTTCAGGTCGTCTGGCGAACAGATTTGGAAGTCGATTTGAAAAGAACAAAAAATTATTGTGTGGTGTTAGTGGCCATCTATCTACACCGAATGATTATCTATAGACAGTATTCGGATATGGTAATTGGCCTCCGCAGGAGCTGCAGAAGCAATGCGCTCCCACGGTCCCCACGGGAAAAGCTTCAGCTTGTTGCAATTCCCTCCAGCGCGTGTGAAAAGTCTTTTCTTTAAATACAAGAAAGGAATTTGCCATTTGCAGATCGCACCGTCAAATAGAAACATATTTACTTGGATAGTTAGGTGGGCTTTAAATGCAAAATCCAACAGAAATAAAACTAAAACTTAATATGCTCTGCGTTGCAAGTCTGCGAGTTTTTAGCCTGCGAGCAAGCTCTCCTGTCTGGGCGAGTGAAACGGGTCTCGCGAGAACGCGCGAGCGAGCAGCGAAGGCCCAAATAGGAGAGCTTGCTCGCAGGTTAGCGAGTTTTAAGAAATGCCCCGGGCTCCTCAGTAGGCCAAAGTAGCACCCTGTGCTTATATAGCCCTAGGATCTTAGGACTGAAAAGTGAGAAAAGTGTGAATCGATTATGTTTAATGTTGAACCAGAACGTAATTCACTTATCGCTAAAACATTTCACTCAATCCTTTTCAGCGCCGTAACTAGTATGAGGCCAACCGAGGCCCTCGCCTCGGTAAAATTTTGACGAATTTCGCCGATCATTTTTATTTTACATAAGCGATCATCGGATATTTTTAACGCATCATGATATTACAAAGAATTCAGCAATTCAGTCAATATACTATGAAAAATTTACCATATCATCGATCTCAAGGGGCTATGTACGTCAACTCAAATTTTTTTTGAACAAATACTGATCAAAACCATTGGCGAGGTTAACGGTCACCCAGATTATGTAGCTTGTTTCTGATTATTGCTTTTTAAATTCCACTTAAATTAACTCGAAAAAAAGTTACCGAAAGGCCCAGAAAACGCTGCAAATCGCATTTCCGAGAGACTAAAGTTCAAAATTTCTCGGGGGGGGGGGGGGGGCATGCCCCCGAACCCCCCTAGCAACTCCCGCCTGCCTCAGTTGGCCGTTTGGTCTGGCTACGGCACTGCTTTTTATCCCCAAATTATTTTGCCAGTCATCCCTTATCCCTTTAATTATTTGTCCAGTTATCCCTTATCCCAAAAAACAAGTAAACGGTAAACACATTTACCCTATTTTACAACTAGAAACTTTAATATTCCATAATTCATAACAAATTCTTGGTTGCATGATCAGTAAATCAAAATACTGTGCTACAAAACTTGTCAAAAGTGCAAATTATGCTACTAGTGCTTGTTTTCGAAAATAGCTGAAAATTATGCTCGTAATGACGAATTATGCCGAAAATTATGCTGGCACAATCTATCAAAGTCTAAATTCGGGACGAGGGGTCCATTTCTCGAAAGTCTCGAAAGAAACGGGAGACACCTTGGACAATTACAGTTTCACCGAACTAGTCCGGGCAAAAGAGAATGAGCCCATTCTCTCTTGATCTCTCTTGGTTCGGGGCATTTGAAGTCCCTGTTTCTGATTGATTAGAGTTAATTATTTTTTGGTGTCCATTCAGAGTAGAGGAAATAAAAAAAATAATGATAACGTTATTTGTGTTATTTCTTTTTGTAGCTTATCAGGTCTTATAATATAGGAAAAAATCATTTTATCAGTTTGTTGTTGTTGTTTGTTTTCATTCAGTCTGTCACATTTTGTAAACCTTCTTGCCCTCTAAAGGATGAAAGCTAGATTTTTACTCATCCAGGTCTACAGAAGATCCGACACACACCTCTCTAGTGGTTTTTCCCTATGGTTACCGTTTTGCTACTCCTATTAGACCTATTATATCGGTTTTGATAGAAGAGGAAGCGTAAGTAGCAGGGATATACGTTAGTTAGAAGAGGCCAAGTTTACGCAATGAGTTCAAGGCTGAACTCAAAATGTCCCAAGAAAAGCTCAACAAAACACATCAACATGGCACAATAATTGTTATTTAAAAACATGTTCTTAAAATTTTAATTCTTTAACCAGTTTGGAGACTGAGTTAAAGTGTGAATTTTCTTCAACTTTACATTGACGTTTGCTAGTTGTCTCATGAGTTTTATTCATAACTTCACAAATCATAACTCAAGACGTATTTTCCTGTCGTTTAATTGACGCAATTGGCGGTTTCACGTTAAACTTGACACGTGAGTCGAATTTCATTTTAGCGGTGTCCCTAAATTGAACAGAAACAGCTCCATATATTCGTTCCGCGTTCCGTAATTATGCTTCACGATCAAGACTGCATTTTCGTCGAAATTCCTGGCCACGGATGTGTAACCACTTATTTGCAACTAAAAGACAACAAAATAAGAGTATTAATATAAATGAATAAAATGAACAACTGTGGGGTGACTGATAAAATGAACGAGTACATAAAAAGGAATGATTCTCGTACAGTTTGGCCTTGGTTGCAGATGTAACGGCGGGTGGGCAAGATGGGGACCAAAGGAAGTCACAGATAAACTGGTGCCTACGGTGGCGGGTTCGGTGGAATAGTGATCTACTTAGACTGCTTCACTCAAATAAGACGGACTAGAGTAGTCGTAATTTTGAGTGTTTCATCGTGCAAAGAAGAGAGTGTGTATTAAAATTAAACTGATCAATGTTTGAACACTCACCCCATTTATTACCGCACAGGACTGGACATGCTGCATGCTCTGTATCGTAGTCTCCGTCTCCTGATCGTTTTAAGTTGTACCAGAATACTGCGTCCCCCTGAAAATCACATTAAAGATTTATTAGGAAGTGGATCTAACACTAGACTGCAAAACAGTCCGTATTTTTGAGTATTCAAGTACGCGCGAGCAGTCAGACAAAAGGTCTGGAACGAGGCTGAAAACAGAGAGCGAGACTGGAGAGAGACGCTAAAAATACGGCTCTTTCGGCTTTCTCCCTCTTCGAGGAGCAGGCACAGGCTTTGTTGTCGTACTGCCACTTCCACTCATTTTTGATCTCCACTATATGTACTACGTTTCACTATATAGACTACATTTCACAGAGAAGCAACGCTAAAAACTGCTTTAGAATTAACGGATCACAGCGTCAAGATTCGAGTGTATCAAATTCACAAAGAGGGCGGAGTTGCGAACAGATTTTTGACAGCTCGACGACATTTTTCAAACCCCCTGGTCAGAACGAACTCATTGTATGGAAAACGGACAGTCGGTTTTTTATCTCTCGCCTCACACGCCCGTAGGGCGTGTGAGGCTCGCGACCTTCGCGCGCGTAAGACTCTTATGCCACGCTTTACCGATTTCTTTACTGATTTTGAGAAAAAAACCGACTGTTTTGCAGTCTAATCTAACACTGTTAGTTTTTTGAAAAATAGTCTACGAGCAGTCCCTCATTTTCCCTAACGGATAGTAGAGCGAGCGAAACACGAGCGCGCGTGACAGTCTATTGAAAAAAGGCCTCTATCGACACCTAAATAGCTTGAGAGGGTGTGGGGCCAACAGATCCCCTCTCGATAGGGTGTAGTGATGAATTTGATAACTAAGACGGATGAAACTTCTTACAAAATGAGCGGTGACGGGACAGGCGGGCTAAGATAAGACTCTGATGATGGGAAGTTAGTATGGATTCATTTGATAAGTAAAAAATTCGGTGCGTATGAGAAGAAGAGTATGCTCGTCTAAAGACTTCAAAAATGATGCAAACTTTTCTATAGTTGGCTGTTACCAGTACTACTCCATATGGTTATCACTCTGTTTGCCCCCCTCCCCTAAGTTTTGCATAAACCCTTGTTTTCATATGCTCCTGGGAGTATAGCCTCCCACGCAGACGTTCTTAGGTCGTCACGCGTTCCTGCCCCACTAAGGTTAGTGGGGCAGGAACGCGTGACGAACCCCTAAGAACGCCTGTGTGGGAGGCTACTGGGAGTACTGCAGTTTCCATAGAGCGCGCATTTGAAGACGACAACTTATGCAAAATTGGGGGGGGGGGGGGGGGGCAAAGAGAGTGTATTATGGGGGATTCGGAAATAGCCAATACTAACTAAAAATGGCATTTATGTTATCGAATATTCATACCTTAGTAGGAGCGACATACGTTTTTGCCTTTGTAAATACCGTGTAACCTCCCGCGCTGACGTCATTCAGCTGTTAAGGTAATAGAAATAAAGTTTAGTCATCGTAATTTAAGCTTCACATAAAAAGATTATCGCATTGAGAGCAGTTAAGAAAAACAAAAAACAGGATTCGAACAGGATTCGAACCCATGACCTCTGCAATATCGGTGCAGCGTTATTTACTAAGATATTATGCCAGCTAAGAGCTAGTCACTTAGTGAAAGCCGAGGCTTTGTTTTCGCAACTGCTTAAGTTGCGTACATATCTGCGATGATCGTTCTCGTGCAAAATCATTCTCCCCGCTGTCTTAATGAAAGTTTATTTATTCATTCTTCTGTGTTGATCATGATCAATGATCACTAACGCCGAGGAGGTGATAAAGAGATAGAGCAAAATAACTCATTCTGAATCTACATACATAAATAAGAACTGTGGCAACGCGGTTTCCGTTCGGAGATAAGTCCAAAGGCGAACCAGGGTCCTGAAAATAATCATAATAAAAAGGGATAAGCCTGGTACATGATACGGAACAAACTACTGACCCTTGGATCAGTGCGATAGGTCTGGCACGCACCCTATAGTCCAAGGAGAGTTTTTGATCAGTGCCGTTCATTTGCAAGTTGCATGACCTTCTTAATTGTTCCAACTTGCAAAAACAACCTTAAAAAAATGTACAACACCTTTTTGCGCACTTCCAATCGGGGCAGTATGTGTAATCAAAAGTAGGAGCCCAAAAAGTAGTATTGCAGGCCTGATTACCCTAAGAAACCATTCTACAGAAAGCGAGCTTGCCGGGCTTTTTTCAGGAGAGCGAAGGCAAACGCGAAGAGAGCGAAGAGCATGAAAAAAATAAACGTCTGTTATGTGCATGGGCTACTGGAGAAAGGCATTAGTACCCAGTTTCACAGGGGTACCGTGGTCGGCAGTAAATTCGAGCGACCTATTTGATGACTTTTATACCAAGACGGTAATTGGGCTGAATTCTGGCTTAATGACGGATGAAGGATGATGATGAAGGATGCTACTTACTCCAAAATCCATGTGATATTCATATTGTCCAGCCATGCCATAGTTTGCAATCTGGTATAAATGCAATAATACAGTATAGTACTCGTCATTAAATAAACAGTTGAGCGAAAGATATATTCGGCTTATAGTTTAGGTCTCGCTTATAGTCATGTTAAGCTTTGATCGATCAAAATAGACGTCCTGAAATGTAAAATTTTGCGACTTGATCGGTAAAATTTGCGGCTAATTGGAGCAGAAAATTAAACCTCGTACATGTCACAGTTTGTTTTGGTTTTACGTGTGTTTGATAGAGACTGAGGGGCGCAAAAAAACTATATGATCATGGCTTAATGTATAAGATTATATTGCTGTCCCAGACATGGTAGATGAATGTGTACGGTAAAATACTGTGTTACTTCCCGTTTTTCTCATTTTTCATTTTTTCTCATGGACTTTCCTAAGGATCAGAAAACAGAACGACTGAAAACAAAAAACGGCGATGGGGATTATATTTGTCATATTTAGAGTACCTGCAAAGGCTCTGCGGTACTCATTTCCAGCCCTGTTACGGCTCCAATACGTCTGTTCAGTCTTGCGACGACTTCACTATCTTCGCTTTCCAGCCAAGCACTGCATTATAAAACTCCTTCAGTATATTACTTCCTATTTATTGCTCTCTTTTTAAAATTTTTGCTCTCTTTTCCCTACTCATCGTTTCTTCGTTCGCTCGTTCATTAATTCCTTCATCTTATCCCTCCTTCCTTCCTTCCTTTACTTTTTGATTGATTGATTATCGATTGAAGCTGATTCAAGTAAATCAATTCATTTGTTCATTCATCTTTCTTTCATCCTCTCTCATTCTCGGACGGTCTTGTATTGCATGACGCCGTGTATTTTGATGACTAGTTCAGTCTAACATTTTTTTCGTTCATTCATTTCGGCCTCTGTACTCAGACTAACTATTAATAAGGCCAAACTCGTAATATAGTTGCAAAAGCATTAAAAAATATATATATATATAATATCGTGTCGCAAAATAATGAGAAACTGAAAGTAAAAAGTGAAAGTGCTGTCAAAGAGGTTTTATTTGAATTGCGCACTGTTGTTAAAGGATTTTGTCCAGACCTACAAGTTAACGTTCTGACGCGTAACTGTTTACGTACCTTTTGCTTACTCGATAATCAGCGTTTTCAAGTTCACCAGTCTCCTTGTTAAATACTGTTGCTCTTTGCAGCTACCAAGGCCAAAAGAAAACGAGGCATAGTTAAAGACAACAATAAAATTTGCAGTTACATTGTGTAAAACAGCTAAGTTGGTAATAAAGGTGGCTAAACCGAGTATAAAAACGCCAAAACAGTGCCGGTTTGTAGTCATCAGAACAATTCGCAGTTTACACTAAAACAGGCTTTATATTTTCATGCCTCTCTTTCTCTCTGCGCAAGTATCAATAGTAATATAAAGCGTAAACACTAATACTAATGCTCTAATGATAATAATAATTTAAATGGAACATAACATGGTTAAGAATCCCAACTGGCCGGAGGCAGACCAGTTGGCCGCACAGGCGTGGCCGAAGATTTGATCCCGGAACTACCGTAGCTAGCGGTATTACATGTACAAGTCCAGCGCTAACTAACCTTTCGACCACGCCTCCTCCTCCTAAACACCTAAACAACGTTATTATTTCAGTTCTAACAGACGTCCGCTTTCTTTGGGTCATAAAATGAGCTCCTGGTTATAATTAATAACATGGGCCCTTTGCAACTTGTCAGTCACGCGTACAAAAACGCCATGCTGGAGAACGTGAAACGCATTGGGTTAATACAAGCATAGACCTCTCTAGATCTGTGAAACACTTTCTCCCGATCCCTCGGAAATTGCAGCCAGGCCAAAACGCAAGTTTCTTGCGCCCGATTAGCCCGAAAATCACACTGTCTAAAGAAGAGAATTTGAAAAGGAGAGGATAGTATTGGCGAGGAGAAAGGAAGGAGAGCCAGAGAAAAAAGCATTGTTTTCTCTGCTTGTTTTTTGAGCACTTGCATTTTCAAAACGCGAGCCAGCTTAAGATATTTTACAAGAAATTGTATCATGAACTGTTACTGGATTATAGGGATATATGGAATACGAGATATTCAAGGAAAAATTTAACGGGGTATGGGTTGCACTCCACTTAATGACAACTCACCTTGGGTGTGGCTATGTCTTTTATTTGTTTCGCTTCCACAGGGCTCAGGAGGTCTCTAAATATAAAGATCCGGGGTTTTCGCCATACCATTTCTATTTTAACAGGTCTGAGCATGAGCAGAGGGTCCTTTTTGTCTTCGTACCAGCAAACGAGGTTACCTTGAGGGGCACTCTGAGTAAGAAAAAGAAATCATTAAAGTGACGATAATTTATACTTTCTCTATTGCAATAGGACCGTTGTAGCTCGCTGTCACGTGACCTGCTTAATCAAAAAAATTATGAAATACAACTTGAAATATACTAGAGATAGAAACTGAGTTTCATAAAGTTAACTAGTGAGCCAATTTTGAGGTAACTGACACCTTGAAGACTAAGATTTTCATAAATGTTGAAATGTCTGAAAAATTATACATAACGAGAATGCAATGAATTTGTTGTTAGGAATGTGTTCCTCGAAGCATATATTTGGGTTGCCTGTGGCAGACAAAAGTAAAAGCCATTACCTGACTTGTATTTCCCCTGCATAGTGTTGCATACTCGCCCTGTGTGAATGCAGCTGTGTTGATTGCCTCCTCCTTAGCCTTTGTTTGCTCATACGTTTCAGTGGTTCCATGTTCAGCGACTCGCTTGTAGTGCATGACATTTTCTTTGGCCTGTCTGCTATGAGGAACTACAATTGAAACATTGTTACCAATCAATTATCTAAGGTAAAGTTCGTTGTAGATTTTAGAAAGTGTGCTACTGTCGCCAGATGTATGAAAAGATGGCCATGAATAGGTGGAATCGACAAGTAGAGAGCTGGGGAAGCGCTAGGCCATTAACGTACACGCAGCCTTGCGGTTAGATTTCTCTTGCGCTCCTCTTTCTACTGATTTTAAGGTAAAAAGAAACTAAATTAATGGGCGACTAGAGAGATGAGCAGTGAGGGCTGAGGAAGGGTAAGGTGAGTACGTATAGCGCCCCATTTTGCTAAACAAAAAAGCTCTTCACCACTCAAACGTGCTTTAATAACTGTAAGCATCCCCATCCCGGCCCAACCTCGTTCCCAGATTCTCTCTCCTACCTGTAGGGACGGGTAGGAGAGAACCCTGGGGACGAGGTTGATCCCGGCCGGCCGTGGCTTAAAGAGTCGATCTACAGTATCCCGCCTGTCCCTCCTAGATGTATATGGCTCTCTTAACTTCATTTCATTAGTAAACAGAAATCGAAATCCAGCATGGTACTGATGTAAATTGAGGTATTTCAAATACATTATAACGTATGATTCTTTTTCAGCTCTTAAAAAAGTAATGAAAGACTTGTAGTGCATGATTTAAAACTGAGAAAAGAAATCTTACCATTTTTTAATATTTCCAAGGTTAGATTTAGAGACCGCTCCGGATTCCCTTTCTAATGAAATAAGGAAAAGAAACGAGCCTAAGATTTTTAAAGTTAAAGATTTCACTAAGTTAACTTTCAGTGGGAGTCGAGCAAGAAATTAAAACTAAAACCCGAACTCGAACTGTATGGTTCGACCCCCCCCCCCCCCCCCCCCTAGTCTCCTTATAATCGCTCGGGTCCTCACGCACGGCCTGAAAGCATCGGTATGACCTCGGCTTGACCGACCACGGAAGAGACTATAATGGCTCCTTGACAGATCTACCCTTCCACAAACTCAAGGTGTTGCTCAAGAGACGATAGTGGCCCACTGTCCTATCTTTTATGTAATGACTACCCAGCGTTTTTTTTCTGACATTATTGTTCACTGCAACTTTTTGTATCCTCAGTACAGCCGCCCCCTACCCTGAGGAAAAATCCATGGAAAAGACGACGCTATATTTTTTACTGTTCAGGAAAAGGGTACCTTGCTATCTAATTGATCGTCAACCCAGTCAGCACCCCCTTAATCTACCAATTAGGTCACTGAGTGATTTGAATTGTCTTACGATAAATTCCACCCATGCTAAGTGTTCCAAGACTTCTGTGTGATTTATTGCTCCTTCGTGTCTCCCATGACGGGTCAATTTATCTGCGATCCTAAGCCAGTCCAGGCCTTGTCCGTATCTCCCTGCTTGATATGCCAGTACCCCTAGTTCAAAACAGTCCTCTGCTAAAAGCTCTGGCGCAGGGCCACATCCTAAAAGTGTAACACAGAAATCTCTCAGAGAGGGTTCAACTATATATTGGCCTTTGCAGTCAGCTATTCACGTGGTACAAACTGCACTTCAAAAAAATATGAATAAGTCACAAAACCAGAACGTTTTCTCGACTTTTTGACAGCCATAAAATGCATCTGTCAGCCTTTTGGGGCCTTTCTACCGACCGAAATGACAGATTTTTCTACCCTTTCACATACTTTAACTAATGAAGTCCCTACCCTTTCATATACCTGAAGCCTGAAAGTGGTACCCCTTTCGGGCGGAGCCTCCCCGTATAGGCCATTTTAAGGAGTACTCCCAGGATTTGGCATGGTTTATACCTACATGTAAATGCTTTTTTTTATCCACCAATTCATTGCGGTACGAAATCATTTTTTATTCTCCTGAAGCATTATTTTGCTTTAGCCACTTCACGTACCTGTTGTCACGTGCACTTCTCTCCGTCCGGAAGGAAAGAAGCGACACACGCAACTATGTCTACGTTAATCAGCGAGCGGTACCCAAAATCATCTATTTTCTTCAACGTATGACGTCATAATTCAAACCGTCCTTTGGGCCCATATTCAGTGCGGCGCGAATACCGTGAACTTCCTCGGCAGTTTGACCAGCTGGTAGTCAGCGTAGCTAGCGTTTTTCGCACGAGCTTGTTAAGAAAGTGGGAACACGATCAAGAAAGAGAAGTGACGGGGCTGCACAATAACTCGAGATTTATAGCTACCTAATTTTTATTTTGCTTACCTGGCATATTATTGTTTATCATATCAACACTTGATATATTGTATGTATCTTGAAGACGATACAATGCTGCCATGGCTCCCACAAGGTCCTCGTTGTAATTAGGGAACTGCCACTCGTTTGTCCTCAGTAAATCTTGCAAATCTGTACGAGCAAAGTCGGCAAGTAAAGAGAAAACGTACGTGATTCAAATTGAAGATTGCTTAAGGAGTAAGCTCTTTGAAATTTTACCTAAATCCATGTAAATCTAATGGCTATCTTGAAATCACTGAAATCATGCATCAACTTAAATTTAACTAGCTCAGGAACACGACTTAACCTACATTCTCTGTGTAATTCACATTGTAATTTAGATAGCTTAATTCATACTATAATTCTTATTTTACAACAGCTGGTACAGTTTGTAAAATATATCTTTTTTTTCTCCTTGCCTTTCTTTAGATTTGTGTCTCTTCCCCAGCCTCGATTAGGCTCTTCTATATGCGGGTGGAAGCTGTATCGTGAATGTTGTAATTATATTTGTGAATGAATGAATAAAGTTGAAAGTTGAAAGTTGAATTGCCAAATATTTGTCGTAAACGTGATTCTAATGAAATGTTCATACTATATAGCTGATATCATTTCGTGCCAACACAAAAAGCTATATCCGGTATGGTAAGAATACCTATCCAATATTCCTCTTTTCAGAACAGCCTCCTGAAAGAGAACTTTTTATTTCAGGCCAAGCTTTGGAACAATTTAGAACCTTTTCTTAAATTAATCCAATCTGTTCACATTTTTAAACGTCTCTTAAGGAACCAGCTTTTAGATAACTTTGTAAATGCTTCCTAGTTAAGTTTAAAAAGTATTGTAATTAGTAATTAGTTAAGAATTGCAATTAGTACTAAGTTAAGTGTTGTAATTAGTTAAATCATGGTAATGCTTGTAAATATTGATTGTTCCTGAAAAGCCCCTTTGGCGGAAACAGTAAAGTATGTATGTTAAGTATGCATATGTGACTGAATCCACTTTAGAGGTCGACCCGCCGCTGCTTCGCTCCGTTACAGAAATCGTTTTTCGATATGATGGTGCTCGTTGCGGGGCAACAGTTAACGTCCAGCGCCCCTACTGTCTGAGAGCCTGGCACAGGCTACCCAAGTAGTAAAATTGCTTCAGGTGGTTCGAAGGAAATCGAAAACTATTTTCTTTAGGAGCTTATTTCAAAGAAAAGGTCTGTTTAAATTTAGTCTGGATGACAGCACACGCTAGGAAATATAACAGAGCTCAGGAAATGGAATCATATTATTTGGCCATGCGTGAAAAGCGTGGAAAACTCGCGGATCAGCCGGACAACTAAATTCAAACGACCATTTTCATAGCAGACACTGTATCAGGCTCTAGTTTAAATTAATTGTTCAGTATCGCTGATGTCAATTCAAAAGCAATTTAGCACAACGATTGATCTAATCAGATCGGGTCAATCAACCTGATTAAATTAATTGTTAGTTATTTACTTACTCTGAGAGTAATCCTTGCTTAAAAATCCTGCCAATTCTGTCCATCCGTTTGCAAAGCGCTTTATAACAGCATATGTTGCAGTCGGATTTTCGAGAACTTTCATTCCATCTTTCTTAACTAGTTCTGTGGCTTCCTTTACGCGTTTCGCGAATTGTTTGATCTCTTGCAATCGTTTATTCTCCTGCTCGAGAAATCTTTCCAAACTTTCACCCAGCTGAATTTCTAAGTTCACAATTTTCTCGAGTTGTGCTATGGATGCAAAGCTATCCCCAGCCACTGATAATTTTCGTCGAAAATTCCCACAGACAGCCAGAAATATGAAAGCATATAAATATCGACGGTCCATTTTGTCGAGCGCTCTTGTGTCAGAGCATGTGATTTGTGGTTTTGTTTGCTCTAGCCAGATTTCAAAGGGGAAGCCTTTGAAACATTAATTATTTATTGCAAACATTTCTGTACTTGTCGAGCAAAAGGATTGTGGAAGAACCTTAATTAATGCCTTGTTGTAAAAACCGTACATTGCTTTTAACTCAACCTACACAAGTCTTAAGGAAAAAAAAATTTTTCTCTCTTTTTTTTATAGCAAAGCAAACTTCGTTTCTTTTCCTTGTTTATTTTTTTTTCATTTGTGGCGCAAGCACTTAAAAAACAGGTGGTCAGCGGGTCTTTCTATTGTTCATAAAAACGGAACTTCAGGAAATACCTACATACCGTAGTGTATTTTTGGCATCATTTACAGCTCAATAGCTTGGAGAGAATTTCTCAGATTGAAAACATTTCTGCGCAGGAAAAAAAAAACAAAACCAAGAATAGAATTAAGAAGTTGCTTGAAATAAGTACGAAAAGTAAATAGTTGCGACAGAAATTAATGGGTGAAAAACGTTGCATGTTAATATATACATAGCGGCATTCAATTGACCACTCTAGAAAATACCATAACATACCATAATGCTCTTCGTTTCACCCCGAAATTTTGTATTTGCATTGTCTTCAGTTTCTCTTGGGAGTTAACATCATCCCCAAAGAAACTGAAAACAATGCTTATGCAAAATTTTGGGGCATTATGGTGTGTAATGGTATTTTCTGGAGTGGTCAATAGCTAGGCCGTCATTTCTCCCCTCAGTTCCCAGGACCCTAATCAGGCTTCAATATTTCAGTTTTCCGAATCGGCCAGCAAACAACAGAGACGTTATCCGCTTATCGGACTTATCGTACATGCATGAGACTAGGAGAGATGTTCATAGGGAGAGAAAGGAGAGAAACGACCGATGAGGCGTAGTACAAAAAACAACAACATCGACTACAACAACAAAACTTTTTCAAGGGAAATGGGCTGACGAGTTCAAGCCTAGAATGAACTTCAAGGACTCTAAGATCCTCTGCAAGCCGAAGAGCTAGTCTGCGAGCTCCCCAATTTTGGCAAAGAAAGCTGATGCAACGCCTAAAAAATAAAAATGAAAATTCGTCCCAGTAAGTTGGACGGATTTGAAAATTATCCTGAGCTGCCTGAAAGCACTGAAACATTCTCTCCTGAGTCCTGATTGCGCCCAGTTTTCGTTTTGAAGAGTCAGAGCGCGCGAAAAAAACACACAAAGGCCGCGAAAAGTTGCGTGACGTCTATACCTGTCACAGAAGACATTTTCGTTTCGTTTTTCAAATCCCATTGTCATTTTGCTAAATTTTTTCGAAATTGAGATTGTTACGTGAAGTTTGTCATGTTTAGCGATTTCTACTGAAATGTCCATTAGATAAATAATTGATTGTTGCAATGAATGAAGCGATTCATTCCTCTTTTTGGCAGGTTTTCATTCCGCTGCGACAAATGTTAAAAGAATTTTGAAATCGCCCGTGTACGCCAAAAGGCATATTTTTTAAGTTTTCTTAGCACTTCCAAGGTAATTTTTTTCCGCAACGCATACATTTAAAAGTATAATGACTACAAATTACCATAAAAAGGTTAATTTGGAAGCGATACATGCAAGGATAGCGTGTTTTAAGTTTCGTGTTGATGACGATAAATAGTGAAATTCTCATTACATTTGTCCTTTTTTTATCTTCTTGAAATCGTGTCGGCCTTATTTCCGACTTGCGGTGGCTCAGTGCTGCTGGCAAAATGGCTGGAGTGCTATGGCATCGATCGCTCCCGTTGACAGTAATTTTTAGCCTCATATTAAGTAGTATTCGGGCTGAACTTTTCACAGCTGTTGTGGAGTTGGAGAATCTTGTATACAGAGAACGAGAAATGAGATTCGAATTGGAGAGATATCTTAGTTTAGAGCAAGAGCGATTGTCCAAACTCAAGATGTTTCTCACGAAAGTTAATGCGGCTCATGAACTGGTTGGTGACGATGTTTCCCGTTATTTGGGACATCCTGTGAACTCTTATTTAGAAATCAGGAGATTTTATAAAGAATGGCCTGAGGTTGAGAGATTAATTCAGCTGGACAATTCGGAGGGTAAGATTTATCTCATGTAAAATTACGCGCGTTATTAATTAGCTAACGTAAATGCTCATTTGGTAAGCTTTTTACTAATACAGTGAAATTAGCCTATTATTTCTATACAACTCTGTTGGTTATTGATCGTTTCGTACTTATCGGACTTCCTTTGAATTTGCTCATCGATCAGCTGCTGAAATATGTTAATTATCCTTATTTACAAAAACAATGAACACTCTCATGTCGATTCTTCACTAATCAGTGCAGTGTTAACGAAAATTCATTTCTTTAAGCTTAGATAATCGTTTAGGTAATTTCCCCAAATTAATAAATTTAATAATGCATAGGCAATTTGAAATGTCTTGAACGCTGCAATGTTTTAAAAAATCACCAAAGTTATTATCTTAGTTTCGTTACACCATCTTGCATACGTGTCAATTATTCCGTTCGCTGAAATTAAAACAAGGCTTGACAACATAAGGGTAACTTTAATAGCAACTGAGTCTAGCCGTCTAGCTGAATCTGGCGAATGAATTCTTCACAGACACCCTATTTAAGACGTTAATATTAGTGAAACTGAGGTTACATGTATGTCCCTAACATAGCACCAGATGAATTTTCGACCCGTTGAAAATTCTTGTGTCTAGATGTTCCTTTCACAGGGAACTACCTTTTAGATGCCTAGCCATTGAAAGTTTTGTGTGATCAGAGTGAAAATATGGTCCCTTGTGAATTAAGTGTCCAGTCAAATTTTTCAGCCAGCGAATAATTTGTTCGGTGCCATTAGTTGAATGACCCTGAATACATATAGACAAAAGGACCTTGAAGACTGTTAACTCCGTTTGCCCCAACTCCCCCCTGGCTTCCTGGGGTCCAGGAGGTACTTCAACTACAGTGAAACCAGTATTAAACGGACACCCTCGGGTAATGCTGTAGTGTCCGCTTAATACAGGGTGTCCGCCTAATACAGTAGAATACTCCCAGAGACTATGACGATATACATTTGCATAAATTTCTTTTTTTAAGTGGACCAGTTGATCAAACATCAACATAGATTGCAACTCAAAGTTGAAGAAGGATGAGTGAAACAATCTCTATACAAAAAAAACGAAATAGAAAACAATACTGTACTGTGAAACTCATCAAATAAGTTCGTCAAGTCACGTTTTTTAATGTAAAAATTGAAAAATTTGTAAATGGCAATCTTTCGCATTTCCGGTGTCTGGCATGTTGGGTGGTGGAATTTAATTACAAGTGTCCGTTTAATACAGGTTGGTAACAATAGAAATGACCATTTCTGGTACTTTTTAGGTGTCTGTGTCCGCCCAATAGAGGTGTCCGCTTAATAAAGGTTTCATTTAAAGTAAATAAGGGAAATACATTTAGGGACTTCGGCTACTGTCCGCTTAATAGAGGGTGTCCACTTAATACGGTGTCCACTTAAGACAGGTTTCACTGTATTGATAATTTCATATCTCCATTAGAATTGATTATGCAATCAGTGCACTGTGGCCCCTGGCGCCCAACTTTCGCCCCTGGCGACTAGAAATTCTTAGATTTTTAATAGAAATCATTACCCTGCGAGCAGAGTCTCCTTCGACCAACTTCGAAGGAGACTCTGCTCGCAGGGTAAGAAATCATATGTTAGGCACCCAGGATTTCACAGGTTCAGAGCACTGGGCCCCCTTCAGGTTTTCTTAGAGCACAGCCTTATGCAAGTTGAGGAGTTTAAAGCTCCTGTCAAGAGGCAATGGCTGATTCATTCTTTGCACTTCTCTTAATATTTATAGAATATTTTATCACGTTGTTCTTTTCCTTGTAGCTGTGAGCGATGGGATAGCAAAGCATAAAGAATCTTTCCCATCTAAAGAAGACTATGATGGTGCAATCACTGCACTTCTGCGTCTTCAAGATACATATCAACTTCAGCCTTCAGCATTTGTTCAGGGCAAGTTGCCTGGCTCTGTACCCTCACCAAAAATGCATTTGAGTGAAGTTTACGATGTGGGTCGACATGCATATCTGAACAGCGACATGTTTTACACCAAGTCCTGGATGGATGAGACTTTAAAGTTGTACCATGCAGGAAATGAGCTTGAGGATGTAAACCTGTTTGACATTTATGACCATCTCTCATTTTCAGAGTACAAGGTAATATTTTATTATGAAGACAGTGTTTTTTGATTCTTGTAATGAATATTAATATACTAGTTTTGCAATTCCAATAATTATTACTCATGTACAGTGTAAATGTTATAATATTGTGTAGTTCCAGAAACTATCCAACACCCCCCCCCCCCCCCACTTTTGCTTTAGATCCTCCACCCCCTTTGAATTTCCATTCCAGGGGGTGCTTGTCACATCCCCTCCCCCACTCCCTGTAATTTCCATAAATTTTCAACTTGTTTAGGACCCTCTGGCAAGAATATTTGTGTCACAAATGTTGTTGCACGATGTTATTAAGTCACACACTCAAGATACATTTATCTTCGAACTTCGTTGCCCTCCATGAGGGAGGGGGGTGTGGATATTTTGTGGAACTACACTTTATTGAAAAGTCCCTTGAGCATTTGCATTGTATTTTTGGTACAACAGTTACACCACAAATACTTCCTCTTCAGGCATTGCTCTCTGAGAAAAAATTAGTTTTAATGGAGCCCAAAAGCATAAACTGTTGAAATCCAGGGTGCTGAGGATATGTATTTGGAGCAAACAAAAAAGATTTCCTGGTCACCCCAAGGCAAAAGTATATTACGACCAGGATCTGCCTGTTCGGTATTCAATACGGGCCAAAAATATCTGACTAGAAATAAATTCTGACCAGTACTGGTAAGTTGAGAAAATACCATACCGTAAAATTCCGA
Organism: Porites cylindrica; assembly: GCA_964035525.1. Lineage (NCBI taxonomy): Eukaryota > Metazoa > Cnidaria > Anthozoa > Scleractinia > Poritidae > Porites > Porites cylindrica. The sequence goes on along the minus strand of OZ037781.1, from coordinate 30,044,469 downwards.
AAATAAGCCCCTCTGTGTATAAGCCCCTCCAAATATAAGCCCCTGAAACTTGTAATGCAAAAAACCCTCTGTTAAATCGCCCCTCCAAATATAAGCCCCCCGGGGGCCTGTATTTGGAAATTGCCCTCAAATACAAAGTAAAACAAAGCAAAAACGGTAAATTTACTTCCAACTATAAGGCCAGCCTGATCGATTTTGAAACACAAATTTCCCTCCCGTAGATAAGCCCCTCCGAATATAAGCCCCTCCAAAAATAAGCCCCTCAAAAAGGGTGCTTGAAAAGTATAAGCCCCAGGGCTTATTTTTGGAATTTTATGGTAGTCCTGGTGCCAGTGACAGACATTTTGGCAATCATCGAAGACATTTTAGAAGAAAACATATTGTCAGTTGATGTTATCAGAAAACTTTTATAAGTTGTTGCATCGTTATGGTTACTGACTGTGTCATTGGTCACTTGTCAATGATGTCATTGGCTTTTAAGACTCAAAACCTAGCTGATGATCTGCTTCAAAAAGTCTTTTAATGTCACCTTTCTAATAACGTATGCGCTATGTCAGACTTTTCAAGCTACTGCATGTAGAATTAATGCCAGAATGTTCTGCATGGTTATAGCTTCCAGTGCATAATATAAATTTACTGTTTTATAATTCTTAACTGTGCTTTCCACTAACATATAAATTAGTGGCTGTCAGCATTTCAAGTTGATCTCCCATTGTTTGGTCATTTATTATTTGGATGAAATTTGCCTGCATTTTTGCATGAAGCCTTTCAATAAATTACTGACTACATGTACCCCTTTCAGATAGAGATTTTTCCCCTTTAATTTGTTTACACTTAATGTGGGAGAAAACAACTCTTTGAATATTACATCTTGATTTGCAGTTTTGTCAGATTGTTGACGATGCAGTTATTTATATCCAATGTTTTTCTTTTCATTTTCAGCGAGGAAACCTAAAAAAGGCCTTAAATTACTCTCAGAAGATGGTTGAATTAGGTACTGTTTATGGTCTAGCTGCAAACCTAATGGCTTTGTTCTATCTTCATTAAATACCTGGGGGTGGGGTTACTTCCTTATAAGAGGCTGAATGGGGATGTGCTGCTGGATGGGGTTGCATTTTCACAACTGAACTGACTATAAACAATGGGATCGCATTTTCAATAGAGTTTCTAGATATGGAATCGCACATGTTCGGATTTTTGGGGGTAAGACAGTTCTTCATATTTACGGTTAGCAAACGTACCAGAATGTTTTGTACTGTAGATGAAGTAAAGTGTTCTTCATTCAATCTAAAAAATGGGTCAATTCGTAAAAATATTTACATGGGACTAAGTTGGGATCACGAAAATTACATATTTGCCCCAAAGTGACTAAGATGTGGTCTATAATATTACTGGCCACAGAATAGACTATTATGGGGTAGGGGCTATGAGAGGCCAGAAGCACACACCCAACAAAAATTAACCCAAGTATCCCCCCTGGGATTAAATAACTAGTTTCCTGTTTGAAAAGGAAGTTGCAGCCATAGGTAGCCTTACCAATATACTTGTACAGTTGTATGTGGATGTATAAATTGATATAGGGATCTTTTAAGAGGCTGAAAGATTTTTTGGTCAGGATGTCTTGCATTGATCTTGTGTTCTGTTTAGACCCAACACATGAAAGAGCACAAGGCAATGTAGCTTACTTTGGAGAAGAAATAAAGATGTACAAAGGGACAGGTCGCAGAGGTGATACAGGAGTTATCACAGAAACGAAAGTGAAACCAAGGAGTGAACGAACTAATTTTCATCGAAGTTCATCTTTCCAAAATTATGAAAGGCTATGTCGCGGAGAGGTCAGAAATTTGGTGAGTGTTTGACTTACAGTGAATCAAGCTATATAATTTCCCTACTGCTGAGACAGTGTCGTTCATTTTGTAAGGAACAACAAAATGTTTGGTGATGCCAGTGCAAAGGATTAATGCCAGGTCTACCTGTCAGAAATTTCTAAAAGCACCTCTTAGTGGCCCCAGAATCTTGCTTTCTGGGTGTGACTTAAATTTATTTTCACCCCCTATGTAATATGTACAGCTGTACCAACTCATTAACAACAAATCAGTCTATGATAGCCTGCTAGTTGGCAGTATGGTTATTTTGGCAAAGGAGCTGCAAAGCCACTGTGCTTGGCTGTTATAATTGGTTTAAACTTGCATGTAATGCTAAAAGTGGGCGGCATTCATAAAAGTCAAGTTATACAGAAGGTGTAATTTTCTTGTGCCCTTCCGTGCTGGCCTCGCACACTTGCTGCTTTGCCACCAAAATTCCCAGTCGAGCAAAGACAATTCTGCCAGCTTTGCAGGCTAAATGGTGACAGATTTGTGGATGGTTAGTACCTGGTACTCTGTCTGCTTGGGGGCTAAGCGTGAGGCTAATCACCTGTTATGGTAAAACTACTTTCAAATACTGAAACAGTAAATAACTTAATGGGAGAAAGATGATTTCCTGTCCTATTCCACACTAAGAGAGTAGTGACCAGGGTTTTCGGTAACATTTGGAATTACCAGGTGCAGAGGATTACATGTAGCTACTGGACTTGCACCGTTCGTGCCACAGGTATGAACGTTGAGTGCCGAAGGAACTTTTTTGAATTGGACTCTCTAAAATGCAATTTCCCTGCAATTTGTTAACCGGAAAGGTCTTTTAAAGTGTTTTAAAAAAAAAACGCTCGCAAAAAATTGTATGCATTACATAACTATGTGAGTAAAATAAGGGTCAAATCTATCTGATTAAAAAAAAAAGGATTTTCACACTTAAAAAATAAATATTTTCTGTGAACTGCCAGATGTTAAATGTCAAACAACTGGACGTTGTGTCCGGTGTCCGGCCTCAAACGAAACCCCTGGTAGGGACTGATGATGATAGAAAGATACTATGACCACCCCCACCAATTTTTTGGGGGAATTCTCCCTGACGCTATTATAGATAGAGTGAATGGCACATCATACAAAAAGATTGAGGAGCTTGCTGAGCAAAGGCAGTACCTTCTTTCTCTGTATTGGTCCAGCACGCTTGGTTACTTACATTATCCTGTTTTTTAAAGATAATATTTTGTTAAATAAAGAATCATAACTTACATGTATTAGTGAGAAGCGATCAATCCACTTTGCAGTATGTATAAATTCAAGAAGCCAACATGGCCTTGTTAGCCAGCGTGGCAGGATTTTGAAGGCAGGTGCATGACAATACAAAGTGCCCCCTTCGCCTGTTAGCTCGCCCAGATTCCCCCTTCCCTTTCCCCTTTGAACGCCTACCACGCCGGGTAACGTGGCCATACTCCATTAGCTCGCTCCAGGCGTTCAGTTAGTGGAGAGCAGCACAAAATACAAAGCAGTGGAAGAAAGAAAGAGGGAGGGAGAGAGAGGAGGGAACACCGTTCCTTCACTCCCTACCTCCACCCCCTTGCTGTTTTTCCTGCTCACTTTTCTTCGTGCTGTCCCCACTATCTGAACACCTGGAACAGGCTATACTCCATAAATTTTAAATGCAATTCTGTTCTTCATTGTTTCCTTCCACTCATGGGTTAAGATGAACTCAACAAAATTGGCCTGCTCCCAATGTATGGGTCTTCATAACTCAATTGGTAGAGCACTGAAGCGCTAACGCAAAGGCCATGGGTTTGAATCCCGTTGAAGTCCCGAAATTTTTTTTCGTATTAATTTGCAATTACTGAAATTGCAATTACCACTGCGACGATCATATCTTCATTTGAACTTTGTTCGTATTATCTATTTTTGTTGTCAGACTAAATGGGAGGAAAGTAAAATGCTCTGTTGGTACTATAATGATCCTCCCAGGCTGAAGATCAGACCCGCCAAGATTGAAAGAGTATTTGTCAAACCTGAGATTTTTCTATTCCGTGGCATTTTATCAGATGTGGAGATGGAAGTAATAAAGGAGCTGGCAGCCCCAAGGGTAATGTACAGTTGTTGTTAACTTTATAAATTCAATTCAATAACACATAGCTCTATTGAATGGAATATCTTGATTACTGGCAGCGCCGTAGCTAGTATGAGGCCAACCGAGGCCCTCGCCTCGGTAAAATTTTGACGAATTTCGCCGATCATTTTTATTTTACATAAGCGATCATCGGATATTTTTAAGGCATCATGATATTACAAAGAATTCAGCAATTCAGTCAATATACTATGAAAAAATTACCATATCATCGATCTCAAGGGGCTACGTACGTTAACCCAAATTTTTTTTGAACAAATACTGATCAAAACCATTGGCAAGGTTAACGGTCACCCAGATTATGTAGCTTGTTTCTGATTATTGCTTTTTAAATTCCACTTAAATTAACTCGAAAAAAAGTTACCGAAAGGCCCAGAAAACGCTGCAAATCGCATTTCCGAGAGACTAAAGTTCAAAATTTCTCGGGGGGGGGGGGGGGGGGGGCATGCCCCCGAACCCCCCTAGCAACTTCCGCCTGCCTCGGTTGGCCGTTTGGTCTGGCTACGGCACTGACTGGTACCTGGTAATACCCTGAATTATATTTTGGGTTTACTATTTGTCATAGCTGTATAGGGAATTGTTTTGGATTCAAGGCTCCTGAAAAGTATACAGCGGAACTTTGATATTATGAAGTACCAACGCCCTAGAAAAATCGTTCATTACTCAGTAGCAGATTGTTTATTATATTGGGATCCTACGCCATTCATCATCGTTATAAACTTTACCACAACTAGGGCTCAAAGGTCCTTCATTATGATGGGATGATTGTTTTTAAGGGTCCATTGTAATTCCCTGCTCCAGAAGCTTGCTAAACGATTAAAAAGTACGGACTTTTGCGGGGTAAAACATTTCTACTTTATCACAAGGTCCTCCTCAGTTACCTATGACCGAATCTTAGAACAGCCACGTGATTGTCCGAAAAGTTGTCGTGGCTGCGGAAGTTGTTGTGGGGACTTTTTCACATCATAATTGACAAAGTCCCTTCGATTTTTAATTACATCAGATAACCATCGCTCCATAGCTCTTAAGAGTGTGTATTTACAGAGAACATTCAGTTATTCTTTTTTTAAAATTCCGACTGAAGCGATTGAGAAATTTGTGCTACTGTTGTGGAGGAAATAGATTTTGTTGCGACCTACAAATGGAAATGAATTCGTTTTTAGTGTTTTTGGGAAATGGTACAAGAAAATACTTAATAGAGTTCACACATTTTGGTGACTAGCAACTCTTGAACGTAGAACCACAATTGCAACCAAAAGTTGAGTTTCACTAGTTTTACTTAATTGACTGGTAAAATTATTCGGATTTATCACTAACATTGTGACAGTGTGATGTTACACAGAAGTTTTCTATGTTGGTCACTCTTTTGGCTTATCCAGTGTCGTACACATTCTTTTTTTATGTCGCCACGCAACGTCTCTCCTAGCGATGTGTTGCGTGACGACGCAAAGAAGGGTTGCGTAGCCGGGATTTGGCTATGATTTGGACGTCACGTAACGCTCCTTCCAAAACCAGCAGCCTTGTGTGAAAAGCCTGTGAGTCTTGGAAGACTGTCTTTTGCCCTAACCTCCCAGTTCGAAAAGAAGTCAAGATTAAAACCATGGAAAATTCCCCAACTTCATGGACACCCCTAAGACAACTGCTCATGACTGCGACTAGCTTTCATTAAAAATGGGTACATTAAGGATTTTCGCCTCATACTCGAAAAGTTAGAACAACCTTGCACAGCACTACTTTGTCAAAAGCGTCGCAAAATAAAGTTTCATCTACATGAGGATTTCACCCGCAGATTCAAAGGTTACAACTCTTTTGTCCCCTATGAAATTGCATCTCTTATCTTGACAAAATATAATAGCCAGAATTTCAGCCGTCTCCTCGAGTCGCAAACTCACGAGATAAACCTCCCTCGGGAGCCTGCGTTTGCGCCTAAAAGATACGGCTGAAATGCAGCCTACAAAAATCGAGGATCCGAAAAGTCTCTAAATCCTTCATGGTTTCTGAGTGCCACATTGATATGTGAAACGTTAAATACATCCTTAAAAAGTTGTTGGCAATGGTGGTGCCCCTTTATTTAAAAAAAATGAATGTTGCCAGGGCAGCGGTGGGCGTGAAAAAGGTATGAGGTTCGCTCCCTCGCCTCAGAATTCAACGACTACTCTATTAGGCTAATTGGAAACTGATCTCATGTCAGACCCTTCACTGGGTCAATAACGGTTATTTGTTGGCCTTATCTCAATCAGCTTCGCCGTGCTACAGTGAGAAGTCCAGTAACTGGTGAACTTGAACATGCTAGATACAGAGTTAGCAAAAGGTATTATGCATCTCTTGTAATATTAAAGTTCCTACGAAGTGATTTTTTTGGCAGTTTTTTGTATCTTGCAATTGTTGCACACCGATTTGCCGAAAGTAGTTTGCTGGAGAAATCTATAACGCAATGTAATTTTGGCAGTTCACAGTGGACAAAGTTATTAAAATAGTGTCGTGCAATTGGAGACTGAATTTCTAATTTACCATAAAAATCGCTGACAACCTGTTGTCCGCCATGAGCCTTACTCCGCTTTCCTCCAATGAAATCATCAAAGACCCTTGGGGATCGTCCTTTTATGTTCGCTGCCCAAAACTGTTGCAGAACAACCTACCCCAGGACATAAGGACAACCACAAGTCTATCATGTTTTAAAATTAAACTGAAAACGTTTTTATTTTCCCAAGTTTTTTCATGGCAAGGTTCTTAATTTTTAATTGGATTTACTTATACAATTAATATTTTTTAAACTTCTGTAAATGCAATTGGGCATTCATATGAAAATTGCGCTATAATGATTTAACTAACAAAGCTCAGCAAATCTCGTTTTGGCCGAACGCGAGAAATGTTCACTTTCTGACTCTACCGTTGGCGAGATAATAACAGGGTTTTAAAAAATGTCCTACGTATTAGTAAAATACTTCATAGGCATTCCAAACCATTCATGCGATTCAAAGGTACATGCATCTTGATTCATAGAATTTTAATTTCATGATCGTGATTATCGACATACTCTGGCGCATGACACCTTGACCTTATACTTTCTCAGCGTCGCTTCTTGGGGATTCTTTCATCAATTCACAACTTCAGAACTGTCATTTAGTTGTCGATTAAACGTTTGTTATCCGCTGCAAAATTTATTGCCTTAAATCCCTGGTTAATTGTAGTTTAATCTCAGCCCCAACGTCTGCTTGTGACATTCAAAATGTCTGTACCTAGATACCCAAACGAAGCTTGTAACTAAATTACTGCCAAGCCAGAATTTTCTTAATAGGTAATCTTTAAAGCTGCATAGTTTAAGAGATCATTGAAGGAATCACAACTGTTAATTACAACATTGAGATTATCCTGCGTAGTGCAGAACTAATTTGAAGTTATTATTTACAACATGATAGTTCTAAATTAATTAAGGATAGGAGACTTTTTTCAGCGACAGTTTAGGTGATGTTAGTGCTGTACAGGGTGGTTCTAACTTGAAAACTTAATTAAGCGGAAATCCAGGGACCTTCGCAGGTGTCCGCTTAATGAAGTATCCGCTAAATACACCTGAATTGCATTATGGGACTTTCGATATATTAAATTCTAACATGACTCCGAGGCTTTAGGGACAAAGTTGCAAAGTTTCTACTACTCTGTTATCTCGCAATCCCCAGAAGAGACTTGACAACAAAGAAAACCAAACCAAAAATAGAAAAATTACCAGAAAGCCTCGGAGTCACGTTAGAAATTTCATATACCGAACGTGGGCTATTGGCTTTTACGTAGATGCGCTGGAAACTGGATCAGAGTTCGTCCCTCAAAACAGTCCCAATTTGACTGAACACCGATCCAGTCTTGAGGGAAACCTTAAAAAAGCAGTTAAGACCGTTATTTGTAAGCTCTTTTTTGTACAAAAGTGTCGTGTGGTTGCCACATAAAACGTTAAAAGCGACCCATAAATTTTGCGCCGTTTTGTTTTTTATCTCGTGTGAAATTATGTAGTTTGCCCGTGCTACAATAATTCTTGACGATGGAGCAGTAGAGGAAGCTGAATATAGAGTCAGTAAAAGGTTTGTGAACAGTGCACTATAAAGTGGATTGGCAGATTATGTTAAACACAAACTTATCATGCTACCACAATTTCATGTTTCCACACAGAATTTTTATTGTCGTACAGAGCAAATGATTTTATCAAAAGTCCAGTTAAGCAAGCCGTTTGTGTGAATGCACATTTTTACGGAAGTATTATATCACCGAACCATTTTATCTATATAATGGTCTGTTAGCCCTTAAGTTCATCCTGACTTGCGTATGATTTTTAGGAGACCGCTTTATCATAGATCCTAAATTTCGTCTCTGCGTCTTGCTCCGTAGATGGCGTTTTCGTTCCCGTGCAAAACTGTTCGCCGTCTTTCCCAAAAGTTTTGATTATACTATTTCTCTTTACTTAGCGGAGAAGCAGGTAATAATACAGTCGAGTAATGAGGTAGTTTTAGAAAATGTAGCGTAACGGAAATTGTGTTATGATATGTGGCTTTTTTAAAGGCAACGAGGTTTCTCCGGAATCAAATATTTCCATAGACACATGCAAGGCACATTGTTCAACAGATATGTGTTGCTTGACGATCATTTGTTTTTATTTTATCAATTTTTATCCATGAATTTCTGGAATACACATTTAAAATAAAAGTCGGCAGAGGAAAAAGGAAAGAAAGAAAAAGGACATAGCAAAACCTACCAAAACGCCAAAAGCTGCCAAACGTACTAAAAGCCGTATACAGTATCTTAGTATTAACATTCCTTTACCGGACCAATCACAATGCGCGGACAAATTCAAACGAGCCAATCGGATCTCGCAATGAATACATGTAGCCGACTATAAGCGCGGGAAAACGTAGGTGATTTGGTGACATTGGGTTTAGCTTGACTAGAGACACTCTCTGGAACATTTTAACATTTGAGCCCCAATAGTGATCAACATGTAACTTCTCGTAATATCACTTTGAAAATCGTAAGGAATGAAAAGACCGTTGTTTTACCTTTTTATCTTCAGTTGTTTTCTGTATTTCAGAGCACGGGATTCATATGCAAATCACGTGAATTTCACGTGTATACCAGTTCACAATTTATTAAAAGCCGAAATAGTCATTCAAAAGCCTATTTTAGTCTGCCTTAAACCAGTGATTTAAGGAGTTGTACTTGTTCCACGGCGGCGTATGTCGCGCTCCCCCGGCCCGCCTCGCACTTGCCATCTCTCGCCTGAAAAACGCGAAACCTTGTTTTTGGGTCTTCATTGTGACTTATGCATAGCATAAACTGCTAAATAGTGTTACCTGGCTTAGTCGCGTTCCTCTGGGAGAATTCAAGATTGTTGGATAAGGTGGATGAAATATAAAGAAACGAAATATCAGTCGGAACTAGATTGTTGAAATGAATGTTGGCTGGAACCCGGAGAGAATCATTTGGGTACATACTCCAAGCCAGGATAATCGCTTGCCAGATGTACTTTTAAGGGATCCTCAACCACCCCGCCCCCAAATTGAAAATACAAAAAAACGGCTGAAAGATAGATCCTAAGAATCCAGATATAATGTAGACTTGGTGTAGTGAACCCACTCAGAATGTTGCTTCATGACCTGTAGATTCAGTTCTTAATAGCCCATTTCCGGAGTTGAATAAAGAAATGCGAAATCCGTTTTTGGATGTAAATTCATCTTAAATGTCGATGTGTCTTACTCATACATGTTCTTCACTAACATTTCCAAACAGCTCCGCCGTGCAACTATACAACACCCTGTGACAGGAAAACTTGAATACGCTGCCTACCGCATTAGCAAAAGGTTGGTTATCAACCCTTGGGGATAGATGTCGGTACCCCCTATGACGGCCTATACGGGAAGGCTCGGCCCGGAAGGGATACCTTTTCAAGCTTTGAGTATACAAAAGGCCAAGGGAATGGATTTCTTAGGTTAAATATGTGAAAGGGCAAGGAAATTTGTAATTTAGGTATTTAAAAGGGCCTTTAACTATAAATATGGTTGTATCACTGATTTAATTGTTGGCATCACACTAGAGCTTCAAATATAATGTAAGTGTACTCGGAACCTACTTTTAGTGTGAAGCGGTAAAATGTACCTACTTCAACTACACTTGGTGACCATGGAAACGTTCTTAGTTCAAAGAAGCCGAAGTTCGCCGCCAAGTGTGGGCTACACCACACTTGAGAACACACTCGACCAATAAGAAATGGAAGCCATGCGACAGATGTGCACGTGCAGCGGTTCAAATATTCTGATGAACGGACAGATTGACAACTTTTACTTCAAGTAATAGACTTTGTCAACAAGTATGAAGCCATGTTTTCTTCAGAGCGACTTAAGATTTCCAAGTGCACTTGAATCAAGTGCTTACTTGAAACTAACTTAGCTTCTAGTGTGAAGCCAAGTAATGTTACTACAAAAAATGACAAGACGAAAGAGTAATATCTTTCAATGGAGTGTACGAAAGGGGTACCATTTTCTGCCAAAAATGGTATATAATAGGGTAGGACCTTGGGGCGGAGCCTTCCCGTATAAAACGTTACTAAGTAGCCCCACTCGGGGTTATCAATGCGAATATTATGCTCGTAAATATAAGCTGGCCATGTACTGAACTTGTTTGATTGTTTGATCAATTGATTGATTCTTGATTGAAAGAACGAATGAGCGAGCAATTGACGAATGGATAAGATGTTGTAAAGCCCAGCGTTGCTTTCATTCTTCTTAGGGTCGACGATGACCAAAAGGATAACATCTCTTTTTATTTTTCCCTTAGTAATAATGATTATAATTATATCAAGACGTTAAACTTAAAGATGAATAAACGTTGTAATTAATGAATAAGGACGAGGAAATGAAAACCGATGTTTTAAAATATGAATCAAAATAGCAATAACTGAACCTTAACCTAGGGTAAAGTGAAGTTTGTCGTAAGTGAAAAGTGTGAGATTTTGCACGGACGCTTACAAAGTAACCTTTTAATGAAAGCCATCCATCACATCTCTGAAACTGAAGTGTGTTCAATCATTTTCTTTTTAGGGAACATTTGTGTTGTTTGTGACACAGAAAAGTGAATTTTTTTTTTCAAGAAAACAGCAAACACTTAAACTTTCCTTTTTTTCTTTTATCCAAAAGTAAAAACTTGAGATGTTGTTGGAATACAGAAAAACCGTGCATGTGCTTAGATTTCCTCATTGGATGCTTCTGTCTAACCTAGCTTCAACAGCTAATCTACTGCTAATCATCATGAGTATGCTTCACGCGAAGTAGAGAGAACTAGGATGCTGAACTAATGAAACTTAAGGGCTAACCATAACTGTCCTTCTTTGTTCTGTGTGATTGTCAGATGACGTGCTAGGTTTCGACAGCCGGGGCCATCTTGGGTTGTTGAGAAGTGTCAAGCTACCTTCCAGGGAGGGCTAGAAGGGAGGCAAAATAATCCACAGTACACCCCTCAGTAGCTTGATAACCTCTGGGCCAACTGATAAACAAGAAGCGTGCGAAGCAAGCGTTTCCGCGCGAGTTTGTCGAGAAAGTAATTACTCGATCGGAAACGATTGCTACGCACACTGCTAAACAAGCGGGAAACAGAAAACTGGAGGACTTGACATAGTCTGAGTAACTGCTAATGCTTAACGCCTTAAGCCAGCTTACGTTTTAACTGAATTTTGAGTTCATTCTGTTCAATGATGCTCTCGGTACTTAATACATCCTAAATTTAGTAATTTGTCGGTGATCTTCCGTTGAAAGGAATATGTTTTAATGTTTTTAACTGGAAATCAAACTTTGACCTTGACAAGTGAATGACAGTTCTGCGTACATCTTTGCTTTTTTTGCATTTGATATTTTATTTTCCATACTTACGTGGTCAGCAATTCGTTCACTTTCTGTTGAAATCTTTCTTTTTTAACTTGTTTTTTCTTTTTTAATGTAGTTAATATGCTTCTACCCTTAAAAAACATTATACACTTAATGTCAGATCCCGAGGGAAACAGTTAGTTTTGTTTTCCCAAGAGTCCTGATGTTTCCCGAGACGAAGTCAAGGGAAACATCAGGACTCGAGGGAAAACAAAACTAACTGGTTTCCCGAGGGACCTGACATTAAGTGTTTTGTTATATTTCTAGACTTTCACTTCAACAGCAACAAAAGAATAACCGGAGCGAACCAAAATAGTCGAATCGGTACTTATAACAACACAAATTTAATTCTCAAAACCACTGAATGAATTATTTACAAACAAAAGTACTTTCCTCATATTATCTGCATCTTTTTCCTCCACTAGCTGCTGTTTTTTCTTCTGGGAACTTCTGGGGTAACTTTAAAAATCGTTGCTTTTTAGCTTGAGGCTTCGTTTTTGTGTTGTTGTGTTCATTCACGAAAAAGAAAACTGGCTGGACCTGGCGGTGTTTTTCCCGCCTTCTGTCACACCACTTTCCACCATGCTTTGATCACGTGCTGCAATGTATCCCGAGCGGGATAAATTGTTTAATGTATCACGATCGGGATACATTTGATTTTAGTCAAGGCCACGTGACCAAGAATCAACCAATGGCAGTCCCTGTTTAGTTGAGTGAAAGTCTAGGAATATAACAAGTTTACTTATTTACCTCCTACCGCATTTTCTTATTTTATTATGCTAAGTTTATTTTTTGGCCAATTTGTGTCTTTTACTTTTGCAAGTGGCTGGTTAAAGGACACTGATCATGAATTGATCAGACGAGTAAGTCGGCGTTTTGAAGACGTGACTGGTCTAACTATGGACACTGCAGAGGAACTACAGGTATAGGATCATGAAATTATTAGAATGTGATGAATATATGAATCTCGTATATTTCTACCGCGGAATGAAGAAGTAAATGCAGAGAAGATCCTCACAGTTAAAGACGCAACTTATGCATTTATGAAAAGAAAGCTTGGAAAAAATAGTAATCACTCTCTGGTCTTCCTTCCTCACGCGACAGACACTGAAACCGTCAATCCGCGAATTTTATCCACGTAATCTGTGTCCATATTTTATCTTTTAACTTGTCAACGTAAAAATTGAGCAGAAGCTAAGGATTATCCTGCATTCTTGGAGGGGTTCCTCATGGAAGCGCTACTCCCTCACGTAATCCCACTAACTGAATCTCAGTTTACACGATCAGCGGAGGCCTATAACGCCTGTTCACCTCGTGCCTTCACTTCCTCCGCCCGAACCAAAGCACTTTTGACTGAAACAAATCTCTCCCATGTAAAATCTTAGTATCTGCGCCGACTACAAAGGTCGACCTATTATTTTGTGAAGATGTTTAAAGAACAGCATGTTCTGTTGAAAGAAAACTTGTGAGATACTTCTTTTTCCACTTATAGATTGTAAATTATGGCATAGCTGGGCACTATGAACCGCATTTTGACCATGCAAGAGTAAGTATTACTTTAAAAGTCTTTCTGTGACGGCTTTCCCGTCGTCAACTGGAGTTCACATTCTGTTGCTAAATCAGCCCACTGAAACTAATTACTTCTAATCCTTCCACTCTGACACCTTAAAGTGGCCAAATAAAGCATTTACGAAAAAAATCGTATTTTTCTGTTTAGAATCCTAAGAAATAAACTGTACCATGCAAAGTTCTTCCAAAGCGGTTTTTTTTGTGGATGGTAACACCTAAGGAATTTGCCCACGGATTTCAAAGTAACAGTGACAAATGTCCTCGCCATAACTTGGTCTCAGAGTGAGAGGATTAAGACAGGTGCTCATATAACAAGTTTGGTAGTTCTATTTTTTTTTCCTTTTTAAAATACTTCTTTAGTTTAAAAACAAATAATAAAATAAAAAATAGGTGCTGAACGACAAATTTAAACTGAACCTACAATTATTTCGTATGAGATAATTCTGTATCCTGTAGTACTGTTTATAATGCTGTAAAAGGTGTCTCTAACGTAGTTTTAAGCCACTAGGTAGTACTTTCCTGTGGTACCGTTTATTACGGTGCACAAGGTGATTCTTAACTTTTGATTCTGGGGACAAAATCCTAAATTCTAACCATTTCAATAAAAGCTACTGAGCAGTACTTTAGGGTGGCTAATAGGAAGTAACCCGCTATTCAGAGGAAAGCTACTTGGCGGCACTTGCCTATGGCAGAGTTAAGCAGTCTGTTGTACATGGTGGTTTTACCCTTCTAAATATGCGGTCTTTCTTGCTTTTATGTATCTATGTTTTTTCTCTGTTCACAGGAACATGAAGACAAGTTTTCATCGCTAGGTACAGGCAACAGAATTGCTACAGTCCTCGCTTATGTAAGTTATGATTTAAAGATTTTTACTTCTTTGTTAATATAATGCATTTGAGAAAGATGTTTTTTTCTGACAAAGGCGTCTCGAAGGGAAAACTCCGAGTCCTCCAATAGGACTCGAACCTATGACTCTCTTGCAACTATGGTAACTAGTCCAGATCCTTTACCACTGAGCTACAGAGACTCTTGGGATTGCATAACTGTCTCGAATTCTCCCAAGCCCTCTTGTGTTTATATCAGGCTATGCAAACACGGAAAACGTTTTCTATTGCTTTTATAAATTAACTTTCTCAAGAAAAACGCAAAACTCTTGGTTATGGCACTGATTAAAAGAGAAATTCTCACCAGTCGTGAAACCTTGTACACGAAATCTTGCAAGCGTAATCAGTTATTGTTTTGCAAAAAATATGCCTTCCAAATTTTGAATTTTTCTCGCTTAAAATGTCAGCTTAAGCGAAAAAAATTGACACAGCATGTTTGTAAAGATTTTCAAGTTTCACCCGACGAGGGAATGGGTATATAAATTAAACTTGACGAGTTTACAATTCAAGAACTTTTTCAAATTCGTGCTTTTGTAATTAGCGCGCGAAAAGCAAAACATCTTAACGTCACAATCATGTTACATGCTTTCATGCAAACACGCTAATTAGGTATTTTAGAAAAGTGATTTAGTGCGCTTTGTTATTCTAGATGTCTGATGTTGAGGCAGGCGGTGGAACAGTGTTTACGCAAGTTGGTACAACGTTATTTCCAAGCAAGGTAAGGTGAAACGATAGGAAGGTATAACTTTGGAAGACGTACTATTCCAGGAGTCTGCATCAGTCATGTAACTCTCAAAAGTGAGCGAAATCCCCGAAACAGTGAAAAATATTGAGGTACGCCCATTCAAGCTCCTGGCCGAGTAGTTCTTTGTTTGTTAGGGTCATCACCATGAGATGTGATCGTTTGACGGTCTTCATACCCAATGCCAATACCCTGTCTGTTGAAATGTTTAAAAGTGGCTATAGGTCACGCCACAGGATTTTGTTCTTTCGATGCTCAAGCGACTGCTCAAAAACTGTTAGGTACACGGCAAACCTCGGCCATCCAGTAAACCGCCAAACAGAACTTTGGTCTCGAAACTCGAGACTTTATTCTCGAGACTCGAGACACGATACTCGAAAGTTTGAGAATCAAGACGCGAGTGATTGTCAAGCGGTACTGTGAGTCGGCGCCAAGCGGAGGAAACGCGCTCGATGCGAAACGAATGGCTTTGGGCCCGCTCCTGATTGGTTGCGAAAGTGGCGCGAGATTTTTTAGTCAATCGTAATCCAGTTAAACTAAGTCATATTAATTGGGGAACCACTCTTGTAGGGAGACGCTGCTTTCTGGTGGAACCTGAAACGCAGTGGGATCGGAGATGCCAGCACTAGACATGCTGGGTGCCCTGTGTTGGTGGGCCAAAAATGGGGTAAGCGCACACTTCCAATAATATCAAATTTGGGCATGCGCAATTATCCGTAATGACTAATACTCTAGAAAGTACTGAGTTGTTAGTTTACATTTTGCAACACATCAACAGAATCAAAAGTTAGAACCATCTTATACAGCATAATAAACCGTTCATCATCAAAGAGAAATGCTCCGTAGCTTTCATTTGAATAGCCATGGCACACTTTAGGATTTTATCCACAAGCTCAACAATATGAAACAACCATTCTCTTTTCTCATGTGATTTAAAATTGAGAACTGAAAAATGTACCTCTACGCGTCAACTTTTCCCTCGTGATTTCATATTTTTCTACCGTTACTTATATCACGAGAAGGTGCGTCCCAAACCCGATGCAATAACAACGGTACATTTTTTAATGCGAGTAAATTGTTGCCAGATTAACTACCAGCCATAGTTTATTCCTTGATATTTTTTGCTGTATTAAATACTTGATATTTTCGTATTTTTAGTGGCGAACAAGTGGATCCACGAGCGAGGGCAAGAATTCAGACGGCCATGTGCCCTGTCTCGCCATGAGTGAAAGCGCTGGTCAGGGAAGCGCTCGGATTCAATAAAAGAGTTAAAATAAAGTAATATAACCAAACGCTTGAGACCTTTTCTGTATTTCTGCGAACAAAATCACCAACTTGAGGCTTGGTATGACAAAATCATGATACAATGATTTGTATGAAACTGTCACCCAGGTCTCGTCCTCGTTTCGGTGAATGCACTCACTTGAGCGGACTGCCGGAAGGTCTGTTGTGTAGGATTTAACCATTTAGGTGTTAAGGTACGTTAAAAAACGGGCAACACAAACGTGCAACTTGTTTTGCAACAATGCTGCAAAAGTAGTCGAATAGCGATATTGCGCGTTTTACCACCCATGAATCAAACCTGTCTTGCAACAAATCAGATTGTTGCAGGTTCGAAATGTTGTTGCAGAAAGCACAGAGAAGTTCTCCTTTTTGAAACAAAATATGTACATGTTGCGCGTTTTACTGGCCCAAGGCAAACTTGTTTTGCAGTAACTGAAGTAACTCCTATGTATGGCGTGACTCCCGCATATTTTTATCCAATCAGAAGTTAGTATTCTCGCTACTTGCAGCCTGATTTGTTACAAGACAGGTTTGAACGTGGGTGGTAAAACACGCAACATCGCTTTTTACTCGTTTTGCAGCCATGTTGCAAAACAAGTTGCAAATTTTGTTGCCCGTTTTGCCGTAGCTTTAGACGTTTTGTTAGTAGGTTTCTAATACTTCGTCTATAAGGAGTCGGAAAACTATGAACAGTCTGCTAAAAATGTAAGAAATCGTCATTATCAGATTAATAATACCGAGAGAGTTTCTATGTTTTGTGATCTTTGTATGTGGCAGTTCTAGAATTTCCTTTAATGGAAATAAATTTTATATCTTGCAGAGTGGTTGTGTTTTGTCTCGCCTGAGTCACTTATAAAGTGAATTCGGCAATTCGCGCTCTTTCGAACATTTTTTTAAATCCACAATACCTTATGACGATCAAAATGTCACTAGATATAACGTGGTATAGGTGATATCTCTTGTGATTTCCACAATGAAAATTAGACATTCCCACCTTCATAAACCACGAATTGTACATGTTGTCCCACCCCTCCTCTCTTGTTTTCGCCCCATGTAAGGGAATCCAATACAGTCTTGGATTGTGGACTCCATGCCGTGGATTCCGGATTCCAGCTACTGGATTCAGGTACTTTGTCAGTGGAACTTGGATTCCGGATTCCAAAGCCCACGATTCCGGATTCCACATGAAAACATTTCTGGACTCCCTTACTTGCGACGATTAATAGCCGGGGAAGGAATATTCAACCCGTGAAGTCCGCCCAGGAGCGACCAACATCAATTTTCTCCTAGCAACATGGACACATCAAAAGCAGAAGGTTATGAGAACTGATAACATGATCCCCAAAGATAAAATTCTTTGATCTTTAATCAAAATGTCCCAATCAGTTCTTTAAGGAAATATATGAAAATCAGTCGTGGAGAATCTACGTGGAGAGCCCTGGATAATTGGGCCACGGACAAACGTGAGTTAAGTTCATGTAAAGTTGGACGTGTGGCTTAGTTAAGTTCGTCTGAATGAGTTTGGATCGTCCAAGACGTTCTACCGATCCACCTGCTTCAGGCGGATTTCGGTGACGTATACGAAAAACTCGCTCGGGCCACGTGACCCGAAACGTATCGACCGCGCGCAATATGAGGCCGAGGGACTAGGCAAGGGGCTAGCTATGCAAATAACGGAAATAAGAAACTTTTTATTCAGGGTCTGAAAGTGAGCTCCTGATCCCGTATTCCCACTCCTTTTTTAGGACAATACCGCATGTGCAACTTCTGTTATCTTAATTAATACCGTTTTCTTTCCCAATACCTCATCCTGTGCAAAGATTTTAGCGAATCCCGCTCCCCGAGTAGCGGCCAAATACCTTATCCAGTCGAGAAATTTTGCTTTGTCCCGAATCCCGCAATGTATTTCGGTAAAATCCCGGATCCCGAGAACACCCTTCCTATTAAAGTTCGATCGGCGAGTTATCGAGAGTTCGAAGAAAATAGCCGGTAGTAAGAAAAAAAAGTTTTTACTGCGCAGTGAACATTTTAATCACATTCAATTGTAGAAATGTTAAGCGAAAACAGGAGCCCATCATGGGCTCCTGGTGAAAATTAAAAGATACTTCTAGATTATAAATCAGAAAGAAACGTAACAAAACATTGCCTAACTGTATAGAGCATGCGTTTTACTGTTTTGAGAAGTAAGGCTGTTTCACGCGTTAGATTTGTGACAAACAACATCAGCCTACACTAGTAAACTATATGCCTACAACAGGTAAATGGGAAATTCAAAATTCAGTGTCTCGGACGCCATATGTAGACTGTTTTTTTTTCGATTTTTTAAAGGCTCAAAACATGATTCGAGTTATAGAGGGTAAAATTATATAGAAATGATCTGAGGAGCCTCTGAAAACTACTTCGAGTTAGCCGGAGGTTCGAGTTATCGAGGGTAAAATTACAGTAAATGTATGACGGAAATCCAGGGGAAATTGATTTTGGTTCGAGTTTAGCGCAAGGTTCGTGTTAGCGAGGGTTCGAGTTATCGGGAGTCAACTGTATCATTTTGTAAAGGAGGGTAGAAAGAGACATCTTCAGTCGTTCGGCGGAGTGCTAGGTCCTGGCCGGCTGTGTACAACAGGGTTCAACACCTTTCTTACTTTACATTGTGGTCCACACTGATTCTGAGACCCATCTTCGGCCCAGATTATTGGCTTTCGTAATGGCAGGTTTATGGGTTCCTGTCCTGGGGGAATACTCCCAAAAATTTTGGGTAGGTGTGGGCCAGCAAGGTTCTCACATGTAAACCCTGACCCTATTTAAGGGTGAGAAAAAAGAAAACGGATCCCCTGTTTGAGTGGTCTGTTACACAGCCGTTTTTAGTGTCGTCACGCAACGCTCCTCCCCAACTAAGGGAGGAGCGTTGCGTGACAACACTGAAAACGGCTGTGTAGCATGCAGACTACTCTTTAAGGTGCAAGCTTGAAAAATGAGACAAAATTCAAGGAAAAAAGAAAAGGTTGACTGGAACGCACAAATCTTCCTTAAATGGCTCTCCTAGGGTGACTTTAAGGTAAAGTTGAGTTCATGATACTGTGTTTTTGGCGTAGCTGGGCATTTACGCACTTGAATTTTAGCTTACATACTAACGGTACCCTAACTAAGGATAACACCGGCCCGATTATAACGTCAACAAGGTAAAAAAGGATGCCCTGTTTAAGCATGGACACCCTCAAAAACCAGACTCTATCGGGCGGCATATATCTAAAGCCTATATATGGAAGTGCACCCCCCGGCCGGGCTACCTGTAAAGGTTCCGACAACCTCCTACCCTTACATAGGCTTCGTTTTCACCCTCTCCCACCCCGCCTGGAATTGACGAACAATTTCGATCAGGGGAGGCAAAACAAACATTTCCGCGCGTGCCTACAATTTTAGCCTCCAGCGTTGTGAAGTTGGTAGTGACTGGTGTCTGGTCCATTTGACAAAAACATGAATCTTTTTTATTGTTATGTATTATTGATAACAATAACACGTTCAATTTAGTTTCTAGTGATGTTATTTATTCCTACTTATCCGGAGTACATACCAATGCGTTTTCATTACACATGGAAGTAATTAAGAAACCATTTACCACCGAATAGATGAGTGAAATATTTTATAAGTCAGCCAAACTGGAGGGGTATATTTACTCGATATATTACCTGGCTTAAGTGATATTAACCAGTATCCTGCCCGGTTGGGTTTATAAAACTTATGGCGCAGGCGTCTACTTGGAACTTACTATAAAAAAAAAATAAATAAAAAAAAATTAGAGCTCTTGTGAGAAAATAACGTTTATCAACCAAAGGTTTAGAATAGCTAAGCGTATTCACCCTTTTTTTAGGGCATTGTTTATTCAGGGACTTTGTAGTGTCAATAGCCCAATGATCATGCATTGTTCCTCTGTCAAGCTGTGATTAAAAGAAACTTAATCACTCTCGACAGACTCTTCCGCTTCCTAATTAACGTTGAAAAATATTATGAAAATATTATGAAATATCTTAAAATGGACCAAATAAACATTTACAAATTACTACAGACTCAAGCTAAATATCTGCTTGTTTGGTCACGGTTTCCACCACGGTAAGTGGATTGAAGTAGCTGTTACTTTTTAAGAGCTGTTGGTGTCAAATGAATTATCAGGGGGTCAAACTGTTCTCCAATTTGACTGAGGGATTGGTTTTGTGCCGCAAGAGCCTACCGCTGATTGGTTAACATCGTGAAGGGTGACAGCTATTAAGGACATGTATCGGAACTTGTTAATGAGGTCTGATTGGTTGGGCGGAGCTAATGGAACTTGAAGAATGCATGGACAGCCGACACAGGACATCTATCGGACAAGCGAAGAGGAAGAAATAGAGAACAGAGTAATAAATCATCAATGGACGTCACGTCGAAAAAAGACCAAGGCGGTTCTAAGAGGTACAGCCTTCGCCCAGTTTCGCGCGAGTCTCGAAGCAAGCTAGCTGTATTGGCGGCTTTTGAGGACGAGGAGGAAGAAATGTGTAATGAATGTTTCAATGATTCTACACGGCTACGAAGATACCCCCATTTGAGGACATCAAGGGACTGCGCCACTGTGAGGGAAAGAAATCGAATGCATAAGTTGAACCGGGCGTTCGAAGAATTGAGAAAAGTCATCCCTAAAACAACCTATAACAGAGAAGAGAAACTCTCAAAGATCGCTACTCTAAGATTAGCGATTCACTATATTTCTGTCCTATCGAACATCTTAAAACAGGACGCTGGGGAAGAGAGAGACGAAGACGAAATACAACCAACGAGTAAAAGACAACGTCTAAGCGACGAAGAACAAGAAACGGCCTCTAATTCAAGCAGTAACGAGTGTGGGTCCGAGCACTCACCTGAAGGAATCTTCTTTAATGAAAGTAAGTGCTCTAAGCCCTATTTAATAAAAAGTGTACACATAACTTTTGTTGCTCGCTTAAAGACGACAGGTTCCGGCTTTTCGTTTGAAAAGGTGGCAAATTTTACACCTAACTTTGGGGTAAGGTGTACAAAAGCTTCAAGGGGGTGAAATCGAATTTATGCCCCCAGCGTAGAATGGCTTAAGCAATGTAATTTTCTTCGTTCGGAGCGGTGGAACGTTAAAAAATTGAGACACAGTCGTTCAATTTTTTCGATGTTACCAAACGTAAACATGTCTGGTGCTTTTAAGTGAGCTTAGGTTTAAATCTCCATAAGGTTAATTGCCTTTAGCCTCCAATTTGGGGGTTCAAGTTCTTTTAAAAGGTCTCCAACTGTTTTTTAACAACAGAATTACCCTTTTCTTATTATACCAACACTAAGAAGTACCCGGCTTACCGTAGCCGTTTCAATCAGTTGTTCGAAAACTTGGTCAGTGCAAATAAAAATCCTTGCGATCAGTCTGTACCTCGTGCTGTTCAAAGAACGACTACATTTTAAACCTGTTAGTGAAGTTCTGTGTCGCTGTAGACTATATAGAGTATTACATTTTCCTGTGGCGATTTTTCACAAGAAGGCTCTGACGTTTTAGTTAATGCGTGAAACACCCATGGAAGCTTTCACTGCGACAGTCCCTCCATATATTTGCTGTCATTTTCAAGGCAGTTCAATATTTTAAATTGTGCGTGAAATCCCAAAGCCTCCCGTTACGAATGAGGCCATGCACTGAGCAGTCCTTCAGTTACATCAGGTGCTTTCATGATCTTGTTGTATAAGGTGGCTTTTTCCTCTGAATCTGTCTCGATGAAGTCTTAGTTTTGCACCAGATTAAAGCTACCTTTGCAGAATTTTAATATGATAAGTTCCCGAGGTCTTTTATTACTCTTGTTTGAAGTTTTAGTTAAAAAACCACTGAGCTCATTGAACAGTTTTAATTTGTTGCCTAGGTTTTGACTCTGTTGGTGAAAGTGTGTCCATTTAATATGAAAACTATGAGTTTCCCATGATACTGTTTGTCAATATACTATACAAGAAAAAGGTAGAAGTTAATGTTTGAGTCCATGGATGAAATTCTATTAATTTGGTCATTTAAACTGAAATCTCGACTGAGAGCGGGTTCTTTCCTCTCGACTGTTTATTGAGTTGTACAATATTATCAACTATTTTCCACTTAAAATATGACAGCCCATAGAAGCTTTGATCAACAAGCAATTTCGTGTTGATGACTTACGGGTATCCTGCTCAGTTATGAGGAATCGCTAAAAATCTGTAAAATCTCTATTTTACACTTGCATGACGGTACGCATTAGGATGCAAATATGCGGTTTTGTATTTACCATATTTGCCCCTGGTTTCCTCGTAGTTTGCACTTTTTGCCTCAAGGAAATTTAATGTATAGTAAATCTAATTTTGTGCAGTACGTATGCCACCTTACAATGAATGGGAGATTCAAAACGCCGGTTCTCATCCTTTCATTGACTAAGTTAATGTGACCACCATTAATCGATTGAAATAATTGTTTGTTTGCAGGTTTTTGGTGTGGAACACTTGAAGAGTTTGTTGGCCCAAACTGGGACGAAATTACACTCAACGATGCCCTTCAAGCTTACGCCATCAGTGACATCTGATGGGAAATTTGTGACGTGAAAGTCGGTCTGCGGTGAACTGAACGATTTTGAACAGTTCAGGGGAATGCTTACGACCAAGAGGTCTGTGGTTTCTGTCATGACGTGTGGTTAGCAATTTAGTCATCTCCAAAGTGAAAAACTGCGCAGCTGTTCTCGTTTTTGCTATAAGCTGTTCATGCTTCGTTGATGAAAAACTAGCTGTGTTGTTTACATGAAGTCTGTGAGGGTGAACCACATCACGGTAAACTCTTGATTCTATGCTGGGATGAAAGAGTATATTTAATTCTTTACTGAGTATAACCATTCAAATGAAAGCTATTGAGCAGTACTTTCCTGTGGTATTGTTTATAATGCTGTACAAGGTGGCTCTCTCTCTCTAATGAACAGGTCTGTGGATGAAATCGCAAAAAATAAAACGTAACCATTCAAATGAAAGCTACTGAGTGGTACTTTCCTGTGGTGCTGTTTATTGTGTTGTACATAAGAGGTTCTAACTTTTGAGACTGTAGTTGACATCCAAAAGTTTGACCATTAAAATGAAAGCTATGCACTGAGAATTATACCTTCCTGACTGGAGGTATCGTTCAGATTTCGTGCCACAGTAAGGTGCTTCTGTTTTGGAGTTTGGCTGAGTTGCTCGGATGTGGTGTTGAGGGGACCTTAATGACTGAAATAAAGTCCGTTGCTCACAAGATTTTAAATGAGAATGTTGTTGGGATCCTTACAGGGTCCTTAACTGTGATCGAGTCCAGTATAACAATTCAGACAATTCAATATATATTATCTCTGGTCTATTGTTATTTTGTATGATCTACCAGACGTCTTAGTTCCGTTACTCATTTGACTGCTGGATCATAAAGTGAACTTAGGCTACCTGGCTTGATAAAGGAAAGCTTTACATAGACTGTTTTGTTTTTGTTCGTAGCCTAAACTCGTCAGACTAAGTAACGAAAAGATCGAGTCTTTCAGTATATTAACCGCGCTTGTTAGCCCTGTCAATTTATCGAAACATGAACTGAGGTTATGTCTGTCGACAAAATTTTAAAATACCCAATCTGGCCAGACCCTGGCGGAGCAAGATAGTACGCCTCACCCTATTTCAGACCAGTTCTCACAAAATCTATGCTCAATTTTCAAAACATTTTAAACTAGCAGGGGTAAAAAACCCTTAGGAGCAAAACAAACCAGCTTACAAAAACTTTAATTTAAAGGGAGCAACCCTGGGGAATGCCCTCCCTTTTTAGTTGTTTCTTGTCTTTTTCGGGTTTGGATCTTGGGTTAAAGATGGTTAATTTCAAAGACACTTGACATGCACACATTTTTAGATAAAAGGGATTCAAAGCCGGAAATTAGAACAACCACAACAGCAAACCTCGGAAAAACTAGTGAATGGATCGGTTTCATCCATCTGCTCATAATCGACGAACAGAGTTGAAAAAAGTGACTTCTTAAGGTCTGGAAAAACAAGAAAACGTTTTTTGAGGCTGACCCAGACGCCGATTTTTCATGAGCCGCCCTTTTTGGCCGAACCAAGATCAACAAAACAATGCTTAATTGATTCAGATGCCGACATTTAATTAGCCCAACTTAATGATCGATAAATTGCGAAATATGTAACAATTTAATACAACAATTTCTGTATTGGGTCAAATGAAGTCTAAATGGAAAACCGGTCAGTAAAAGTCGAAGTTCTGTGCTTTCCTTAGTCTGCTACACAGCCGTTTTTAGCGTCGTCACGCAACGCTCCTCCCCAGGTTAGTGGGGAGGAGCGTTGCGTGACGACGCTAAAAACGGCTGTGTAGCAGACTATGCTTTCCTAGGCTTTATTAATCCTGACAAAATGTATTGACGAAAGGCTCATCCGTTCCAAGTTAAAAGCTCTTAAAACTCAGAAAGTAGCCTTTCTTGATTTTAATTTAACTGGATGCGCCATGATGCAGGCCATGCAAACTTGACATGAACTTGATTATATATAAGCTCAAGAATGGTTCGGCGTCTAAACAATTGTCTAAACCGTGCTTAGATTTGATCATGTTTATCTCAATCAAACATGTGATATTTATATTTCAGTTATTTGTCCTGGTTTATGTAATGTTGCTTAAAATACAAGGAGGGTGATAACAAATAGACAAATAAATAAATAAATAAATAATTAAATAAATGAATGAATGAATAAATAAATAGTGTCTTTTCCATGAAACTCGGCTTCACTTCTGTGGATATCTAGCTCTGGCTGTTCTCATTGGGGGATAACCGTTGTAATCGGGACTATTATCCCCAAAACAGACTTCATTGTTCTGTTTGTCGTCGTGCTATAAATATCAGTTTGGAATCTGCCGTAGAGTTAGGACACAGCGCGAGCCGAAAGAAAAATGCCAAAAAAAAATCGAAATTTAAAGCAGTACTACGAAATAAATAAATAAATAAGTAAGTAACCGAAAACAAACCGTTGTAAATGAGTGTTAAACCGCACCGGGGAGACTCAGGCCTGGGGGAGACTTTCACCCCTGAGAGAGTTCGCTCCGGTTCCCTCTCATGGCTCTATAATTGTTTACATGATATCACCACAAAATGTCATACTGGCGCGAGTCATCCCGGCATGAGTTCACCTAGCCTGCGATCATGCCCTCTCCCTAGCTTTATCTCTGTAATCTGTTTTCGGGAGTAGGGCATGATACATTTCTTTTACAGATCACACCCAAAAAGTCAGAATCTGAACTTTTTTCTGATTGGATAGGAAACAATACGGATGATTTGCGCTGTTCCGATTGGCCAAAATGCCGACATCCGTTAGTTGTTGTTGATTTCAGTCTGCATTTTTGCTGGCATATAAACGAGCAGTGAATACGCACGCAAGTTCGTTATGAAATTTCTGCCGGCTCAGCTTTCTTGAAATGTGAAGAATGTGTAAATAGAAATTTCCTCCATTGAAATATTTTCCATCTCATCGTATACTTAAAAGTTGCAGTCAAAAATTAACCGATCATTTGAATGCAATTTCTGATACCTACACTGAAAAGAAAAAAGACACCAAAAACAAAACTTATAAAAGAAGACTACCGTATTTATTCGATTAACCGCCCTGGGCGCTTATTAAATTTTTGGACCTTGAGAGTGGGCGATTATTCGAGGTGGGCGCTTATTCGAGGCTGGGCACTTATCAAATTTTCAGTATTTTCAGCAAGTGTAGTATGTTTATTTTGCAACAAAACAATAAATGGTAATGACAGAACTCGAAGATGTAACAAGGCAAGGTTCCTGTAAAATACTTCGGGGAAGTCTCTTATTAGTACTTGTTCAATTTTTTGGGGGTGGGGTGGGGTTGGTCGATTATTTGAGTTTGAGTGGGAGTGGGAGGGAGGTGGGGTGGGGTGGGCGCTTATTTGAGGCTGGGCGCTTATTAACTTTTTCTGCCTTTAAGATGGGCGCTTATTCGGGGTGGGCGCTAATTCGAGGTTGGGCGCTTATTCGAATAAATACGGTATGTAGATTGTATGTGACGTTCACTTTGTGTGACACATCATCTCAAGCATTTGAGAGAAATTCACAAACCATCAGACTAGGGTGAGCATTAGAACTAACCGTAACTCTCCTAGTTAATCATCATAATACATAAACTCGTCAAAATTTTGCCTCTTCAGTTGCTCGTCTTGATCTTCTCAATGCGGTATTTGTTTGTTCTTGGTCTTTCCTTACGCATTTCCTGGCTTCTTTGATGGTGACTGATTCTACCTGACCGATCATGTGAGATTGATGATGTATAAATTCGTTCATAAGTCATTTCAATAATTTTGTCATTAACGAAGCTTTCTTTCAAAGAACCGCATATAACCTTAACACTGATTTCCCTTTCCGCCTCTTTTGTGAAAGTTACCCGATTGAACACATTGACATCAAACTGAGCACATTGTCCTTGCTTTTTTGGTAGCAGTAGTTACATCTTGCTGCAATACGTACAATTTCATTTGCAAGATGATATATCTGAGGCAAGATAGACAATGTCACCAGACGACTGGACAAGTTCACTTGACCCGCCCTTTCGTCCACTCTCGCTTCCGCTTGCAGTAACTACTGTTTCTGTAGTTTCTCCTTGGACCTCTCCAATCTTCCCGAAATCAAATGGCTGACTTTTAGGCCGCTCTGTTAAATAGAGATTCATCGGTAGAGTACCTGGGTTGTCTTTTGTAGTCATGTTCCTCACCATTTTTTGCGCAACACTTTGACCATGCTTTATTCGCCAGTCTCTCATTTGCTACACTTGGGACTTGGTTAAATGTGCTTATGAGGGTGGGGACATCTTAGGTAGTTCTGAATACCTTAAATCAGATTTCACTCTTAGGTAATTATAATGAGACTTGGCATTTGTGCATGCAGTAGCATAATTTGTTCTACATATTTGTTTTGAGTGCTCCTTTAGGGCTTTGCTCAATCGAAAGTCAAACTGGAGCTGCATTTTTTGAGAGGAAGACATCTTTTCTAGATTTAACTAGATTTATCAGAATAAATAATAATATCAGGTACTCAGCTCAGCTAGATAATCTCACTCAAGTTCCAGACTATTCGTTAGCCTGCTCAAGTCTTCTATTGACTTCAACAGCTTGATCACTCTAGATTCGTGCGTCTAACGAAGTAGAATTTGGCCATTTTTCGCCCAACACTACTGAAATTGATGCGCTGTCTTGAATTTATTTGCTTCTGATAAAAGGTGCTCTAACCTTGGTGTTCAGTGATCATAAATCTTGGCTTGCGCCAAAGAAGTTTCCGAAGTGTAACCCAGAGTAGAGGGAGAAATACTTTCCACTTCTCGTCGGTATTGGACACGGTGAGCGATATCCATATCTTGCACCGATGGCTTTAAAGATTTCGAGGCATAGTTTCGCGGTGACAGTTGCTGATTCATGTTCTTAGAGTTAAGGGAATCCAACAAGTTTTATATTACATTGGTAGCTGTAATTTTCTATGCTTTCTATTGCTTTATTGATGTTTTGTACTTTTTCATTAACAGCTTCAATCTTCTTACCGAGTCGCTCTAGTTCGGCCATTGCATTTGTTTTGAACAAAATCAATTCATCGCGCTTATCGCTTAAAAACGAAGCCTAAGCTCACACCTTCACGACTCGGAGTGACGCCCGGGGAGGGGGGGGGGGGGGGTGGGTACTCGATATATCCTTGGGTGGGGAGGTGCGGCTGGCCCCTCATACCCTGACCCTGTTTAAGACAAAAATCGCTGATTTTCCTACGCTGTTTAAGACAGAATTCCGAGTTTAAGACATTCGTAGAACGTAAGCGCAGGCTCTTTATCGTCTAAGAACAGGGTTATGGGCTCCTGTCTAAGAAAAGATACCCTGTTTAAGACAAAAATTGATAAAATCAATACCCTGTTTAAGACAAAAATCCCGAAAAACATACCCTGGCTGGCCGTACGTTCCCATTAAGCCCTTATAAGGGAGTACCCCCCGGGGAGTGACGTTCGTGTCAGTTGGTGGTTCACCCGCTAATTGCATGGAATTCTGTTGAAGCAAAAGTTTCATTTGCCCAACCTCTTTGGATAAAGCTTGGATTTGATCCTTCAGCCTTACATTTTCCTGTCTAAGCCTCTGGGACTTCACCCATAACATCGATATTACAGAGCCTACTCATATGTCGCCCGTCCGCCATAACACTTCACGTGCGCCTCGACCTTCCCTACAGGAATGAGGCGAAAAAAAAAATCGCAAAAATTCAGCGTTGCTTTCAATTTGCCACCAAATCTGGCAGGTAAAAAGTAGACCGTTTTAGCCCATTACAGGGTTAGTTTCAACTCCTCCGACCAAGAAAGTCTTGAACACACGAATTTTTGAGAAATTTAAGAGAAATGTTAGCCCACATTTCAAAAAAGGCGACTCTTTGTGCGAACCGCTGCCCTCAAACCGTGGGTTGTCCACAGAGGTGGGAGGGGCGATGGTTTGAGATAGGCCACGAGATTAAATTTGTACCTTTGTTAATAGATGTTATCTAAAACTTTATAAAGAACTGAAATTTTCTTTTAAGGATACATAACAAGGTTTAAGCGGTAACATAGGACTTTTTAATTCCCATAAGTTGCCGAAAATTTTATTAAGTGTACGTGTCCTCATTAAAGGAATAGGGTTCGCAGACAAACTTCCCGTTCTTGAGTGTCTTTCTTTTCAAATTTATTTCCACAAAGAACCCGGATCTAATATCTGTAACATACCCGATGGTGGAAATGACATGATTCGAAATGAATGGAATTAATCATATTTTGAACTGCGGATTAAGCCTAAGCACTCTTGGCCTAAGTGAACGTAATCTTCTCTGAGTAGAATGAACAGATACGATCTGACTTGAACCTAAGCAGTTGAAGAAGAGTATGAAAAAAATCATATAGGCGATCGAGTTTTATTTCCGAATTAGAAGAAAGCTTGAACCAAACCAGGACTGACACGGAACACATGAGCAACCCAGCAAATAGAAAGAAAATTTAATGTTTTAAATCAGAGTAAGGGTTTCTATTTATCTTTTTCATTTTGCCAATGAATAGTTTTTTTTTGCCGTGTTGTTTTGATCGTGTTGTTTAGGGGTGTTGTTCTGGGTTTTAGTCATGCCGAGTTTGACTAATAGTCGCGGGTCGCGGGTCGCGGGTCGCGGGTCGCGGGTCCAATGCGATATGCTGCGGCAGGGGAAAATGATTTGGGGTTCGAGGTAACAGCTGAGTGAAAATGTCTGATATGAACACAATATAAAGGGAAAAACTCTTTTTTATGCACGATACCCCACGGTAGCCAATTTACAGGTTACGGATGTTAGAGTCAACAAAATAATGTCTCAAGAAAAGACCTAAAACTTCTGTGTTCACCGCAAGTTTATTTTGTTTTCTTTCTATCGGGCCCAGTTATACTTATGCATAACAGTATCTGATAAAAAAGTTACCATAAGTTGCCATTGCTTTTTTCTTGTCGATGAATTGCTCACAAATGCTTAGGGGTTCATTTACTGAAAAATATGCGATACACTTCATAGACTACAGATTATAAACGTTACAACAACTTAAAGCCTTTTTTTAAAAAAAGCGAACTCGGGCTCAAAAAGCTACGAGTCTGTCGGTAGAAGAAACGAGAACTCTTATATTTAACAAATGTTTTCGACAAAACTGAAAGAAAATGTAAATAGGCGCATGAAACTTCATTCAAACGGTATTCAAGGCATGAATTTAATATGGAAACAAGTTATAATCCACAGAAAGGAGTCTGTTCCTCGAAGCAAGATTTTCGCTTAATGCTTTTCTTTTTACAAATGAGACGGCAACCCAGAGTGTTCAATATAACTTCTTGTTCTCTTCACCTAAATGGCAACCAGGACAACCTGACAATACGAAGCCATTCAATGTGCGTCTCAGTCAAATCTTGAAGACATGCATCGTAAATAACAATAACAATAACAATAACATTTACCAGGTACTGGATTCAAGTCTTTATCAGTAGAACCAAGAGACTATGATCTATTCTGTCTTTGTAGAATTTGGATTCCGGATTTCAATCGTTAGTGGGAACAAACTCCTTTCTGTGGACAAGAGAGGGTAAAGCTCGAGCTTTATCCCCTCTTGCTGTGGATTATTACTTGTTTCTATATTAAATTCATGCCTTGAATACCCGCTTGAATGAACTTTACTGGAACCTCAAGCCCAACGTCTCTCCTCCTCTTTCCAGTTACTTGTGCAAAGAGTTCATTTTGGGAGTTTGCGACCAGGAAGTTTTTCAACAAGCGTTTTCTTTATTTTTGCCGAAAACATTTGTTAAAATTTAAACAGTTCTCGTTTCTTCTACCGACAGACTCGTAGCTTTTCGAGCCCGAGTTAGCCTTTTTTAAAAAAGGTTTTAAGTTGTTGTAACCTATATAATTTATAGTCTATGAAGTGTATCGCACATTTTTCAGTGAATTTGTGAGCAATTCATAGACAAGAAGAAAAACGATGGTAACTCATGGTAACATTTTTTATCAGATACTGTTATGCATAAGTACATTCAAAGCTGAATTTATACATAACTGGGCCCGATAGAAAGAAAACAAAATGAACTTGCGGTGAACACAAAAGTCGGCCAGCTCTTTTTTTTACGTCTTCTCTTGAGACATTACTTTGTTGACTCTAACATCCGTACCCTGTAAATTGGCTACCGTAGAGTATCATGCATAAAAACGATTTTTTTCCCTCTATATTTTTTTCATATCACTCGTTTTCACTCAGTTACCTCGAACCCCAAATCATTTTCCCCTGCCGCGACATTGGACCCGCGACCGCGACTTTGGACCCGCGACCCGCGACCCGCGACCCGCGACCCGCGACTATTAGTCAAACTCAGTCATGCCATCCAAGAAGGTTTGTGATCGCAAAATTTTTTGAAAGATTGGAAACTTCACCACCACATAAAATTATACTACGTGTTTGGAAGAAAGTTTTCGTAGCTAAGCAATATCAATCAATGCAACAAATTATTTTAAATTATAGTTTGTAAATTTCTTTAACGATTCTTATTTGCGATCCTTGATTAAGAAGACTGCAGAAAGCCCAAGAAATAAAGCGGACAATTTTTTGATTAGAAAGATAATAAATCGATCGCTTGGCTTCATGGTTTAGGACGCAAAAAGCATTGTTTGGCAAGTGAAGTGAAGTCAACGTAGCTTGCGTATAAATTTAAGTAGTTGTTATTATTAAAATTAAAATCCAAGAAACAACAAAAACCTGTCACAGATCGCCTGAAGGCACATTACAATAACGGCCGGAAACACAAGGGTTATGACAGATAAGCCTCCAAGTTCCAGACTGTGCTGTCCAAAGAACTTACCAAAAAAGGTATATAACTTTCTAATTTATCATCCTAAAAGAAATGATTTAGCCTTTCGTTCTCCATCGATGTGAATTAAATTTAGCCGTAACAGGAGGGATCGATGCATACAAAGTAAAATCTCTCGCTGTACACAGACCAATCGTGGTGAAAAAAAAAAGAATTATAGTGGCCAAATATTCGTTTACACGAAAGAGCTGAAAATGCGGCGTCGAGGCAAGACACTTAACTTCATCTTCGACTTGAATTCATTTGAAACTCGTCCTTCTTCTTAAATTCTATTCTTTTAAGCTCCGGATGATGGCACTGAACTCTGAACTAACACGGCGCACTCAGTGTAAAGTCATTCATCACATTAATGCTAAAATATCTAGCAGACTATTTTAACAGATCATCAGTACTATTTAGCTCCGGAAGAAAGGTGAGAAAATTTGCTGATGTACACGGAATGTTTCAAAAGCGTGACCTGGCAATGTCGCCGTTGAATTTATTATTTGTTAAACGCATACTTAATAAACTCGTAATAGCCTTCGAATACCGTAGCCGCCTCTCAGAGCTGTGCCTGCAGCCATCGCTGAAACAAGGTGTATATGTGAAGTCATCTGAAGTCCGAGAGGTCATACATGTGAAAATACCCTCGCCACAGTGATTCCAATTCTAATGTAGAGAGATATTCTGCTTTCAGGGTGCTCGCTCAAGTTCCCCTTGAAATGCACGATAATCCCTGCTAACTGCCTCTGATTCGGATAACACTCTATTGATCTCTATTATTTGCAGGATAAAATATTTCGAAAATTACCAATTCATGTGTTCCCGTTCTTTATTCTAGTATATATATATTTTTATTTTATCGAGTATGGCTTCAACGTGTACAAAATATTGGAACCGTAAGGTATGGTCAGGTGAACGCCGCCACGTTTGCTTGGAGGGTCACGTGGTTGCTAAGAGGCTTTTTAAAGTAGCCTTTGTTTCCCAATAAAAGTCTTTACGATGAAGCTAACTTTTATACCCTTAATAAAACTTGATTCTTTTAAAAACGCCAACTGAAACTCAAACTCAAACCTGATACTTGAAATGTCTTTGAAACGGAAACTTGTTTTATTTGAATCACGTTTTTACTTCAAAGAAGTATTGTATGAGAAACGAAGTATATGTATTGATAAATAACTTCGCGGATATATTAAATTCTTCCTTCGCTGCCGAGGCTTAGGGGAGTAAAAGAAATGTTTTATCCATCCCTGAACCTTAGCCTGCGAGCAAGAGGCTCCGGGGCGCTCTGGCGGCGGGGCAGGAACTGAGGTAGGAGAGCTTGGCAAGGGGGGTACTCCTGTGAATACTTGGTGGGGGTGTGCCGCCCGGTCCTTCAAATCCCGACCCTATTTCAGACCAAAAAATGTAATTTTCCACCCTCGTTTTCAGACCAGACCTCTAAAATCCATATCTGTTTATGCAGACCTGGCCTTTAAGCAGAAATTATGTTATCATTACGCAGATTAGAGCGCAAAAAAAAAAAAAAAAAGAATTCTTCAAATCCATTTCGAATTCGCATATTTGTCTTTGTTTCTTACTCATTTGGAATTGAAACGATGAATACTTTCATACACTCCCGTAGTTTCCTCAAAAACCATACCCGATTCCAAACCTAAATGGGCAAGGTTTATACCGGTTTTCAGACCAAAACCCTACCCGATGAGGTGGCACATACCCATAAAGCTTCCCCTCCCCCCGGGCTCTAGAATTTGAGTTCCATCTCCAATTCCCCCGTGGCTCCCTATCGACTGAGCTGTTAGATTCCCACCAATCAGCGCGAAGCGGAAAAGAGCGCAGAGAGATTAAGATTCACGTTTACAGCAAACGGCAAACAGCAAACGTCAGTTGAGAATTTCTCAGAATGGAAAATAAGCAGATAAAAACAGTCCAGAACGATGCTTATTGGTAAAACTGGCATAAAACGTTTTATTTTTATGTAGAAGCAATAAACAGTAAACGACAATTAAGTGGAAAACTTGGTCACGTGGTACAAATTTACGTTTGCCGTTTGGCGTAAACGTGACTCTTTATCTCTCTATTGAAAAACACGTGCCAACAGTAATGACGTCAATACTAATGTCATCTCCGCGCCAATCAGCATTTCCCACGACATTTTTGATGCAGAAATTCAAATTCCAGAGACGTAGTTGCAAGCTCTCCTTCCTTTTCCAGCCCCGCTGCCAGAGCGCCCCGGAGAGCTTACGTACTCGCCGGCTACTGAACCTCAAGGCAATTTATTTTGTTCAAGATACGAAACCATTCAGTCGACTCGAAATCCCGGCGAAAACTCCAGATTTCTCAGCTGCGCTGCCCGTTACTTAAATTAACTTTGTATACATTCCCCTTTTTTCCTCAAAGAAAGTGGGAGAAATGAAATACACCAAGAGCACGAAAGCTGTCTCCCTATCAAATATTTTGTATTCATCAGAATTTGTTTTCCTTTAGACTGAGAAATGACTTCATTGCACAGACTAACAAAAAGATTGTTCCTGGTATCGATCTTGGCTTTTGCTTTGTACGTCGGAATGGTTCTTTATAATTACTACGTCTTCAGCTCAACAACGCGACCTAAAAAAGCTGGAGGATTGTTCAATAATGCAGTTTCCGTCCCAGCAGCCTTTTCACCTACAGCTTTGGATTCCTTTAATAAATCGCGGACTTTGAATATTTCAACGACGCAAGCCCAATTAAAGGAGTTAATAGACAGAAGTTATGACCAAACAGATCGCGGCCTAAAGCAAAGCCAACCCGAAGTTGCTTTAAAAGAAGAATGCCAAGAAAATAGTCCCCTTTTGGGTAAGTTTTATCAAGTGTTTTATCACGAAAGATTAAGATTTAAGATTTCAGCTTAAGCTAAGATTTTTTAGTAAAACTAAATTCATAAAATCATACTGAAAAATCTTTACAGATATTTTCTAACAAAAAGCATTTAAGGAAGCACGCGCTGCCAAAGATGGTCGCACATGGAGGTTCGACTAGCTGTATTGAATTTTACAATCAGAAAATACATAACCATTGTTCATTTTTGTCAGCTGGACCTATACCTCTGGATTTGACAATACCAAAAATGGATGATATTGAAAGGCAAATTTCTCGGGATTTTGACGGCTGGGTCAGCAATGGCGGAATATGGAGGCCACCAGAGTGTGAAGCGAAGGTCAAGGTGAGCCATAATATATCACCCAGGAGCGGGTTGTTTGAAGGCTTATTAGCACTAGCTAGTCCGTGATGATGATGATAATAATAATAATTAATAAATTAATAATAATAATAATAATAATAATAATAATAATGAGGATAATAATGGTTTATTTAACAGATCCACTTTCTTTTCTGTTAACTTACATTAAAAATAAATAAAATTACGTTATTCACAATTAAAAAACAAGAGTGATGTATAAAAAAAGTAGAAGCATTACTGACTAACATATTTGAAGTTAATGTAAAATTAACTAATCACTCTGTACTCTATTACATAAAAGTTTCCTTGAAAGTTTTTAAAAGGTTCTGTAATCTCAGTACAGTTACTAATAAATTATGGTAGACTCAGTTAAATAGCTTCGACGCATTATCTTGGAAAGTGTTGTTTTCGGTCGGGATCGCTAATCTAATGGCATTGCTTGAGCGTATGCAGCTCCTTGCGACATTGATGTTTTATTTTTAGATCTGGCCATGATTAGTTACCACTGCAACTCAATTAACTGGGATTAAGGCTAAGGCTTACCAGCCTCGTCCCCAGGGCTCCTCCTGTTCTATTTTCTCAGGGATAAGCCCTGGGGTCTGGGGACGAGTTTGAAGGCTTACGTAAGGGCTCCAGGCCACAGAAACGCCTAGGCTGATTTCACTGTCGTAAAAGGTCGTTGCTACTCTTAAGACACGTAGAAAATTTTGACCCGTCATATTTAAAAGTCGTTTCTAAGAAAGAAGTTCACAACCCAGAATCGAATCCCGGTTTTTCGTATGATAATATCTCTCCTGCGCCATTTCAATACCACTCCGAAAACTTTAAGTACATATTTCAGTAAATCGTCTTTCATATCTGATACATGTGCCACATGTCACCCTAGGCCTTTCCCTAAACTTCTACGTAAATTGAACGTGAGGCTAGACTACGTTCTTTATAAGGTTATTTAACAATTATTCTTTGAAATCGAGGTGAATAGTGGCAAAATATTTACCGAGCCGCGAAAGCGGCGAGGTAAATATTCCCAAAGCCACTATTCACCGAGATTGAGAAGAATAATTGTTTTAGTATATACACACGAAGTGATCTCAACAAAATCAGAAAGGAAACCATTCAAAAGTAGGATTTGATTGACAGATCAAATCACGCGTAAGTTTAAAAATAGATCTTTGCAGAATTTTCAAACATGGCAATTCACAAGTTTACTCATTTCGCAAACAACAGCGTAATGGCTTCAATGGAATCGCTAAAAGTTTGAACTGTTTCCTTACCTGAGAAAAAAAGTAGAGCTGTGTTGTTTTCTGTTGACTCGCCAAGTTTATAGCCAAAAGGGCATGTTGTGTCGTTCTTCGCATGAAGTGCTGACAAAAATGGCGGCTCGGTTGCTCGAGGTAAGAGGTCGTCTTCCTGTATCATTCTTTTTCCTGTTTACTTGAAATGTAGAATTTCTGCAAACATTTCCTTTTAAATTTGTTTGTCATAAATAAACTTCGATTTTTGAGCCAAAATTTTCTTCTTAGAAAACGCTGAGTTCACGAAACGGCTTCTTCTACGCGAATACACGGGAGTTGTAAACAATCCATCGAGCACAAAACTCCTGCTACAGTAAATTGAAAAACGCCGTATTGAATCCTTCCAAGTCTTTTCTTGCCTTAAAAAAAGTCAGCCCTAGGATTTTGTCGACTTTTAAAAGATCGTTCTCTAAAAAAAACGGGAAAAACACCGAGCTCACACATTATCCACTCGCTAGGAGGTGAATATTGTTGAATAGTCCGAGATAGCGAACCAATCAGATTGCTTAAATCACCAAGATCACTGAGTGTGTATATACTAATCAAAAATGTATAGTTTTCCTCGTTGTGACCAGGAGTAATTAGCTCCTGTTGTAACTTAATCCAGAGAATATACTACACCTACAATGTCTAAAGGCTTGGTTACCAATGGTCTTTAAAGGAGGAACCGCGCTTGATTTGATACTGAAGCTTTTGCTTATGTTTCCTCTACAGGTAGCATTCATTATCCCATTCCGCAATCGTTTCGAGCAGTTGTCCGTGTTTCTTCGACATATGCATCCTTTGCTAAAGAAGCAGAAGTTAGATTACAGGATATTTGTTGTAGAACAGGTAAACATACGTACCATACATTACATGAAGTGATAAGGAGAGAACTCGGTAAAAAACGTTTCCACCAGAAGTCATTTTCCAATCTTCTCTTGGCATTGGCCATTCTTAGCTTGCGCATGCGTAGACAGGGTCGATGTTCCGTCAAGTAGGCCACTTTCGATATAGTAAAATTCAGTACGATAATGAATCTTAATTAGAGGAAACAAACAAAGAAAATAAATAAACCTGTTTGGTATGTACGAAAACAGTGGATAGTGTTTTTCGCGCGCTGATTGGCTACTCTACCTTCGGATATCCAGCACTATTCACTGATTCACCTCCGAGTTTCCTCCGAACGAGGGACGCCAAACTCGCGTAAGTTACGAGTAAAATGGTTTTCCGTTTTTTTGCTTTAACAAACAAAGAAATTTCACAAATAATCAAACAAGCTGTTGCAGAAATACACGAAGAAGGTAAGGAACACCGGTGGAAAAGGTTTTTGTTTACAAATGCAAACTAAGCTTAAGTCCTGTGTTACTATATCTAGCTTACATGTTCATAAATAAGCTTTAAACTGAATTTAAAACTTTTTTACAGAATGGTTTTTAATACAAAGAGAATTCAAGACCCCTTTTAAAGAAATTTACCCGAAAGAGCTAGTAAAGCAATGCCTTCAAAAGTTTTTATTTGTCGGCAAGAAAACGCGAAGGCCGTTCGGTCATTGCGCGCCAAAATTGTAATGAGATCGTTGGCAAAATGACCAAAAAATCATCATTTTTGTGCTTAATTATCTCACTGTTTTAGTATATACTAAATAACAATTATTCACACCGAAGTGGAGGTGGCTAGTGGTGGATATTTACCTCGCCGCTCGATAAATCTCCACCGTTAGCCACCTCCACTTCAGTGAATAATAGTTTCATTTAGTTTGTTTTTAGAAACGCTATCATGCTGAATTTTAATATATCGCAAGTGACCTACAGGCCATTTTCGACTTCCAAATACTCTCACTTTCAAAACGAGGCTAAGTGCAAAACCTTTCCTGTGAAAACGAGTTTTCTTTGCGTGAGAATTAAAACTCATTTACATATCAGTGGCTTCGCAGTTAGTCTCGCTTTGGAACAGAGGCAACTCGAAAATGGCCTGTTGACCACTCCAGAAAATACCATTACATACCATAACGCTCTTTGTTTGTTATCCCAAAATTTTGCATAAGCATTGTTTTCAGTTTCACTTGGGGCCATTTTAACTCGCAAGAGAAACTGAAGACAATGCTTACGCAAAATCTTTGGGTGACAAACAAAGAGCATTATGGCATGTTATGGCATTTCTAGAGTGGTCAATTGCACGACTGGTTTGCCTGGGGGACGCCAACGCTCTTCTGTTGGCTATTAGGAATAATATCATTATGGGTGCAGTACGCCGGGTTACTTTTTTTTGGGGGGGGGGGGGGGGTGGGTGGAATGGGAACGGGCTCAGGGGCACATTGTCGTAACTAGTGGTGGAGTATCTGGCATTT
Source organism: Porites cylindrica (assembly GCA_964035525.1). Classification (NCBI taxonomy): domain Eukaryota; kingdom Metazoa; phylum Cnidaria; class Anthozoa; order Scleractinia; family Poritidae; genus Porites; species Porites cylindrica. Next base: position 30,005,849 of record OZ037781.1, on the reverse strand, counting down.
GTCTGCTAATTTTTTTAATATTTTATTTTCAACAACCCCAATTTTATAAACTTCCCCACCCTAATTTTTATTCATTAAAAACATTCGAAAAATCTTTAAATTCTCAAACATTAATTAAATCGATGACTCTGACCTTATTGAGTCATTCAGTTTTGAATGAAACAAGGGTGGAAAAAGGTAAACACATAAACCTGTTCGTCTGCTAATGGGCGGACCCAGGAGACACTAGTGAACTTAAGCAACAGGACGGGTAAGGAAAGACGACGGCCAACCTTGTGTGACAAGTGTGAAAATAATTTTGCGTGAAAAAACCTTCCGCCAAACTTCACATTTCTCTAAACAGATCTTTTTGTAGAAGAGCTTAAAACAACAATGTGAACTGAATTGAAAAAGTGAATTCCCGACAAAACACGCAATAGGCCCGTCACGTTTGTCACACTCAAGCGTTTTGCCGTCCTGTTGCGTTAACTCACTACTTTGCGAGAGACGATTTACAGTCAACTCTCTCTGAGACGGACACTTTTGGGATCGGCACAAAGTGCCCGTCTTACACTCGACTCTCTCTTAACGGACACCTCAGACTGTAAAACGGACACCTAGAGTTGGTCCCTGCCTTGTTTTACCCCTGTATTTTAGTCTATAAGACGGACACCTCTGTAAAACGGACACCTAGAGTTGGTCCCAAAGTTGTTCACCCTAGAAAGAGTTGACTGTAGAGATGTCCCTTTTATAGAGTCACTAAAAATAAGAGGAGCAAAGAAAGGCAGAGACCAACTCTAGGTGTCCGTTTTACAGAGGTGTCCGTCTTATAGAGGTGTCTGTTAAGAGAGAGTCTACTGTATTCATGGGCCAAACTGTTAAGTGACGTGAATTTTGTCAGCTAGGATTTTGTTCTTAAATACAAAAGTCCGTAGACGCAGTTTACTGTCACTGGAGCTTGCCTACCTCAAGGTACAAATGACGCTAAACGTAAGGGCAGGCCACCCATTCATGGCTGGCGGAAACAAATTAAGTTCGAACCATTTCTGGTCTAAGATAAAAGGAGGAGAATAGGGAATCAGCCACGACAATATCATTCCCTCTCCAGACTCCGTAGCTAGTGCCACCTTGTGGAGAATTCTGCTGAGAAGTTGTCTTTAAGATCGTCACAATTACTTTTTTATGAAACAGTCAGGAGATGCTCCGTTCAACCGTGCCATGCTGTTTAACGTTGGCTTCAAGGAAGCACTTAAGTTTGACGAGTACAGGTGCTTCATTTTTCACGATGTGGACCTGTTGCCCGAAGATTATCGCAATAAGTATAACTGCAATTCATCACCGAGACATATGTCAAACGCCATGGATAAATTTCACTATCGGTAAGTATTTAGGGCCTGTCCACACTAATGCGTTTTCGCTGTCATCGAAAACGCATCGATCGTTTGACGCCTACACTACCGTTTTGATGCCTTTTCGACTGTTCAAATGCACCAAAACGTTGGAAAACGATAGAATTACACGTTGTGACGTAAGCTGAACTCTACGCGCATGCTACAAACACACGCACCCGCGATACTTTTTAGTCATCGTTTTCGTTTTGAGGCGTTTTCGACCGTCTGCACTAATACGCTATGTATGCGTATTCTTTTTTTCTTTTTCAAATTGACGCGTACTCAATGAAAATGCTCAGCGTATGCACCCCCACCCCCTCCCGTAACGCAACGTCAACACTCACTTTCTCACTTCGGTCAAAATCAGGTTGGGTTTGGGGAGGGGAAAGTAGACCTTCTAAAGCTACACGAATCAGTAAAAGATTCTAGGAAACTGCCCACCTACCCCCGGTCTGTAAGCCTTCGTTTTCTATCCCTTGCTCGTCTCGAGACACTCAGTAATCTTTCTTATTTCATCGCCGAACGTCAAAGTCACCATTTTTATCATTATTTATTATTTATCTACAGTTTACCGTATGGGCATTTCTTTGGAGGAGTAGAGGCGCTTTCACGGGAACACTTTGAACTCATCAATGGATTTTCGAACATATTTTGGGGGTGGGGTGGAGAGGACGACAACCTCTACTTCAGGTAAGTTTATTAATAATGGGATCAATTACCCCTCCCCTAAGCTAACATTAACACTTACTTCCCACTTAGGGCAAAATGATGGCTTAGGGGAGGGGTAGGTGGGCAGTTTCCCAGAAACCTAAAGTAATGTGGCTGTATGGTATGGCAAACGTTACATTTGTTACACTATTCGGTACTTTCAGTTGGGTTCAAATGTCCAGAGGTAACTAGGATGGTTCTGGCTTTTTAATATTTAGGGCCAGGGGCCCGTTTCTCGAAAGTCCCGGTAACTTTACGGGCCCGAAATCACATATTCAAATCGAAATATAAAGAACAAGAACGCGGGTCCTGGCTAGCAAACAACTCCATTTTGTTTCATTAACTGACAGTTTTATCACGTTAGATGCAAAACTATTGAAACCTCGATCTTTAATGTAGACGGAGACAGCTTACCGGGCCCGTTAATTATCGGGACTTTCGAGAAACGGGCTCCTGGTTCCGCGAAAGATGGTTAAGTTAAACCCAAGATTAAACCAAATTTTAAGCACGGTTTTCTTGTCTAAGAACATGTAACTCAAACTTACAAAATACTGTTGAGCCTTTATTCTGAGATACAGTAATTATAACATAAAATGTTACTATAAGCAATGCAAACGAAGGTAAATACAAAAAGAGGAACAAAATTTTAATCCTAGATTAGCCCTAATCGGCCTTTTAGGAACCGTGTCCAGAGTTGTTATTATTTTAATAGCTTGACTAGCCTGTTCCAGGCTCCGAGATAGTCGGGTCCGCTGAATTGAGAAAGAGCAAACACGAAAATGGGTAACCTCTCATAGTGATCTCTCATTTTAATTTGATCATGTTTACATGATAGGTGGGGTGACCATATAAGAGATTATATGGACAGGCGGGTTACCCCACCTAAGCGTGTTACCTCACCTACCTGGGGTCCCCCACCTCCATGTAAACAGGCTCTTAGACTACGACAGGAGATGACGGTTGGTAAGGTAGTACAAAAAGCCCCCGCAAGATGCAACCAGAGCGGTAGGTCCTGCCTGTCTATGTAGGGCGGTTTTAGCCACGTCCCTGACAGTAAACTTATTGTTGTTGTTTTGATTAGGGTAACCAGGAAAGGACTGAAGTTAACGCGTCCGGCCGTAGAAATAGGAAGATACAAAATGATAAAAGAAAATCACACAGTGGGAGAGAGGCCTCCAGTAAATTTACGGTAATATTCTACAACAGTCCGCTCACAGGTGGCGTTCCGTGGCTTGTTTTAGACGTTCAAGTATTTATGGCGCGGAATGGAAAGGAGAGAAAAAAACGTAAGAGAGGGACTGGGAGAAAGGAAAGGTTCTCTCTCTCCCTCTCCCTACCCCTCCCCCCCTTCTTCCCCTCGTTTTTTCTCTTTGCGCTTCCCACGATCTGAACGTCTGGAACAGGCATGCGTTCCGCAATTGGTTCTGGGATTGTTACGGGGGACGCGCTGGTCAGCTATTGGCCAATTTTTCCCCTTCACCTAGAAAACGTCCCAGCGTCTTTGCGCAAAAGATAACTCGGCTCAGTTTCCTTATTTTTTTTTTTCTAGCTGCCTCTCATTTTTTGGTTGACTCACTTCTTAGAGTCGCAACAACCGCGTAGCTTGATTCACTACACAACACCCAGAAAGAATGAAAACCTGTCAGATTTTTCACCATAGCAGAGTTTTTTTTTTCTGTTTTCTATCAGGCTGAGGAGAGTACGTGATGCTTTAAAACGGATGGATTCTGATGGACTTAATTCTCTTCAATACAACGCAAAGGTGATTGAAAACCGCCTCTATACCCTAATCAGAGCTGATCTACCTTACGAGCATCACACACAAGACAATGTTAAGAGATGAAAAAACTGACGACTTTTTTAAAAACAGAAAAGCTAGTTGTGATTTCTGTTGTTATAGCAAAAACCTCTACTTATCTAATTTAATTGGTCGAGAAATGCACCTTACTTGGAGTTTGGACCCTAGTAATTTCTAAATGAATTCATGCTTGCCTGCGTTTGGGCGAGCATCAGACGTAGGGGGCACTCCGTGACGTCCATCATGAAGCGCATGAATCTCATCCACGCATATTTCAGATGTAAACAGGAGAGGAGGCCATTTCCAAAAATTCCCACTTTCAAAACGAGGTCAGTGCAAAACCGTACATGTAGACATTGAGTTTTACTGACCGTGAGAATAACACGTATTTTTTGCACTCATCCACGTTTGGAAAAGAGGCAACTTAAGCTTTTTTTCCGGCATAGGGCCTGCAGGACACTGGTATCCACTGTTTTGTATCCATTTCTGATCCATTTCTCACTTGAGATAAGAGAAATAAACTGGAACCGATATGCGTCCCGCAATTGTTTCTGGGATGGTTACCAGGGAACGGCCTATCAGCTATTAGCTATTTTTTCCCTGACTCTAACAACAGTCCCAGGAATCTTTGCGAAGGTTTACTCCAGTTTCCTTTTCGCTTCCTAAGTGGCGAATTTATAACCTTCAGTTTAACGTCACATATTGTTATAACACCAAGGCTGGAGGGCGTGTAAACTGTGATCAGGCTTTGTTTTAGGGAAAAGAACGCCATCACTGCCACGAAAGACATATAAAGATCACAAACGGGGAGGACACATGAACCCATCAACTGGAGCGTGCAACTTTCATACTAGGCCTCTGTCACGGCGTTTTACGAATCGCTTTATTTTTAGATGCACTTTACAGTACTCTCTATCGCGAAAATGGAAGCTCCGTTCCGTTCATGAGCGCATTAAATATAAGAAGTGATAAAGGAAAACCAAACGTCAATAATAGGTTAAAAATGCCATTTTTAGCGGTTTTAGTTTTGGTGAGTGGTTTGTGGGACCTGAAAGATATTCTTAATTCGCGCCAAAATCGTTCTAAAAATAAACTGGTCAGTGAAAACACCGTTACACGAGCACATGGCAATTGCTCACTCCGGGTTATGGGCTCCTGGAGGACATGATTCCAATGAAGCTCCTAATTTGGCTGAGGTACGAGTCCCCCGCGACCAGCTCAACAGCCGCGACTAAATCCTGGAGTCTAACTGACAAGAAGCCATTGGCGACGAATTAGCCCAGGCTCCTGATCAGCTATACTCATATTCCCTCGTGTGCGCTTAGAATAGACCTCTTTAGCTTTTATGTTTTGTCTTCCCAATTTCGGTCATGTGATAATACTCTAGAGAACTGTTTTTTTTTTCAAATTTGGTCTTCTTCACGTGCACATGTACGCATAATTTGTGAAAAGAAAATGAAGCAAATTCCCCTGAGCCCTGTCTCAAACATCGTACGTGCTTCTGCCGTACAGAACTTAGCCTGCGAGCGTCTCCTTTCGCGTGCGGCTCTTACGTAAATTCTCGCGACTCCACCAAGCTGAGTATTCCGAACTCAATGGATCGACTTAAGCACGAAGTAGCACGACGTTTTTAACCAAGTCGTACCACTGCCGTGTATCACGGCGTAGGACCTTCATTGGGATAACAAAAAAAGCTAAAGAGGTCTATTGAAGGTGTATTTGAGGTTTCTCTGCCGATAGCAGTATACCTATGAAAGGCCATGTTCGAAACACGATAACGCTGGGAAACGTCTTGAGATGCGTGTTTCCCTTTCTTAAACGGTCGTTGTCATCAGTGGTTACCAAGCCTCCAGTGATGATAAAAGAAATAAATGCTGTCAAGGGATAATGCTACAATAAGGGCGTCACAGCTAACAAAGAACTCAAGATACACGCAAAAATACGAGAGATAACATGAAGTTACACTTATATAACTAGGGTATCTAAAAGATAGTAATGCTGCGGCACATTCTGTTGATACTGGCATTAGTTAGGCAGTGAGACTTAAAAGAATCAAAAATGACATTGAATATCCTATTTACACGTTGGAAAGTACTAGAATAATTACTATCAGTCTATAGAAAGAACTCGTGGGAACGTTGTTTAGAAAATGATCAAGTGGTTATCAACTCTGGTTTTCCCACAGTAAATTGTAGGAAATAATAGAAATTCAGATTGTTTATCCATATATTTAATATACGGTGCACGATATTTTCTCTGGAACCACAATACTTTTCTTGCTGTTTGTTGCACTTTACATGTAAGTAACAGTTATTTAGCTATATATTTATAGAAAACAACAACACAAAGAAACGGGAAAAAAAGAAAGTAGGAATAAATAATTCGGTAGGACTCGAACCCGGCACCTTCGACTCGACGCGACTACACCTAACCACTACACCGCAGAGGCTGATAGCGTAATCTCGGGAAAAATCTTTCATTTTATTCCTTTTCCATGAAACGTCCGCCGGCAAGATGATCGCCGGCCGCATTAACCGAGCTATTAACAGTGAAAAAACAATGGAAACGCATCTTCCATGGCAATGAATGAATGAAAGAACATAATTATGCTTTTCAAAACGCCGATACATGTCCTCGTCTGCAAAGTAGGGCACAAAACATATGTTTTGTTATCTCGATTTCCGCTGTTATTTTGAAGCGAATGGTCATAATCACATCCATTTTCGGCTCATACAGTTTCTTAAGAATAGCACTGCATGACATTTTCTCACTTTCACATCACCTTCTAGCAAGCTCGAATTTGTATATCCCCCGTGTTGCGGAGTCGAAGAGCAAATGCTCATCTTCTTGTCAGGTTTAACACCTGGACGAGTCAAAGGCTCTTGAATTGAAATCCAATCCCCAAGTTAACCATCGTACTCATCTGAAAGACTCCTGTGTGTCTTAAAATTCGGTAAGTCCTCTAACCGGGCTGTAGAAAATTTGCCACAAAGAAAACTCTAAGTCTAAGCAGCGAACGATGCACTCTCACCCACCGAACTTCCCCGTGTTTTTATTTGAGTTGTTCGTGGCGCAATGCACTCTGGTTAAATGCAATGCATTGTGGTAAAAAGTGTGGTTAAATGCAATGCATTGTGGTAAAAAGTGATGAATTCGAGAATTCGTCGCCCCTTATATATTTCCTTTAAATCCTGATTATGTTGCTGCTCGCTCCCTTCGGTCGCTCCGCAGCAATTATATAGTGCGAGATACGAGAAGTTACACCTGATAAAGAACTAAAGTAACAAGGTTATTGTGGTATGAACAACGTTAAAAGTTTTTCACTAGATCAATAATTGAAGATGTCGAAGGGTACGAGTGTTCACATTTGAGGATATTGGCTGTGGCCGCACTTGGCAAGTTAACCGAGTTAGTTTTTGAAAAACCCGGTAAAAAATTATTCAGAACGTAACCTTGTTAAAAGAGTTTAAGCAGGTTAACTTTCATCAGCGGCCGGACTTAGTTTAGACTTTTACAAAGTCATTCAATCTCGCGCGATACTTTTTTTTTTTCGCTCGCTTGAGTCGCTCATCACGCTTGCCTACGAGTGACTGACAAAATTTGACCCCGTATAAGTACTGAATAAAAAAACGAGTGGACTTCTTCAAAGTTTAAACTCAACTGTGTTAAGAACGAAAAACTGAACTGCTTGGAGGGAAAGAAGTACAGTAATTTCGAACTCAGTTGTGTTAAGAAAGAAAAACTGAACTTGGAGCAAAAGAAGTACAGTAAACTGTTGTGCTTGCGTGCATGGTAAAGCCAAAACACGTAGGCGTAGATGATCGACTGATTGGCCGTTTTTATACTAAGACGCATTATCCGTCTGGACGAATTTGGGCAAACAATTTGTAGTTCGTCTGGTTATGCGTCTCCAGTATAAAGACAGGCATAAGACGCATTATGCATCCAGACGAACCAGCTTTCGTAGTGCGTCGTTCAAGACGTATTTGGAAGGAAAGTTCGTCCAAACGCATAATGCGTCTTGTGCCCGTCTTTATACTTGAAACGCATTACCAGACGAACTACAAATGTTTGCCCAAGTTCGTCCAGACGGATAATGCGTCCTTAGTATAAAAACGGCCATAGATGCATTATCCGTCTCGACGGTCATTGATAAAGTTAACCTGCGTTAACCCGTTAAGTCCCATTATCCACATACAAATTCTCCAAACTGGCCTCTATACATTTCCATAAGGAATGAGTTAAGAGAATTTGATAAAAGACAAATGCAATTTTTCCTCAGGTGATTATTTCATCAGTTCTCACAACCTATTCTCTTGATTGTGTATTATTTATTGTTAGGAGAAAATTGATGTTGGTCACTCTTGGGACAACTGGTTAAACTACCTCGTGAGGTGGTTTAAAAAAGCCCAACCAGGTTAAGAAAATCTATTGTTTTAGCTTGATTTGCATAAACCGGTTAGAACTGCGACCGCAGCCATTTATGAACATCATGATACTTATCTTTTACACATTTGTGACGGATCAGAGTCACAAAGGTATAAAGTGTCGGCGGGATTATTATGCCCGGTATATATTTTCTGGCTAGCAGCTCACGAAACAGACGAAACAGTTTTCATCTCCTTGAAAAACCTAAGGCCGACGGCGCGCTCATTTTATACCATAAACTCTACATCAGAGGTCCGTTTTACCGGGGTATTTAAAGATACTAGAGCTAGGTACATGGAAATAAAAAAGTCGAAACAAGCATTTTCGGTCGCACCTGGGATCGAACTGACAACTCGGAACATCTCGCAGAGAAAGAAAGCGCACCAGCAGTACAAGTCTTTTATCCTTGGCAATGCAGAAGGAGTACGGGTTCGATTCACGGTGATGATTTTATATTTTTCATTAGTTAAGACTTTCAAAATCGCTTGAAAAAATAATGGCATCTACCCTTTACTGAGAGAAACTAACGGCAGAAACACCGTTTAACGTTTCCAATCGAAACAAGAACGTAGGGTATAACATTTAAAAAAAAGCGAACGGAACATTACAAAAACAAAACAAAACAACAAACTGTGCCGCATCTAGTTTCAATTAAAATGATAAATATTTAGAGTTAATGTATTTTAAAAGATTACAGTATCAAATCGTTAGAACTACGCTCCAATAAGCAGCTATACGATAAATGCGTTTCTTGACACAAACGAAGGTATTTGAATAAATCATTTCAATTTGCCAAGTTTGAGATGTTCTCCAGGCGGCCGAAAATTCTGCCCCTTTTATCTCGTTACTTCAACGATCGCCTTAAAGCTTTAGCGTTGCGTGATATTTGATTCAATTTAAAACTTAAAGTTTACAGTTAATTGCATGATTTAATTCGCTACGCGTGCCACGAGCTTCAGTAGTCAAGTTTGAATAGTCCATCGGGAGTCCATCTTCTAGCTTCAAAGGAAAAGAAAACGAATGTGATCTAAAATTAAGTTAATGAAATGAGCGAAAACTCGTTCACTCTGTTGCGATATAATATATGAAAGGTTTTCTTTAAAAGATGCTTGAAAACAACCGAATATTGAATTATTCACTTTGGCACGTGCTTCAGACAAGAACTGGACGAACAAGATACACAACTCTTGGGTGGACGGAACCGAAAAAGAAAGCCTTTCCGTTCTTTGATCTTTCTTCAATGCAAATTAAGCACTTTAAGGACAATTGCAAAATGCATTTGGATGAAGTGAACTTAAAACAACCACAAAACACAACACCTGCGAAGACTAACAAAAATGCAAAAGCCGAGACAATGTAGAATTTAAAACAATGCAGAGCGAACCCAACAAAGCTCACTTGCAAACAATCAAAGGTTCATGTAAATATTCGAAGCTGAAGATCTCTAAACAGCTGTCTTGGGAGTCTCAAAACAAATATCAACTAAGAGCGACGCGGCATTTTAATAAATTCGATCCATTTTATGATGTTTTTGTTTTAAAGAGCGCCATTAGCCACTAGTAAAAATACAATTATCAAACAAATTCGCCGTTGTCAGCGCACCTGTTTCGCGGAGCAAAGAAACCCATTTAAATTTGCCCGAAATTGACATTCAAAGTGTCACGCTCGCCATGGGTAAACAATCGATTGAGGGGTGGTGGAGAATGAGTGTTTGCTGCGATAAATGGTAAACAATCTCGGGACTCTTTGTGCGCTGGAGCAGGTGGTCATCAAAAATGCTAATGGACATGACAGATTTTCTGATATTTAGCAGAACAAGAAAACATCATTCTGTAAAGGCAACCAGGTGTCTTAAGCGACTGTCATCGCTACCACTTCGAGCGAAAAAACTGAATTTCACCGAAATAACCTGGTCAAATCATCACTTTTTCCGAACGGAGGGAAAACGTTATCAATTACGGTGAGAAAACCACAAATTAAGGGCACCGGGCGCGACAAAGCCTTTTTTCAACGTGTTTTGGGAATTTCCATGTGTGAAACTAGCTTGATAAAATCGGTATATGGGCAGCCTATGGGATCATTTAACAGAGAAGTCCACAATCTCGAAGGCGAATCGACCAGGCCCTCGATGATCGCAGAAACAAAACCATGCCCAACGATGGAACTAGCCAATGAGGAAAACACGGCGGATGGTAAAAAGAAAAAAGGGCCGTGCGCTAAAAGGTCTCGGACGAAACTGAAAAAGGCATTGTCTTGGCGGCAATCGAACAGATCACGACGTCTAATCGCTAATGCTCGGGAGCGATCTCGAATCCACATCATGAGCGAGGCCTTTGAAGGGCTAAGAAGAGCAGTACCCAGTTACTCGAGAGATCAAAAGTTATCAAAGTTGGCAATCTTGAGACTAGCTACAAGCTATATTTCAGCTTTGTCTTATTTGGCAGAGAACGATACATCGAGTAAATCACTTAAACATTTCGCCGAGAGCGTGGACCAGTGTACTCAAGCACTTCAAACCGAGGGCAGAGCAAAACGGAAAGAGTAAGTATATTATTGCAAAACTGAACAAGAAATATGACTCTAAAATGTACGGAAGTCGATTGGAAATGAAAAAAAAAAAAAAAAGAAAGAAAGAAAGATTAAATTTAAAATTAAAATATGACAAAATACTACTCGGCAGTTTTCATTTGAAGCAAATGGTTACATTAAGAGTCCGATTCATGGGCTCAAAGTTTAGAAACATTGTGAATCTTATAATAAGCTTAAACAGTACTAAACTGCACTGGGAAATTCTGATTTGTATGCATGATCACACTAGGATTGAGCTACAGGTTCAGAAAATAAGAAACACTGTACGGCATAATGACAATAACTCAAGGAATACTAAGCTGAAGTTTATATTTGAATATAGTTAATTTAGAATTTCATCCAGCGAAGTAAGTACACCGTTTCGTTGGTTCGCCTACGCGCCATCGCAGTGGCTTTGTTTTGCTTCCTTTTTGATCGAATGATCGCAACATAATATTCAATCTCAAACGCCGGCAAAAAAATTCAACGATAAACAAAGAAGCTCTTAGCTATTTTGGGAAAAAAAGAAAATTGGCCATATATCCATTTGCAGATCTCGCTTTTGAAAAGGCCTTTATTCCTGCTTTCGCGATGGTAGAAAAAAAAGCCCGTTTCAATCATTACATTGTTTACACGTTTGACCTTTAAAACTTGCCGGACAATTTCGCTACAAAGAATAGCGTTTATGACTCATTTTATTTTACCTTAAAAGACTACCGTCATTCTCAAGGTTGGGAAACAATTAAGACAAATGTATTTTTTTTTTGTACGATCATCCTTTAAAGATTGTGTAATATAAGATGTAGTAGTTTTTTTTAATCGCAAACCGAAAGGATATATTGCGAGAGCAAATGCATACTAAGCGCTAAACACCTGGAGTTTTGTTGAACCAAACTTCTATTTTGTTTTCTATTAACACCCTCGAATTAACCAATGAGCTTTCTGCTGGTTTCGAGACAAAAGACAAGTAATTAACTCGGCACACCTGCACGGCAAACGAAAATCCAAGAAGTAATAAATTGATTCCGATAAAAACAGGAAAGAAAAGGAAGCTTATTTTGGGTTTCCCGTATTTTTCTTTGTTTAATACGTTGAAATTATAAGGATCTGCGACGATTAATGAAAACTCCTGATCGGGAAAGCTCCGTAATAGCTTGTAGTAAATCTCGGTATTTTTCCAGTTTTCAACAAAGAAATTGCCTTTTATCAATTTTGTTTGCAGTACGGATCAGTACGTTTTACTTTCAACGTAATCGGAATATTTTAAGGTGGAAAAAATGCCAACCAACCAACAAAAAACAAAACCGCTGCGAGATATTTTTATCACGAATAATGTTATAAAAATAATACAAAGAAGTTTGACTTTGTTTGCTTATTTTTTTGTTACCGCAGGGTGAAAAAGACAGTCAGTGACGGAATAATTACAGATATGTCTTTGGAATAAATTATTCATGCCTCGCTCAATTTCCCTCAAGCTTGGACAGCTGTCTCCGCGGATCACTGAGAAAGCATAAGCAGCGTTAATAGAAGATTTATGGCGCAAATTTATGACAATGTAAATACCTCCCTCTCAAAGATATCTGTAAATATTCAATCTATATAAGACAGTAAATTTAAAGTGAAGCACACGAGGTAACGTATCATTCCACTCAATAGGGTTGTCTGTGGTCTGGAAAAGATATGGGTTATCAAGACCATTTCATGTAATATTTATTGTATGTACATGCAAAGAATATAGAACAAATGCAAACGTACAGTCTTATTCAATTTTATTATCGCTTTCGCGAGTCTAACTAAACATAGGTCAAAAAACAAATAAATAAATAAACGTGAAATGTGCTTTTTCTAATGAAAAAAGGGACACTTTCCAAGGAATTCTTGCTACAAGTTTTAAAAACGTAAAAAGCAAGCTCTCGCTGATGAAAATACAGTCGTGAATATAAGACGTCAAACCTCTGGAAACAAAAGAGAGCATCTAATTTTCCGACGTTAAGTAACGAAGGTTCAATGTTTCAGGTTCATAATTCAAGGAGCTTAACCAACGATGACGGCGTAGGCGGCAAGACGAATTAAAGCTGCCATGATGCAATAGGTTTAATAAGCAAAACGATTACTTTGTGGGTGCCGTAACTGAACCACCACGTTCCCAATTGCAAACCCATACGGTGATTGACCTCGTACACAGATCTCACTCTGGCCGTGAGAGATCTGGGTACAAGATGAATTCCCCCCCCCGGCATTCGCGATTCTGGTCTGGGATCCTCCTTACAGTTTAGGAAATTCTTTCATCAACCGAGTTGGGGGGGGGGGGGGGGGAAACTTCCTTATATGACCTACACGGGGAAGTGCCGCTAGACAGGGTATGGTCCTCGCCCTCTCTGTCCTAAATAGGGTATATCATTTTGCGCGAGTTTGTCCTGAAACACTAGACAGGGTGCACAATTTTGTGCAAGTCTGTCTTAAACAGTATACATGTCATTTGTCCAAATTGAGGGCTTTGTCCTTAACAGGGTCAGGGTTTTAAACCCTCAGCGGCTCACGTATACCAAAATATTGATCAAGTACCCCCCGGGTTTCATAACTACCTATCCGGCATCAAGAAATCATTTTTTAAAATAATAACACAAACTAGGCTGTAATGCTTTTGAAAAACCGCGGAGGGGAGGGGAGGGGGTGGGGGAGTGGGAAGAGCCCAGAAAGGCGCAGCCTTTCACCAATTGCAATTTCTACTAAGAAAAGTAATGGAAACAAGATTGAAAGGTGGGGAACAAGATCGGGAAGACAAAGGGCAGTACTAGAAAGTGAAAAAAGAAACCGGGGGTGAATGAGATTAGTAACACGTTGAGACAAAGTAAGGTGAAAGGACGCAGAAGAAACAGGTTTTACAAATTGAAAGAGATGGGTTGGAACAGATGTACAGTCCAAGCCTTCCACAGTTTGCGCTTCCTTAAAATTTGGCGCCATTTCTTACCAGGACCTTTCTGGTGGAAAGAAAAGAAAATCCTGGCGATAGAAAGCCACAAGGGTCACCCTCATCTCCAGTGCCCGCTCTGCTCCAGAACCTCGTACCCAGATTTCAGTGGCCAGAAGGGACAGGTGGTCGAGGAAACGGGAAGCGAGTAACCTGATGATAAAATCTTTTATATTGGTTTACCCTTTTAAAAACTCATCGCTTTTTTCAAGGCAGGTTAGCGCGCACACACATACAATGAAGAAGCTCTGGTCTCTGGTTACTGAATAGTAAAAGAATTGGAAAATCATCAGAGAATCGCACGACAAGTTCCTGGCCTGATTATCTGATTACCTTTGCGTCACTCTTTAAAACTGATAGCGTCAATAAGACAACTATCACGATTACTAATTCAATGTTCCAATTCTTTAATTTCCCTCAGACATGTCAACAGATGATACCGACACGCAATTGTCAGACGTGTCTGACTTCCGGAATTGGGGGGGGGGGGGGGGGGTTGGGACGCTACTCAACAAGGTTTTATATGGGGACGCTCTGCCCCGAGGTCCAACCCATTATCCTTCAATAAACCATTTTTGACAGAATAGGTGCCCCTTTCGTACACTTTCTGTTGGCAATTAGCACCCCCTCCCCCTCCCCCGTCCTTTCTTTTTTTTTTGCTCTCGTCCCAACTTTCTCGACGAACTCGCGAGGAAACGCTTGCTACGCAGGCTAATTAGCACCCTTTTCACATACCTGGTTTAGAACTTTGCATCCCTTTTTAATAACTGCCGTAAATGTTCTGTCTTTAAATATAAATAAATCACAAAACCAGACCGTTTTCTCACTCCTTTTGAGCCTTTTTTACCAACCGAAATGACAAATTCCCCTACTCTTTCATACAAGCCTGAAAAAGGTGCTCCTTTCATGCGGAGCCCCCCCGTATAGGCCGCCCCCACCCCCCGGGGTATGACTTGACATTGGCCTTCATAACACGTGGACTAAAAGCACTATTTATATTGAAAGCTTTAGTGCCGAACAAGGAAGTGATAAACAACGGGTCACGTAGCACAAGAATGTGAATTGTTTTTTTTTTTTCTGAGATGTTTAAATTTTGTGCTTCTTTTGTCTTTAGTCATCCTGCGTCGCAGACCTAATCTAACCCCAGTTAACCCTTTAAGCCCTAAGATCAAAATTTGAATTCTCATTTGTTGCCCCTATTCATTTCCAACAGACGTAGTGGGGAGAAGTTGTTAAAATATTAAGCAAAATCATCTTGTGTGATCATGTCTGTAAGTTGATAAAATATTAAGCAAAATCATCTTGCGTGATCACGTCTGTAATTCTCATGACCACTCTGTTTTACAAAGCATTGATATTACAGGGAGAAATTTGACGCTGATCACTCTATGGCACGGGCTATTCTTTAGGCCATATTCACGCTATACCGGAAAACCTTTCCTGCCAACACGAAAAAGATCTAGAGAAAGTAAAGGTAGTTCCACCTAGAGTAAAATGTCCTTTTTGGTAGCGCTCAAGCACGCTACAACTCGAACCAAACCATATCGATCGACTCAATCGCTAAGACGCGCAGTCAAAACAAAACTCTTGAGGCCTCACTAGCCTCGCTTTCGCGCAACTAGACCCGGGCCGGCCGAGAGGTCCGCCATATTTGCATTCGTTGTAAAGTATGAAGACCTTTCCGATATGTAACTGTCCATTTACAGATCGGCGCGGAGCAGCTTCGCCCCGTTACAGAAATCGTGCCGAAACTGTGATCACTGTTCTTATGTGAACAGAAGCCCTCGTCGTGACGGCGCAAAAGCTACCCAGTATGTTTTGAAAATGGCCTTAGTCTAGTATCAAAAGTTATTTTTTCTCACAGAGTTCATTAACATTTTTTCGCGGAATAGTCACTGTGTTATTGATCTCGATGTTTTGAAAATTTGAAAAATAAGTCGAACTTAGCGACCACCGAAAACGTGAAGATGCGATGGTCGGTTACGAGATTTGAACCACACGAAACTCTTTTCGAAAACTTTAAGTATCCATACCAACGACACTCGCTCCTCAACTTCTCAAAATTACTCCTCTACATTTTTGAGTTTTTAAATGTACAAAGAAACGTTTTCTCGCGTGTTGGCGTCAAAAGCTAAAAAGAGATACCTCATGACTTTTTAAAAGTTATCTAAAAAGGCTTTCACAAAAGAACTTAAAATTGAACTATATAACGATTCGCATTTTAAATTTGATGATGTAACGTCAAAATTTAAAAACTATAAATTAACTATAACTAACCATAGATTAAAAAAGCTACATTAGAATATCTGTCTTTGCCGTGTTCTTTTCACAGCAAAATTGATCACACACACTTCCTCTCCTTTTCCTTTTATTCTATCGCGTGGCACGAAATTTTTGCGGGTTATAATTTTTGCGTTTTTTGCGGTTTTTCCAGCGATCCGCAAAAATAAGTTACTTCCCGCAAATAAAAATTTCCGCAAACATTTTTCCCGCAAAAATTTACTCCAGAGTAAATCTTCTCTACATTAAACTCGTTACACAATAATACAGTACTGAGAAATCGTGTATGTTCAATTACAACTTGTCTCTTTCATTCAGAAACAATGAAATACTGGTTTATTGCTTGAAAATATGTATTTCTATTGCACGTACTCAATAAAAACGAAAATACTATCAATGCTGGGTGCTGGGTACTTTCTAAAAGAAAAGAAAACCCAATCTGTCCTAATCGCAAAAATTACTTGCCGCAAAACACAAAACATCGCCAATCCGTAAAAATAAACGACCGCAAAAATTTCGTGCCACACGCTATTTTATTGTATCCTATTTTCAGTTCAAACTTTTTTCTTTTGTACTTAATTAAATAATTCACAAAAAAAAAATCAATTAAGAACTGACCCGCCTCGATTAGCCTTTGCTGTCTGCGGGTCAAACCATCTACCATATTACTGTTTTGTAAAGTTTTAAAGTGCATACAGCGAACATTCAGATTACACCATGCGTCAAATAGTCGCTCATGTCAGCCCAAAAACCGACCGTGGTCGCTCACGACAGATTTGAACCATAAGGTTTGACTGGGAACAACGACAGGTTGTCAACAATCATTATAAATGATTTGTTGTGTGCTTATACATCTGCTTTTATAAGCGCTTATTGGATTATATTCCCAGGATTAGAACCTCAGCTATACCTCCACAGCATACTGAACTTAAGCTACGGTAAAACGGCCGACAAAATCGTGCAACTTGTTCCAAAACATTGCGGCAGTGTTGTGCGTTTTACCACCCACGTTCAAACCTGTTTTGCAACAAATCAAGTTGTTGCAAGTTGCGAGAGTACTGACTTCTACAGTAGACTTCTGATTGGATAAAATAACGCAGTCACGCCAAACAGGAGACTTACGTCAGTTGCTGCAAAACAAGTTTGCCTTGGGCCGGTAAAATGCACAACAGGTACAGAGTTTGTTGCAAAAAGTAGAACTACTGTCCACTTTCTACAACAACTTTTCGCAACCTTCACCAACCCGATTTGTTGCAAGACAGGTTTGAACGCGGATGGTAAAACGAGCACCATTGCTTTCAACTCGCTTTGCAGCAATGATGCAAAACCAGTGCGTCGCGTATGAAAGAAGTGCCCGGTCAAATTTTTCAGCTGGTCGAAAATTTGTCCGGTGCCGTGTGGTTAAGGCAGCTACCATGATCCTATTTGTGCGGTGTTGAAGAAGGCAGATGCTTATTCTGAGGATCTAGCGAACAACAGACCTGTATCCAATGGACTCCTGATCCAAACTCAAGTTTGTTGTAAAGTTAATTGAAAAAGGCCGTTCTTTAACAGTTGAATAACTACTTAACTGCTTCTGATCTTCACGTGACTAGGCGCCGCCTACAAAGTTTCACTGAGGATGCGCGTAGGTATTTTACAAAATAAGTTCCAATCTCGACCCCAGAACTCTGTGCAAGGAGTCAGAAGCGTAGACACTGGGGTCGAGGCTGAGAGGTTGCCGACAAATTCGGGCAGGAATTTACGGTTTGGAATATCCCACATCATAGTCGACGATCATCAATAAAAGCCGCAAGGGCTTGACTTTCTACGTACAATGTACACATACACGCAAAAATGGAAGCGTCTTTACGGACGCTAGTTTCGAAGTTGGAAGTGGTTGGTTTAATTTGTTTCATTCACGCAGACACCAACTGAATCTCTCCAAAAGAAGTAAACTTGAGTTTGAATATCACCTTGGATTTTGTCCCTAAACGGGAAGATGTCCTTGGTCATGCGGTTGTAACCAAAACCTTTCAATTAAGCGGTATGAGCCAAGGGCGGTTCGCGGTAAGCGACAGACAACTGTTATCTACAAGTCTTCACTTTCTCGTCCCCTTAAGGCGGTTTTTCATTAACTTTAAGACTGTAAATTAAATTCTTAAAGTACAACGACCAATTCAATTACAAACTACATAGGAGTTGCCGACAACTATATTTAAAAGGCGAAGTTTGTTTGCCATTACCTTGCAAAAAAAGTTTAATCCTCTACCTTCATTACAGAGAAATTATCACCGTTTATTGCAGATAACAGTTTAACAAAATCATATTAATTTAAATTTCAGCTTTTGCTCTAAATTTAAAACAAAAATTATTTCTTTCGCTCCTAGAATCAGTTAAGAGAGATGTGGTGAAATGTTATGGAATTGAGCTCTTCTGTATAAAATGCTAAGGTCGGTCATTCCAGTGAAACTCCATGGTCGGCAATTCGCCCGAAGCCATTCAAATTCAGTATTTGGCAAATAGATTTTAGCGTTTCTTTGACTTTTGAGTTTTCACACTCTTGGGAATAAAGCCGTTAAAAGAAAACCACAAAGCCCGGCAAAGTTTGACAGCTCAACAAAAGCGCCTATTCTCGAGCACGCGCAAAATCGGAAGCGTGCGCACGCTTTGTTGTGGTAATGAGTATAGCCCCTGCACGCGTGCAGTGGAAAAAAAAGATATGTTACAAGTGACACAATAGGCAATCAGTTAGTGATAGTCGAAAGACCAGCTAGAGCGGGAAAAAGCATCTGCGAGGCACACCACTTGAGTAGAAATTATGACAAAAGGAGCTGGTGAAGACAACAACGCAAGTGATCAAATTGTTCCTGCAAGCAAGGAGGTGAACAGCTCCGGTGATAGCTCAAGGTACCGCAAGTGGGCACAACTTGACCGCAGTCGAAGACTAAAGGCCAGTGCTAGAGAGCGCAAAAGGCGACATGTTTTGAACAACGCTTTAGAACTGTTACGCAAGAAAGTTCCCTGTGTGGACCAGAATCCACAGAAACTTTCTAAAATCGAGGTGTTGCGGATGGCTATTGATTATATCGCCATGTTGAGTTGCTATCTGAAAGGCTCTCCTCAAACTGCAGCAGTTCTATCCGGACCGTTTACACCCGTTGAAATGACATCAGCTATCGCGCCAAATATTCCTGCTGGTTCAAATTTGATAATGCACGACCAAGCCGTTACACTAGTGGTACCAAAAACCTTGGACCAGTTTCCGGTGAGTAAAAACATTATTTCTTCCTAAGTTTTCCGCTTTACCCAAGTATCACACCTTGCGGCGTTCAGCTGCCCTAGACGGTCCAATGGTACAAACATAATCTACCATTTGTTCGACGGTTATTTTCTTCTATTTCAGCTGGTAACCGTTTTGTTATTCATTTTCACAGGGTGGCGATCATTACGGAATTAAAAGTTCAGAACTGGATGTGTATTTGAAAGGATTTCAGGACTATACAGTCAGTCATGACTGACTCAGAATTATGACTTCCTTTTTACTATGTGTAAAATATTGTAGATACATTGCAGGAATCGCATTCCTTTTCCGCCCCTTTTCAAAGAAACGGTTAGATATATAGTACTGTATTATAACGTCCGTAGACCTTGAACAGCTTTTATTGACTAAAGTATCTTTATTAAGCGACCGTACAGCTGTTTCGTGTTAACATGTTATTGAAATAAAACCAATTATATAAAGTTGTTTTTAAACAACCACTGATTTGCTTTCTATTTTTTGTATCACTTAAACATCCCGGGCTTTCAGGGGATCTCAAAACGCAAGCGCGAGAAGAGTTTTTGGCGCGACGATCGCATAAAACGTTTAGCGTAGCGTGTCTCATTGATTCAAACAAACAGGAACTATACAGACAATTGCTTTGTTAAGTCTAGTAACTAGAAATGTTTAGTCAAACTGCTACTGCTGAAATTCTCTTCGCGGAAGCGTAAAAACGAAGACAATTTCGCAAGAGATGCGTTGAAACTCGAGAACAAGAAAAAGAAAAAAAAAAGAATCTTTCTTTTTCGCTCCGGTCCATTGGAAAATTCAATGAATAGAAATCATGAATGCACTTACGTTTTCAAACGCTTAAATAAGGCGCCTTAGTGAAGTCTTTTGTCTACAAACCACGTGGAAGATTAGAGTAAAAATCACGCAGTCAACACGAAATCTAACAAAAACTTCTAAATAGGCGCATGCTTGGTTATAAGCGGTAGCAACGCTTTTAATAACGAACTTAAATGCTGGGAAAGAAATGAAGAAGAATTGACTCGGAAAAATCTTGTCTAATTTATCCTACCATTTTACTATGACAATGTGAATAAATCACTCACTGTTAACACAATATACAACCCGTAAGAAAAAACAAGTATGGTTAAAGGAAGTAGGAACTTAATAATTGATAAAATCAAGTGAATAGACTGGTTTTCAGAAATGATGTAAATCAAATTAAAACAAGACTTGGTAGTTTAAGTTAGCTCATTGTCGCGCAACAAAGTTTACATTCCGTGTGTTCGCCTTGCTAACTACACGTGGTCTCAGTTGTAATCCGAGACCACAAAACAAAGGAACTTACTTAACGATTTCTCATTCTTTCGGCAGTAACCTAGCAACTTGTAGAAAAGACTTCAAAGTTACCTTTGAAAACCCTAAAGTTTGTATCTGAAGTGACATTTTTAGAAGAAACAAAAGGATATTTTAGCGGGTCGCGTAAGAAAATTGAAGTTCCAACTTTGGAATCGATAATTCGAATACATTTGTAGGACGCGCATCTCTTAAAATTCTGGCCATTTTTACGGCGTTTGTCTGGATTTCATCGTAACGGCCTCAATAGTGCAAATATTGGTCACAATTTACTCCAAATTTCGAGAATGCGGATGAAGTAGAGAAGCTACCTACGTGACTCAATTTCTCTCAGACTTTCCTTTTGTATGGAAATATATTCACAGGGCCTGACCAGAGACAAAAAAAAACTAATTATATTTTGTAGATAATTATGCTAATAGTAATTATTGACATCATATTGTACGCCGGCACTATAGGTTACTTAATATCACCACAAAGGAAATTTTCAAAACGGTTCGGCCTAATCGTAACTTGTTTGCTTATGAACAATAGTTTCTTTTAGAGCCGTTTCATTTGCTGTACATGATGCTGTGGTCTAACATTTCCATGTATTGTGGGTAGAATACTAAACTTTTAACAATTCTCATGAAAATGAACAGTGCTTTCCTGTGGTACTGTTTATAACGTTGTACAAATCGATTCCAAATTTGGAGTCCGTGAATGAGTTCCGAAAGTGTGTTCTTTCAAACAACACTTACTTATGGTTTTGTTTATCAAGCCAGGCAAAGTGGTGCTGCCACGGAATCTGTGAATGGAATACTCCAGCGAACGCTATAAGCAAGAATTACTAGTGTAGTTCTGATTAAATTTCGACCCTGCTCGCCATAGAGCCTCTAGTGGGTCAGTGGCTAGTGCATCCGAACTAGAGCTCGGTCGGAATTTTTCTGAGCTTTCTGGTGTAACAATACCTCTTCTTCCGCAAATGTAATATAAGCTTATTCAAACTTCGTTCGTCCTCTACGCAAAATTCTGGAAGCCCATTGGCTGAATGGGGTGTAACAATGGATTATACCAAACAGCGATTTTCAGGCAATCCAAGCAGTCTATATAGTTATATAGCAACAGAGCCTTAATGCATTACAGGATGAAGTCTTAATATCGATACTGAAAAAAAAGTCAGTTCCGATCCAGATCGTACACAAATTTCCAACTGTATCGAAGTAAAGAAAAAGCGGTATCGACTCCTTTCTTTCCTCAGGTTTTGGGGACGATGTTGACTAATGGGTTCTCGTCGTTTTACTCGACACTGGCACGACACTGGCCGCCTGCAGAGAACCGGAACAAAACGTCGGATCGTTTGGAAACGTGATCGTTAAAAAAGGAACACTCTCACTGTTGTTGAGGTTTTTGCGCGTTAGCATTCGAAAACCGCATCGTTTAACCGGGAGAAGAGGCTTCGGATAGCAGGAAAAGATAACGTGTTCTAAGTTCTTAACAAAAAATGCTACTGAAAACACTCTTTGTCCCCGTATAAACACCTTTTTAATGCTGGTTTGTCCGATAGCTTTTAAATAAACACATTTACAATTTTGTTTGGTTGGCTGGTAAATTGTTTGCCTACTATTTCAGATGGCAAGAATACTGCGCACATAGGCATACACTGTAAAATATAATTTTGTAAATCTACCGTAAACTTGCTGTTGCAGTCTCCGGTAGGTGAAACTCAGGGTTGTCGAAAATAAGACTTCGGCGGCGCGGAGACCCAGATTTCTGTGGTGTATACAATGTTAAGGATGATAATAACTTAAAAGAGAGCGGCAGTATTCCCCGCTCGCCGGGATAATCAAACTGGTAGGGGGCAACCAGTTGGTTATTTTAAAGCATGGCTGATGAGTTGAACTTGGGACTACCGTGACACAAATCAGGCGCCGAGAGGTGAGTCTCGCGAGTTGACCACTCGGCCACGCTGCCTTCTTAGATCTCCAATGCGCAATCAAAGCTACCCTGAAAAAACTACCGACATTTCCAGACGCCACCATTAGTTTCTGCACGAAATGACGACTACGAAACGATCGCAGAAATTCCATACTGATGACGCGTCACTACCCAGATCTGGGTAGAGCTTCTGATTGGTGGAGCCACGTGGGAAATTTGCTTCAGCCAATCATCACTATGGAATTTTTGCGCTCGTTTCTCAGACATAATTTCGCGGGGAAACTAGAAGTGGCGTGGCGAAATGTCGGCGGTTTTCTCAGGCTAAATCAAAGCTAAAGGCCGCTGCTTTCAAAGTCGAATAAGAAAACTTCTTTTACTGTGTACTGTCTGAAAGGATATTTGTGAAGAAGTTTGAACATTCCTGTACCGATGTTCATCGGAATCCCCATAATGATACACTCGCTTACACCTACAACGAAACAAAACTTATTAATTACATACATGAAAAAACATCCTGACAACTTCTTTATAGAAAAACAAGAAAAAAGAAGAGTACCAGCTAACCCTTTTGAACCCCTAAGAACGCTTGGGGTCCGTTTCTCGAAAGTCTCGATAATTAACGGACTCGGAGAGTAGTTGTTGTTTATATTCAAGATCGAGGTTTCCATACTTTCGCAGATGATATGATAAAACTTTCAGTTAACGAAACAAAATGAACCAGTTTGTTAGCTAGAACCCCGCGCTTTTATTCTTCAAATTTTGATTTTAATGTTTGGTTTCGAGCCTAGAGAAGTTAGCGGGAGTTGTCGAGAAACAGAACCCTGATACTCAGGTTAAGGTGAGATCTCCTAATGAAAACAATAGAATGTGATGCGGCGACTCGATCCTACGATGACGATGATGATGACTTCTTTGTCAATCAGAGAAAACGTTAACTAAACTGAACAATATCTTTTAAGTTTAAAGGGGCTGTGTCACGGCAGTCCAGTTCATTTTGTTTAATTTTGCCAATTACTCGCCCTCAATCGCTATGGGACTTAAAGTAAGAAAACATATTACAGGTAAAAAACAAAAACAGAGATCTGAGACAAACAAATGGTCTCCTGAGCATTATTTTTGAAGTCGCAAGCAGCAGGGATCAACTTCGAAAAACTGTTAGGCTGGACAGTTTTCAAAAGCCCTAATTTCAATCCGTTTCAATCTTCTTCAGTTTTGTCCATCCGTGGCATCTGTTGTTGCTGTCAAGTTATTTTAACCTTCCTTTAAAGTTTTAGGCGGTTATTTTTCTGTTTCTCTTAATTTAACGGGCATTTTGTAATTTCCTAATTTGGCTGAATTTCGTGACACAGCTCCTTTAAGACTCATTTAATATTTTCAACAGTTCTTCGATCATCGTATTTACTCTTACCATCAATGGAGTCTGTCTGTCCGTGCAATGCTGCGTCGAACAAATGATCTGACGTCTTTTCGAACTACGAAAGAAAATTAAATCTACATGTACAAAAAAGCAAGGTAGACATTTTTAGCTTGTGGTTAATTTTCCCACTTAAGACCACTTGATTGTAGTTCAGAGAACTGATTCAACATGCATATGTATGCACAACTTATGTCAACACAAAAGGGACAAATTTCCCTCGAGAACATCACGTCGTCTGAAATTAGAGAACGCAGCATACAAGCCGAGCTGAAAAGGTCTATTTTACAATTACTCCATGAGTGCGCGTTGGATATGAGATGGTAGATAGCCAACGAGGCGCGTAACGAGTGGAATAATTGTTTTTTTTAAAAGCGCCCACTAAATATCGAGAATTCGTCCTGACTTGATCTGTAAAAACAGCCGATTTTCAGCTTGTTTTTAGTTTTGAGCAGACGCGTACCGTTTATACCATAATTATTGGAGAGCATGGTATAATGGCTCGTATACCCTAAGGGCTAAGCCAATCAGAGCTCTAGAAATGCCTTATCCAATGATTCAGTTTTTAATAATGTGGGTTCCCTTACCCACTCTTAAGGTACGGTAAAACGGGCAACACTGACTGAAAACGAATTGAATACTGTCTTGGCTGCCTACTATTGACCTTTCAATAAAGTAAGTATGTATGTATGATGCACATTTTACTACCCACGAAAAAAAAACCCAGTCACCTTATTTGTTGCAAGACAGGTTCGAACGTGTGTGGTAAAACGCGCAACATCGTCAAGTTGCACGTTTTTTGTTGGCCGTTTTACTGTAGCTTAGATCTGCTACACAGCCGTTCTTCGGGTCGTCTCGAAGCGATCCTCCCCACAAACGTTGCGAGACGACACAAAAAACGGCTGTGTAGCAGACTAACCCTGCCGTTTTCCGTGCAAACCCCCACCACCAACACCTCGGATCACCTGTTACAAGATGTTTGCCAGGCCCCGGTTGTTCAAACGTTGGATAGCGCTATCCAGCGGATAAATCACTATCCAGCCAGAGGATAAGTAGTACGATAACCAATTACGCTATCCAGTGGATAGCGCTATCCACTTTTCGAACAACTGGGGCCTGATGTCAGTTCAGCCTGCCTCCCTCAGATCACCCTTTACGAGAGATAGGACTTAATAAAAACAAACCTCCCATCCATTAAATCATCTGGCTTAAGAGGCTCAAATACACCGGCCAACTTACCGACGCAAGCATAAGAACACTTTCTTTCATCTTCGCCAAACCGAACCTTGTTATACCAAGCACTTCTCCCTAAGAAGAGAAACCGTATTTGATAGAGGATTCGCCCAATGTAAGAGAATCCCAGACAGTCTTGAATTGCTTCTGGATTGCACGCCGTGGATTCCGGATTTCAGGTACTGAATTACAGTCTCTGTCAATGGAACTTGGATTTTGGATTCCAATCGTTAGTGGGATTCCGGATTCCTTGAGCTGTATTCAGGATTTCAAAGTCCAGGACTGATTTCGTATTCCACAATCAAAATGCCTCCGAATTCCAGATTTATTGAGCAAAATTTCCCGGATTTCGGAATCGGGGTAAGAGAATAGAGAGATTTTAATAGCTGACAGAAACAGATGCTTAAAGGTTTAAGGGTTGTTTATAGCGGAAAGTGCACTTAGCTTATCCAGCTAGTTTACAGGCACGCCACTCAAATACTTAGAAACAAATAATTCAAATATGACATAACAGGATAAAAAAAACTCAACTTGCAGCTGGAGGCAACCCGTTGGCTATTTACAAGCGTGGCCGAGAGTTTGAACTCGAGATATCCGAGAACAAATCCAGCAAGTGGCAAGAGCGCGAACCGAACCCTGGACCGCCAGATTGCGAGCCCAACGCTCTTACCACTCGGCCACACTGCCTCGCTTGGGATAGGAAAATTCTCTTCGAGACCGAGATATTCCATGGACGCTGAAACCGACTCTGATCAAGGGATGAAGCAGTCCGACATTTCACGGAATTGTCCGACAAGGCGAAAGCCTTCCAAACGGAAAGGTGTTCCATTTGGACCCCCCCCCCCCCCCAACCACCCCCCTTCAAAAGAGGTAAACATGGAGCGTTTGTAATAAAGGAGGTCCCGATAGATAAAGACCAACATGCTCCACACTATGTATAAATAGATAAAGAATGTGGATTGACGTTACCTTATATGTCATCAGATCAGCCAATAACATCACGTGACGTGCATCAATGCTCATGCCATGGCTCTTCATTGTCACGTTGATTTCATTCATGATGGTTGACCTGGCAACAGGGAACACATGACACCTTCGGTTGTTAACACACGCAGTAAGCCATAAACCAATTTCGAAATATAAAAATTCACACCTGGCTCCGAGGCTTGGGGGAATAAAGCAAAAGAAATGTAGAATTCATTGCTCAGCCTCAAGATGATTTGTTGTTTTATTCCCCCAAGTCTCGCAGCCATGTATGAAATTTAACATATCGAAATTGGTCTACTCACCATTTTCACCTGGACCACAATGTGCCTTGTGTACCCTCAAAATTGTGCATAACTATTGTCTTCGATTTCTCTTGGGACCACTGTAATACCCAATGGTTATGCAGAACTTTGGGGAGTCAACAAGGTGCATTATGGTTTATGTGAAAATGGCGAATATTACTTCTGAAATTCTTGTGTAGATCGTTTTCAGATGACATCACCGCGGCTATGTTGGTGTACAAAACGATGAAACGACAGTCATGTTGGTGCACAAAAAAAATCCTGTGAAGATTCCGTTTGAACTCTTCTCTCATGTAAAAACTTTCTTTTATTCCAAGACATTTACGCAGCTACTGATCACGTGAGTGAAAAAGTACTGAACAATTCTTAGATTAAAAACTGTGTAAAGAAAAATTTTGCACACTTTGACGCACCGATTATTTATTTGCTAGTTTACTTTTTGGAGAGGGGAGAGTTGAGTATAGACATGGATCTCAGGATACCAACAAAACCACAGCTTAGCTATGTGTTTTGGCAGCAGTTAACAGCCAGGAACGTGCCCCTTGCATAAAACGGTTTATACACCACGACCTTACTACTTTCCCAGTCCATCACAGGGTTACCAGGTTTGCCAGAAAACAATAGAGCAACAAATAGTAATCCTTTTCCAGCTGTATAGATTGCTAGTTCACTTCAGGATTATTTTAGAAATTTAATTCAGCAAACCTGGCGGCCTCAATTCCGAGAACCTTTTCAACTTCAGCTGTATTGTTTGAGGTAGTCGCTGTACCCTTGACACCTAACAACAAACACACAAGTGAGAATTTTAACAACTCAATGGAAAGAAAAGGCGGACTGTGAATTACACTGAGACTCAGTCCAAGTCTAAACGTTGGATAAAGACATAACCGCTTCTCAGGTCCTCAGAACTCCTTATTTTGTACCCCCTACTTCACATCCCCTGTTCCCCTTGGCTTCCTTTGCTTGATCCCATAATTAAATCCCTACTTTCCCCTAGTTCCAAGCTATCATTATCCTCTCAATTGCCCTGATCTTCCACTTCCGGTGCCCCTGGCCCTAATCCCCAACCCCTATGCTACCCTTAATCCCTGCTATACCCTGCTCTCCACCTTCGGTCCCCTGGTGCTACTCCATTTCATATTCTACTCTCAATCTCCCATCTAGGAATATCAAAACATCAACTACAAAAATCTCCTATTTCGTAGAACGTATCTGGTTCAGGATGCTCAATCTGAATATTTAAAGAAGGTTCATCATAAGCAAGGATGTACGTTTAGGTTTGATTTCAGAAACGTACGATCCAGGTGATAAATCGTAATCGTATAATAATGACACTTACCCACAGTGGACATAACAGACAGCAAATCATCTCCTTCCACCAATAACTTGTAAGTGTCTCCTTTCGCTTCATCCACATGGATAATCGCCCTGTTTACGTTTTTGTGCCCCTGTAAACATAAAACAAAAACCCTGTTCAAGTTAAAATTTTTCGCTCTTTTTCCATGTGAAACCGTTTGAAATTCTCTCTCTTGGCTATGCTCAGATTACGCGCAAGCAGTCGCAAGAACACCCAAGCGCGCGCATCGTCATCTCTCTTGCAGAGCAGTGTAGAGGATATGCAACTTCGTTGCCAGCTTCCAGGGGAAGGAGAAAAGAGACCCTGGGGACGATTTTGGAGACGATGTTGTCGCCGTGATACTCGACATTCCTAACAAACAACAACAAAAACAACAAAACGCTCCAAACATTGATACCTTGATGAGGACGTCAGGCAAGTCTGTCTTAAGTGTCTGCATCGTGTAATGGAGAGACGATTTGCTGCTCTCACTCGGATAAATACAAATCTCTGAGTTAGTTAGGGCGGTTACTTGCTAAAAAGGAGACGACAAATATGAAGCAGTCAATAGCTAAACGAGTAAGTGAGCAGCTAACTTCACTGAGTTAGTTACGGCATTTCTAACGAAGGCTATTACATTGCTCACGGCTACCAGGCAACGAAACAAAAACAAAAACTAAGGGGGGAGGGGCGGGAAGGAGAAAAGAGAGGTATTTTTTCT
>OZ037781.1:29942210-29969710 GCA_964035525.1 Porites cylindrica | reverse complement strand
AAACCTAGATAATTTGATCCTTTGTTTTCCTTGCGTGTGTCCTTCGCACCCCAAGATTTATTCAATGTACCACGATATACGTCTACTAAACGCTAGTGTGCATTAAACCAACCACAATAACTTACTTCAAATCCTTCCTGAACTCCGTTCCGCAGTCTTGGAAATCTGACCCATCGATAGCTTTTAGGGCAAAACTACGAATATCTTCCGGAGATAAAGGAGATTCGTCTTTCATAGGTTCCGAACACTGAAAGAGGAACAGGGGACAAAGTTACAACAACCGGCCCGCCTAAACAAATACGATCTCCGTGAGGCCCTGTTTACACCAGACACTTTTAAAACCGTGTAATTTGTTTCAGGATTCAATTTGACGGGACCCAGACCACTCTGGAGAGCGGTTGTAAAAAAATGGGGTTTCGGTGTGTCGGAGCGAAAAAGCATGACTGTTAAGAGTGTGGCGTGACATGTGGCGAGAGAGTGACGTAAGCTCGCAAACCGGTTTTAACCGGTAAAACCGGGAGAGACTTGGGATGAGACTGAGAGTAGCAGAGAAAAGAAAAGAGTAGCGAGACAAGTAGGGGAGATGTATTAAACCGTTTTATTTTATGTGAGTTTCCTTTGTTGTAAAATCTCCGCGACAGGAGAACGGATTCACTGATTTCGTGTGGACGGAAGGTCGATTGCCGTAAAAAAAATATACGGTTTCAAAAATATCCCAATTCTTGGGGACGTGACCTGAGTGAGGGGAGCTCAAGCAACCATGAACATGCCCATGCGAGGTGTTTCGTCTGGTGATGAAACACACAGTGTTGAATGCTTGAAATTACTTCTCAAACAAAATGATCTTAGAAGGAGAAGTTAAGGATGCAAAAATGAGCAGTTTTTCATCTGACTTTCAAACACTCATTAAACATTATTATAATTTCCTTTGTATTTTTTTATGGATTATTCATGAGTTTGAAAAGTAAAGGCGACACTTGGTCACGTGGTACAAGTATTTACGTTTGCCGCTTGCCGTAAACGTGTCTCTAAATTAAAAGAGATGCACTTGCAGAGCTGATGTTTTGTCCATACACTAACTGCCTTCCGCCGTTCTCGTTGACGTCATGGTGTTGGTTGCTTAAGATCCATACTAGAGAGAGAAAAGCCTTAAATTTGATCACGTGACGTTGTTGTCTTACAAAAGAAGACAAAAAAAATGTTAAAGCCCGTTACCTTGGCGATTTTTCTTGGAACTTTCCTCGCCATTTTACAGTAAAAAAATGCAAAAAAAATTGTCTCGTGCCAAATTTATCAGTTGCAGCAAACGCCGCAAGAACTAGAATCAAGCTATACTTTTTGCGACGATTGGTGCAACTAAAAAGCTCAGTTTGAAGAAAATCAGAAAGTGCTAGTTGGGAGTTATTTTGGGTGGATTCATGTAATCCACGAGATTTGGCTGCTTTTACAGCAGACCTTAGCAAAAGCACTGACCAGTTACGAGACCAACCTGAACGTGACTGAAGACGCGATTGAAGTCCAGCGGTTTGTCCTTCCCTTCCATATCAGTAGGATCCAGGCCATCTCCTCCGTACATGAACTGTACTATATGACCAACTGAGTTGCGAACAGTCAAGTCATATTGAGTTGCAAGGTCCTCTAAAGACTGAAGAAAACACAACGTCAAAATATGCTAAAACTGTACTCGCTCTAGCTTTCGAGTCTGTCGACAAAATCTTTTGATGTGACCATTCAAATGAGAGAGCCTACGAGAGCCAGGTTGAAGACGTCGACTTCATTTAACTCCCTTTTTTGTCCCCTTGTCATAGTTACCCTATGAATCATCGCGCCATGCTCGCAAAGGCCCCATGTAGGTCCGCCCGACAGCATCTTTAAAGGGAACAAACAACTCACCTTTACTAATCTCCTTTGCATATAACCGGTTTCAGCAGTCTTAACAGCCGTATCCACTAAACCTACAAGAACAGGCAAAAGTCATTTGAGAAATTCTGGAGTTCTCAGTTTCGGATCCAGACCGGGATGCGGTCATCCAGAACCTTAGATAAGGGGAGTGTAGTCTCCAAAAAAAATTTTTTCGGCCCTTCAGGCCTCAGTTTGGTCTAAAAATAAGGGGGGGGGGGCACCCCAGGCCCCTCCCCTGGATCCACCATCATGATTACCAAAACCGACTGACCTACGACGCAGACGTAATCACCCCTGGTTAGTAGGGAGCTTTAGAAACGACGACAGCAACGGCAACGAGAACGTCAAAAAAGTAACAGGGTTATAAAGCAAACCATCAACTTTGCACGTGCGTCACGCTTTTTGTACGTTTCTTTGCCGTCGCTGCACGACTACGACGTGAAAATGCCTAATTTCACGTTTTATGGAGGACGTAATTAGGCGACGACGAATGTTTCTTTCTCTTTCTAAACTTGAGTGCAGTCCACAAGAAATCAACTCCAGGTAGCCGGGTGGTTCTGGCACATTGGAAAGCACCCTATTACCCTTCCACAGGTAGGAAAACAAACGATAATGATGATACCTTCACGCCCAGCCATGGTGTGGAAGAAGAATTCTGTTGGTGTAAGACCTGAGTAAAAGCTGTTCTTGACAAATCCTTTGGCTGCTGGAGATTTAGCTGTGAAATGAAATTATACAAAAATAAATAATAAAAGAGTAGTGAACGCAGTGGAACACAAGGCTGAGAATGATGATGTTTTCAGTCAGTGAAGCAGACGACTTGAAACAAAAAAAGAGTTCTGACTAGATTTGAAGCTATAACCTTCTGGTTACAAGTGGACAAGTTAACATCCTTCATACCGCTGGGTCTGCAACTTCCATAGGTAAAATGTGGGCAATGATATAATTGGAAAGGTGAATAACGGACCGGCGAATATATCGGAATGACGTTTCTTCAATCTGTGGCACAGGCGATGCAGAAAATTTTGATGTGTTTCTTTTTTCAAAGTTATCATCATAATTTTGTCATAACTATTATGTCGATAATGAATTATTTTCCTTTCACCGCAGACGACCCAGTCATATAAATGAAATGAAAATCTCCGTTGATCTAAGGAGAGGCGTGATAGTGCCTTTTAATAATAATTGTCAGTGAGGGTCTGCAGCTTTTGAACCTTTATATGGAAGATTTACTGGCAAACCCAAGTCTAGCCGCAAGTTTTTTTTTTCGGCTTCGGATTTTCCATCTGTTTTAATAACCTACACCTTACAGTGTCGTTTGAAGTGAGGGAGGGCTCTGTCTTCAAATCCATTGGGGATTCTTTTCCCAGAAATGGCCTGCTGTCCAACACATGCGATCATCTGTGAGATGTTAATAAACGAACCTGTTGAGAAGAAGAAAAAACAATCATCCCGTTAAATTCCTTGAGTTTGCATGCCATTCAAATGAAAACTGCCGAATGGTAATTTGCTGTGGTTCTATATATATCATGCTTTACGAAGTGTTTCCAACTTTTGAATCTGTGGATTAAATCTTTCAGTCAGTCTGACCGTTTAACTAAAAGCTACCGAACACTACTTTCCAGTGGTACTCCCTATGCCGATTTTCAAGACGACTCTAGATTTCGAGTCTGTGGATCAAATATTTATAGCACTTTGCTAAAGTGCTGCTTATTATGCTATAAACCTACCGAGCAGTACTTTCCAATAGTACTCTCAACGCCCTTTTTGCAAGGTGGTGCTAACATTAAGTCTGTAAACGAAATCTCGGAAGTAGTTATTCAAACGAAAGCTACTGCGCGTACCAAAAATTGGCACGTCCCACCCCCACCACCCCAACCCCATTAGTCACTCATGCGCTGCCCTGACACACAGTGCAATACCCCACCCCTTCCCCGTGAGTCACTCACCCTTTGAACCACAAACTGCCATAGTCAAGGGACTATTAGACTTGTGTAGTTCTCGCAGACAAGCTTTTCCTGCGTGATCTCGGATCACAGACAGTTCCTTGAGGATAACCGCCTGCAACAAACACACAATACACACACCTTACAACAACTGGCAAATAAATCAGTTCTGCCACCAGAATCACTTCTGTACCGTAATGATGTATGTAGTTCTTAGTTTTGAGTCTGTGAATACCCTATGGTGTGAGCATTCACCTCAAGTGAAAGCTACTGAGTAATACTTTCCTATGGTGCTATTTATAATGCTATACAAGTTTGTTCTAACTGAAAAGCCGTAGGTCACATGGTACTGTTTAGTATGTAGTTCTAACTTTCGAGTCGCTGCAAGAAACCCTGTGGTTTGACCATTAAAATTAAAGCCATTTAGCAGCGCATTTACAAGCAGCTACTTTTTTCTTTCAGTATCTTACAAAACGAATTTTGGAATTTTCTTGAACTTTGCGGACTTTTTGTACTCTTCTGCATGGAGGACAGATGGCAGAGAGTGGAGAGATAAAATTGAGTATGTATTACATGCGAGCTCCCTAGATGAGTTTTTGGAGCTCTTGAGGCAGACAGTATATAACATGTTTGAACAAAAAGAAGTTGAGTCCACGCTTGGAATCGCCTCATCCAATGCGCCATACCGAAACACGCCAAAAGAACCTTATGAAACGTATGGAGGCGGAACACAGCGGACTCACCTCTAGCGTATCATCAGCGCTGCAGCCCGGCTGCGTTTGTAGCTTGCCTTCTTTAAAGTCTTGAATGAAGTTATCGCATTTAGAGTAACTACAACAAAAACAGAAAAGATGGACAGGCAATTGGACAAACAGTATTTTCTCAGTTAACCCCTTAAACGCTAAGAGTGATCACCATTAAACTTCTCCTCGTAATATCAATGCTTTGTAAAACAGAGTGGTCATGAGAATTACACACATGATCACACAAGATGAATTTGCTTGATACTTTATCAACTTCTCCCCACTACTGCTGTAGGAAATGAATCGAGGCAACAAATGAGAATTCAAATTTTGATTTTAGGGTTTAAAGGGTTAAACGTTTCAGAGTTCGCAGAACCGGCTCCAGTTTATTTAAGCTCGCTATTCTTCAACACAGAGATTTCCCTTTCTACTACTCAAGAACCGAAAATCTTGTTACCTCAAGTTTATTATACCACAACTAAATCTTAGAGTCTGAGGGCCTTGTTTACAACTTCCTCTTTTGCAGTTTTAGACCCAACCGTTTTATTTGGGACCAACAACGCGTTTAATGCGTTGCATTAACATGAAGTCAAAAGAAACAGTACGTTAAAAAACAAAATCATTGACATTGATAGAAAGGCCGTTAAGTCTCAATCACAAGTATTGACGTCGGTAAGGTGCCTGAAATTTACTTGGTGTCATTTCAAAAACTAGAGTATTGAAAAAGGAGCTTCGATTACCAGCCGCTGTTCGAGAAATGAGCCCGCGTTCCTGCCCGAACAGACTCAAAAACTAGAGTATTGAAAAGGGAGCTTCGATTACCAGCCGCTGTTCGGGAAATGAGCCCGCGTTCCTGCCCGAACAGACTCCTCTCCGGAAGGACCGAGAGAGCGGCCAAAAACTAGCCTATGGAGGAGGAAGAAGTGGACAAGTTTCCTACCCATTGCTTAGAAGTTGGTCCTTCGCTCGCAAAAGACCTTGACCGGGAGTGACGTCACCAATCCCAATTGAGAACCCTCGATTACCTAATAAATGACAAGAAAACACAAATAAGTGATTTATCTTCTCTATCCCTACGTTACCATTCAAGATAAAATCATACAAAGCCATGGTCAACAGAGAGCCTATGTAAAAAAGAGAATCAATCCTTTTTGAGGCATTCAGACAGAGAAGCGTCAAATTTGGAAGACTTCCAAGAAGCCTTCTATACGACGATCGAGGACGATTTACGCCAAACGAACGCTCGTTGGGGAGTAGCTTGAGACCACGAGTCAAAAAAGGTATGTATGGGCAGTTAACCTTGAACTTACTGTCCAAGAACAACAGCCTAAGAGTACCACCTCTTCCCCCACCCCCCCCCCCCCCCCCCCGCTTCCAAAAAAAACCAACTCCCCGCCCAACCCGGCCCGAAGAAGGAAAACCAGTGACCACAAAATGGGCTATTGCGTTACATTTGGCAAGCTCCCCCCCCCCCCCCCCCGGCTTAAGGGCAAATGGAATTCTTTATAAAAGTTGCAGTATTCTTCAGGGGGTAGACTCCGGCGTTCTCATAAAAAATAGCAGTCAAATTCGCAAAAATTAGTTCAGGATAACAGAAAATACACGTTTTCATTTTTACCCTGAAGAGATTTTTATGCTCTGGACCAGTAAGCAAGGCTTCCAGAAATAGAGTGAGATAAGCATACTTACTCAGGAAAAACGGACAAACCCTGGCAACTCTCCACATAGCATCTGCGGCTGCCTGCCAAAAAATTACAACAATAATAATGAAGACATCGAAAATGTCGAAACACCTTTAAAAAGACGAGTGTTTTGTGACCAGCAAGGTCGTATACCACTAACCTGACCTCCAAAGTCTCTGAGAAGAACATAGAAAATGCTGTTTTTTGATCCAGAACCAAGAACAGCTTTATCCAGTGCACCACACATTAGTTCACTGTTATGAATTACTACATCTGCGAAAAACCAACGGAGTGAAACTGTTTGAGCGATTGTTAATCTATTGTCGAAACGGTAAAACAAACTCGACTGAAATTCAGGCTTATCTCAGCTCGCGTAGATGTTTAAGTGGACCGATCACAAACGAAGCTCTCGTAGCCGGCTCAAAATGAGCGCGGAAAAATGAATGGGGCAGAGTAAAGATGATTTTGGCTCAATTTCTGATTGGATAGTCTATGGAAGTGTTGCGAAATTTGTCAGCATGAATTACAACGACACATGAACATTACGAACTGATCTTCGACACTTGATGAGGGCTAGGGTTTGAAACGTCAGCTTTTCAATCTTTTTACGATGGTAAATTGTATTTAATCAACTAAGGACCCATTTATACGGAGAAAAAATGTCCCGGGAAAGAGGATCACCCTCCCAGTCAACTTGACTGAGCTTTTATATGAGAAAAAAGGTAGCCCTTTGGCCCGACACAACAACAGCGTTCGTGCATGCTCGGATTAGGGACTTTAAGATCCAACAACGCGACGGTAATGAGAACGTCGCTTAAAAAGTGAATTTACGTTCTTTCAGTCTTTATCGCAATTATTCCTACCCACTTACTTTGTCGAATGTAGGCGAACCATCCTGGAGCTGAATTCCCAGGCACCATATCCGAGTACAGTAAGAGAAATAAAATTTCGTCGTTGCTTGTTTACGTCCTTGGTAAAACGCGAAATTAGGCATGTTCACGTCGTAGTCGTGCAAAAACGGGCGGAGAAATGTACAAAAAAGTGTGATGCACGTGCAAAGTTGTTGTTTTGCTAATCAAAGCTATTGGTTTTTTTTACGTTCTCGTTACCGTCCGCGTCGTTGGATCTTAAAGTCCCTATTGTCTCGCCTTGAACGAGCTGAGGCTGGTTGAGCCAAAGTGTTTACAGCTATTTTGAGAAAGGTTGCCAGAAAAAAAAATGAGCACGCGACAATCCAGAAAGGTAATATGGGATATTATCAATACACTGTTCCTGACACTGTAGCTGTCAACCCTACTTTTGTTGCTTTCCTTAAGCACTCGCAAACATACGTCCATTGCCGCTCGTGCCAATCTTTCAAATTTCTGATTGTCGCGTGCACTTTTTCCGACGACCTTTCTCGAAATAGCTGTATATGGAGAAAAGCTGGCCCGGCTAGGAGGGTTACCCTTCATCTAGCCGTGCCAACGTTTTGTTTTTCGTGTGAACGGTTCGTTACGTTTGGTAAGGAAATGTAGGAAGTAACACGGGTAAGCGGACAACCCTTTCACCTGGAACAAGTTTCCTCCATATAAACAGGATCTCAGTTGACAAAAAAGAATCAGGGTGGAACTTGCTTTGAACTTAAGAAATTTTAACTGTTTATAATACGGGTGTCTGACTAGTTATAAAAACGCAGCCGATAGAAGTTTACTTACATGAGTCGTTAATGCAAAGATCTTCTCCATTTGAATATTGTTTGCCTTTTGTGCGTAAGTTCATCTTGATTGGCATATCTTTGTTTGGTCTCAGCACAACATTGAAGACTTGCTTTCCAGTCCAGAGTTTTACAGGCTACAAAAAAAAAGAAAGAAAGAAAATGAACTAACGTTATGAGGCCCTCTTAGGAAAAATTCTAACAATTGAAATGGCTTTGAGACATATCGCAAATGAAATTGTAGCAAACAACCGCGACAAAATCATAAGCGAAGAACACAACGACAAATCAGACAATGATGAACTATCGACAGGGAATGGCTTCCTCTATACAAATACAACATTTTTACTACTGTTTACCACTGCAGGATCGTCGATAAAGGCTACATAGTTAAAGTTCAATGGAAAAATGATGTAAAATGCCAAGCAGCTGCGTGGCTGGCGCAAATAAGTAACTGCAAGTCGGCGCAGAAATTTTTCACGTGTGGTAGGGTTCATGGTATACAGAAGTTTGGACCCTTTTACTGGAAATCCCTGGGCCTGTCTCTGCTTTTCTAAATAAATGCGTACACCCGCCTCCCCCGCCCTCCCCCGCTCCATTTCCTAGAGCAGCTCCGGCAGTTGCAAGAGACTACAACTCACCTTGAGAATAACCGGGGGTGGGAGATCGATTCTTATATTAACATCTTTTCCAGCCAGAATGTAGGCCAGCAACTGAGTGATGTGACTCCGGTCAAGAAAAACGTCTTTCTGGGTCAGAAGATATGCCCCTGCAAAGTTACAAAATATGCCAAAGTGTCTAGTGTTGATAAGTGCGCGGACAGAACATGTGGGGCCAAAAAGAAAAGGGCTTATCATCAAGTAAATGGAAAGAATAGAGTACCTGTGATGAAATCTTGTATAGCCGCAATGAGAGGTTCACCATTGCGTGGCGTCACTAAATTAGATTTTACCTGCAAAGAAAAGAAATGAAGACGGACGCTTTTTAAATGTGGCGACCAAAAAGCACAGCGTGACACGAGCAAAATTGCGGTCGGCTTGAGGCTGTAACCAAAGGAAGTACTCGATAACTAATGGCGAGTTAGGTTATTTGCTGGTCAGGCGCTCTGACCATTGAGTCTCTTGACGTAAAAGTACTTACCCCTCCGACCAATCACAATACGAGCACATATTCAAATGAACCAATCACATCTCGAAGCAAATCCATGAACCAGAGACAAAGCGCGGGGAGATCGAGCGAACAAGTCATAGTTGGTTTTGGTTTAACCTCTGATTGGTTGAGAAAGTGGCGCGAGATTTTTTAGCTAATCACAGCACGTTTCCCAACTGTTTTGACAGGTGACTGTACTTACACCCATTAGAGTGAGTGCTTCAGCCTTGGCCTCTTCTGTTTGTGGAAGATGAAGATTCATTTCATCGCCATCGAAGTCTGCATTGTAAGGAGTACAGACGCACTCGTTGAAACGGAAGGTCCTATGAGGTCGAACAACAGCCTAGAATACCAAAAACCGCATAAATTGCAAGCAACTGGTTATCTTGTCATCCTAGAGTCTAAACCAACGGTTCTACCTCTATGCCATGGATAAAATCAAGCAACAACAACAACAGTTTACAAAGGTCATACAGTGTAACCCTTCAAAGTAATTCTAAAGCTCCTGAACGGTTCTTTCCTGTGACGCTGTCTAATATGTTGTATAAGCCGTGGAAGTAATCCTCAAATGTGACCATTCAAATTAATCCGCTTAAATATAATTTTGCTGTGGTGGCATTCGTTTTAAAATATTCCGATAAGGGAATTTTTAGTTTCCTCTGTTTCGTGAATACCATTATTTGGTACTCTCTCGTAAATCTTAAGCTCTGTTTCACATACTTAACCCTTTAAGCTCTAAGAGTGATCAGCATCAAATTTCTCCTTGTACTATCTATGCTTTGTAAAACAGAGTAGTCATGAGAATTAAGGACATGATAACACAAGATGATTTTGCTTGATATTTCATCCACTTCTCCCCACTACGTCTGTAGGAAATGAATAAGGGCAACAAATGAGAATTCAAATTTTGATCTTAGGGTTTAAAGGGTTAAAGGGGTAATGTCATGACGATATTGCTGTTTAGGTTAAAACTGAGCTTAAGTCATTACTCATTCCCTTTATCCAAACACAAAATACCCTGTTGAGTAATGAAGAAAAAAATTTTTCTCAGGGAGCACCGTGCACAATAATTGTTGTGGCGATATTTGCAGGCATAACGTTAGAACATGGAAAAGTTAGCCCAACTTTCTCAAGTTTCAATCCATGTCTATTCTTGCCATCCTTTGCAACAGACGACAGGAAACAAATTTACTGTACATAATCTTAAAAAATAAAATTGGACCATTATTTTTGGAATTCAATTGATGCAGAAAACGGTTTTCACCTTTTAAAAAGATAGCAAACAACACGACATGGCCCCTTTGGGTAAATTATAAGAAAAACTAAAAAATTGAACTTTTTCATGCACAGACCTGGTGAGCCATGATGCTGAGTTTGTGAAGAGAAGGTTGTCTGTTGAACAACACAACATCTCCATCCATCAAATGGCGCTCCACGATATCACCACACTGGAAGGGAAAAAAAACGATCTTGGGTCGGGTACAGACACTATACTTCATACGAGCCGAATCGAATTCGAATGTAGGCCGGCGAAATTGATGCAGACACCGATCTCTAGGCCCAGTTGTTCGAAGGCCGGTTATCGCTAACCCAGGGTTAAATTTAACCTCGGTTTCTTTTTCTTTTGTCCAGAAGCATTTTCCCGAATAATTTTCTCTATTCTTTTTAGAGCATCCACTCATCAAATTGTAGGCAAAAAGAATACAACTGAATTTACTTTTAAAGCTTTCATATCTGAATTAAAATTTCGCACTAACCCTGGGTTATCTTAACCCTGCTTTGAACAACCCGGCCCTCAAGCGAATTAAATTCAAAAGGGGCTAAAAGCGCGCATTTCGGTAAGCTAGATTATAAAAATTTATGCATTTGGTTCGCCTTTGTGAAGTTCGGTGTCTGAATCAACGCCTGTCCACATTCGTTCGCCGCACTTTACGAACTTAATATATGGAATTCGATTCAGATTCAGCTTATGAAAGTACATTGTCTGAACCGCCCGTTAGAGCGATTTTCGTATGACCTTGAAAAATGGTTTCGGCAAGTGTTCGTCATTTGTTTTATCAGCCAATGGATAAAAAGATCAAACCATGGACTCTTCGTTTTCCCGCCAAAGAAAACCCTAATATGGAGAAGTCATTGTTCGATTGGCCAATCGTGTTGCAGTATGACGTCAAAGCGAAGTATCGATTGATTTCTAGAAAGTTCTCGGGCATGAAGTTTTTTTCAAAAGCCACGCGCGTTTGTATCCGTTCGATAAACCAATCAAATCGCTCTATTTCCGCGCGTTTCATTTTGACGGTCAAACGCAAATCGCTCTTTTTACCTTTAAAAAGTATGGCAACGTCCACACGAATCCGGACATCTGGATTTGTGTGAACGGGGCCTTAAACCAGCGTAGAGAGCATTTTAAAAGAGATTGTGGTTTCAGAGAGCGGATTCACTTCACTGGTTTCGTGTGAACGAGTGCCGACTTTTTTTTTAATAGGGGCTTTCAAAAGTATCTGGATTGTTGCTGACGAGGCCTAAGGCATGAATCAGTGTTCTGGCCTGCCATTGTGTTGGTTAACATGCCAGATAGTCTTCAGGGTTCGAAAATACTCGGCAACTTGCCTCGAAAGAATTCACATTTAGAATTTAAACAATATAAGCAATACACGTAGTTTAAAAACTGGTACGAAGTAGTAACCAACGTACCTTTAGATCTTTCACTATTTGTTTTCTGTTTCCATACTTTAGAAACCTTGGAATGAAATGATGCAAAAAAAAACACACTTATGCGAAGCCAACAGGCATACACTTCCTTTTCTAAAATAACTGATTATGTGGTGCACGGTTTTGGGTTATAAAGAAGAACTTTAACTGACTCTAACATTTTACTTGCAGACAATGAAATCACTAGCCTGAAATTCATCTGATTCCTTCAAGTCGTTTTCTCCTCTGAGGGAGTAATAACGACTCGAAGTAATCGGATGAAATTCAGGCTATAGATGAAATCACTCACGATGAAATCCGAACACAAAAGTCAACGATCATTTCACTACAATGTTGAAAACAAGGGACCCCCTGGTTCATTTCGTTTTGAATACAGAATTAAACACTTTTTTTAAACTGTGATCATGGTATTAGATTTTGTTGGAAAAAAAATGTTGGTACTACCATAGTAGACCACTCATCGCCACTCTTTTCACTCTTAAAGTTTTCCGGTCCAAAAAGACAAGCTGTTCAAGATGCTAAATAGTGAAGATGTATACTCTATTTAAGCTTTCACCCTCTTAACCATACCCTGTTCAGCGGCACAGGCATATCAGTTTAGGTCAAATAAGGTAGTGCCCACCCCCCTCCCCTTTTCAAGGGTAAACATACTCACTTTCGTATGTTGGTTTGTCTTTGTTGAATGAAGTTTGCCCCTGGGTGTTTATCAGCACCATTCAGAATCAACTGCTTCATCAGGTTTATGTTGGCTTCTGTCACCTTTACAAAATTAAGTACATGATATTATTTTGTTAACTAACGTCAAACAATAAGAAAAACAATGTCCTCCCAGATCATTATACTTGAAGGATGTTCACAACTTATGGATAAATTCAAATTTGATAAAATTCTCCTACACAAGTTAAGCAAACTTACTCATGCAATCAGAATGATATTATTTTGTTTTATTCAATCAAACAATTTAGTGTCGCTCTTCGATGAGTATTGTGAGGTGTGTGCCATAAGAAGGTATTCAATGAAACATCGTCATTATTGTTTATTATTACTATTATTTACTTTATTGATTGATTGGTTTATTTTGTTTAGTGAATTTACAAAGAACAGACCTTTTCAGGATAAGTGAGAACTTTAGCCACAAGCTCTGGTACTGCAACCTGGATTCAAGCAGAAAACAAGAAGATTAATAATCAAATGCCACCCCTGAAACTTCATCTCTCAATCACTAAAGTATATAGTAGAAAAAATCATGAGTTAAAAGTAAGTAACTAATTAAGAAATAATGGAATGAGAGAGAAAAATGAACAACAAGGGAGATGACTTTCACTGAGAGAATAGAGGGTGGGATAGGAACTACAAGAGAGAAAGGAGGACAAGGAAGGGGTAGGAATTACAGAGTAGCGGCAGAGCAAGAAAGAGAGATACGACATAGCCTAGGTGCAAGCTCTCCAGGGTGCTCTGGCAGCAGGGTGGGAAAACGAAGGACTCAGAGCTTGCAACTACGTCTCTGGGATTTGAATTCCGCCTCCAATTACCCTGTTGTTCCCTGTTGACTGAGCTGTCAGATTTATGATAATCAGCGTGAAGCAGAAACGAGCGCAAATGTAAACAAACATTGAAAAATACGTGCCAAGGGTAATGACATCATTACTAATGTCATCTCCACCAATCAGCATGTCGCATCGAATTTTTCGATGCAGAAATTCAAATTCCTGAGACATAGTTGCAAGTTCTCCTTCGTTTTCCCACCCCGCCGCCAGAGTACCCTGAAAGAGCTTGCTTACAGGCTAGATGTGACACGAATTAGGTGACAAAGCTAGAAACTTAGGGAAGGCGTCAGGAACCAGGAGAGATGTACAAGAATCAGGACAGAAGCAGAAACTGGGAAAGGGTTCCCGTTCCAGTTGCAGGAAATGCAATTGCAAAGGTGTGTACAATTGCATATTATCAAACTGTAAGCTTGTTATTGTTAGTGTCATCTTGTAAGCTACAATCATGGACAAAAGTCTGGGACACTTCTGTGTTTCTGGGGCGTTTTCCAATTCACACAGGTCCAACCCCTCCCCTCACCCCACAAACAATGTTGGACGTGTGTATCCAGAATTTTTTCAGAGTTTCAACTTTGTATAGGGTGGGGGGAGGAGAACTCCAAGAAAATTCCGAAAAGATGCACTGTTTTAAGAGGGAATCAAGAAATGAGAGAAAAATATGAATATTGCAGTACTGTCCCACGGACTTGGATCGTAGTTATTTTTAGTGTCAAAGTGTCCATTTTTTTTTTGTCATATTCTAAAAATTTGTTATTATCAATACACATGTAAAACATGTATTATTATGAAATCTCAGCCAATTCTAAATCTAATTCTACTGTGCACTAACGGGCATGGCCTTCAGGAGGGAGGAATGTGTGATGAAGAATGTATTTGTGGGAGGGTATAACTGACCTGATCAATGTGAAGGTTTGGATCAGGAGAGATGACAGTGCGTCCAGAGTAGTCAACCCTCTTTCCAGACAAATTTCCTCTAAATCGACCCTGCTTTCCTTTCAGTCGCTGTACAAATCCTCTGGATCCTTTCTTGGGCTGATCATGCGAATAGAAAAACAAAATAAAAGTTACAAATCTTTGGTAAATATATAATCCAAAAAAGAAAGTCACAGATTTTTCACGACAATGCATGACGCAGAGATGTGCTGACACAATCAGTAAGATGTGGAGAGGATTAGTGATTGAGTCAATGGATCGTGATGAAATATTTTTCAACATTCGAAGAGAAATTTTGTATCTATGCCTAGCCAACTTACCTGCATACTCAGAGGAATCCCCGACATTTCACTGTTGATGTATAATGCACACTGAAGCTGAAGAAAGTCCCAGTCCTCCTGCAAAGTGATCAGTCAACAGATAATCATTAATTTATTACATACATTTATCATAATCACAGTACAACAGCAGGAAGATTGGCAATAGGGAGATTATACAAGCAAATGTATAACTTATTAGTACATTTTGTATCTTTCAAACTTTATCACAATATCTCTGGACAGCTGGCTTAACTGTCAAATGTAAGCAAATTTTACCTTTTTTAAATTAAATTGGCAGAAACTGCATCCAATTTTAATGAGAAAAGGGAAAACTTCTGCCCATAGAATTTCACATTAGGGAGTTTCATGTTGTGGTTGCAGAAGGACAACAAAGAAATGTGCCAAAGTGTGATCCACAAGAAGAGCTGTTGTTTTAATCATCAAACCTAAACGCATTGCTTTTTTGACAATTTCATAATAATTTTCATACATGTACACCGTACCTGACACTGTTTTAACTCCGTAATGATACTGCTAGACTACAAATGGCTATAACCCAAGTATTACTTAATAGGGGAGTTCCACACGACCACATAATTTTGGAACAGTCTCATTGGCCTAATCCTTTGAATATATAATATACAATAATGTATGCATTCATAAAAATAATTATGTGGAGATAATTATGTAGAATTTATACCAACCATTATCATCTGAATTTTGGCCCCTGTGGCTCTATGTTTGCTAATGACATCATTGAGGAAAATTATTTCTGTCAGCTTCATGGTCAGGTCATCTTCATTGCTAAAAAGATAAAAAAATTATGATGCCAGAAATAATTTTTAAAAAAACTTATTAGAAAAAGTCACAAAACAGGTACATGAAACGCTATCTGCTTACCATACCCATCACACTGGTAAGTCTCTAACATATAAGCAATGGAGAAAAATCATGGCGAGCTACAAACTTTGGCATTTGCTTGGTTAATATGTGACCAAATCATATATTCTACAAAATTTAGCTTACAACTTCATTAACTCAGAGGAGACTGATAGCAAATAAGAATTTTCGTAGTTACATGTCAGTAACTTAAGACAATCATTAGGGGTCAAAGAGTTGAAAAAGAAAGAGACTAACGTTCCACTTTGCAGGTCACTGACTACTGACGGCCGTATGCAGACTGGAGGGACTAGAAGACGTGTTACTATAAGGTTTTCTGGTCTTCCCAGCTCCGGCCTCATCAAAAGCAATGAGCAGTCCTGTTCAAAGAAAAGTATATGCCTGTAAGGTCAGCACGGGGTAGCACTTGGGCCACAGGGCCCTCAATTAAGGGGAGTTTCATGCAATTTTATTGTAGCCAAATACAACTATTATAGAAATGAGTTTTAAGGAATAATAAGCTAACTTTCATTGACAATATGACTGAAAAAATTGAGAAAGATAAAAAAGTTACACAGTCACCAACCTGGTCTGGTATTTGCTCAAACAAAGTTATAACTCGTAATGGGTTTAGCACTTCCTGTAAAAGGAGAAAAGATTTGGGATTAATCTTCTTCAAGAACAAGAATCTGAAATTTCAGATGTTTAGCCTCTATGATGGTGTGGAGGAACGGACAACAATATAATGAGGGTATGGTGGTGTTGCTGCTGCTGCTGCTGATGATGATGGTGACGATGATGATGATG
Source organism: Porites cylindrica (assembly GCA_964035525.1). Lineage (NCBI taxonomy): Eukaryota > Metazoa > Cnidaria > Anthozoa > Scleractinia > Poritidae > Porites > Porites cylindrica. Next base: position 29,953,397 of record OZ037781.1, on the reverse strand, counting down.
ACAATGATGAAAATGATTATGATGATGATAGGGGTGGTGGTGATGATGGTGATGACAAAGTTTGTGGTGGAAGATAAAGGTGGTGAATTCATGTTGATGAGGGTAATGGCAACGTAGTGACGACAACAGCCATGATACTGGCTGATGATGATGACAGTTGATATAAGTGGCAAATGCCGGCAATTATTGATGATGGCCAGTGATGGCCACGATGATAACAATGACTGGTACATGGTAGAGGTGTGACAATAAAAATCATGATGATGAAAGTGGTGGTGATGGTGATAGATACTGATAATGATGATGATGATGATGATGATGATGATGATGATGATGATGATGCATTGATGAGCACAGTGACAACAGGAAACATTGCTTCCTACCTGGGCTTTGTTCAGTAAGTTGTCCAGTTCTTTGTTATAATCAATGGCTGATTCAAATGATGCCTGAAATTCTGAGATGACAGGATCAACATATTTCCTGGTTGACTTGTACTTTTCATGAACAATTTTCATCATGCCACTCTTTCGGACAAAACCTGGCAAAGGAAAACAGATGAAATGTATTATCGAATGATCTCAAAGCATTCCTTAGTGTTGCCATCAGGAACTGATGAAGGGTCTTTTAAGAGTTGCTGTATAACCTTCATATTCTGTCGCAATTAAAGGAGTTAAAGACAATATAATCCATGTCCAACATTTTTTCTGGTTTTCCTGGCTAAAATAGCAACGTGTTCAGACATGACAATGCTGCATTACATAAATTGCTACCTATAAGGGAAGGCATTCACAGGATCCAAACTATAGTTTGACTGAAGCTCCTAGAATACAAAAAAAAATGACCAGTAAATATACTGATAAAAAATTGCTCCTGCTTAAAAAATGACCACATTCTATGATTTCACCCACATAGTCACAACTAAAAATGCTTTGTGAACAGCAACATTTGGCAATAGAATAATGAAGTAGTTTCTGTCAAGACTAAAGTAACAAATAGACGTAACAACATTGCAACTTCAGAGTCATACCATGCTTCACTCCACTCACCATTCAGGGCCTCACAGTAAGGACAGTGAGAGATCTTTTTACACTTTTCAACTATCTTTTTCTTGATTCCTTTCCTCATTAGTGAAGAGACAGCAGGCCGACTTAACTGATCCAAAAACTGTTTCTTCTCTTGGGGTGGTAAAAGAACCCGTGAACATGTCTGAAGAAGACAAGTCAATACAAAAAATGGTTACTACACACTGTAAAAGTAAGTTGCGTCATACGGCATATATAATTATTTTTATTAAGTACCATTTGTGTTTATTCATAAACAACTGCCCTCTGTGGCCTCTATACATTTTGTTAAAACACTTCACTTGACCAGGTACAGTGAATGAGATATAAAACAATGACTGCTTGGTCATGTGGCAACTGTTTTTATTTGCATCCAAAAGTAAACCTGCAATTAATGTTTTTCTTTTGTTAACAAGACAATGTCACAACAGATGTGGGTGGTTATATGTATACTTCATTACATAAATAAGCATTGAACAGTCCTGCAGATCATTCTTCGAAGAATCAAGCAAGGTAAAAATTATTGGAAAAGTGGGAGCCAATTGCCAAGGGATATTTTCTAGCTTCCTGTGCAACCTGGCAGCTGATAATTTTATCTTCCCATTTTACAAAACAATGTACTGTACCTCTTACATGCCTGTGGCATGCCTGATAGCCAGCTACTATATCCACATTTTGTTTGTGTTACATTAGAAAAAACATCACTGTGACTTCAAGTGAAAAAAACATAACGCTCAGCCAAGGCTGAAGTTTCATCATTTTTGGAGACCCAGGGGTGACATGGTCAGTCGGGTTGGGAAAAACGGTGGTGAACGCGTGAGAGATCTCCTGGGATGCTACTCTTAACAAACCAGTTCCACAATTCATTCAAATGCTTATCTTAAACCTTAAATGTAACACAAAATGATTGCATTGTAACCTGCATGAAGGTACAATTCTAATCAAAGTCCTATACTTACTTTACATATAGTTTGTAGAATTACAATGGTGGATCTAAAGAAGCCAACATGGAAAATTGGAAGTGCAAGATCTAAGTAACCATAGTGACCAACACAATCAGCCAATGGTTTGCCACATGTTTCACAGCTCCGGTCTTTGCTACTTGTACCCTGCAAAATACATTATTATATTTAATTTTAGAAGGATAGTATACTGAGTGCTTAAACCTTGCTGAACACTGGAACCCAAGTGAACTCTGAACAGTTGGTCTAGGCTTTTATAGCTAGACGCATGTCTGCTGGCATAGCCAGTAGAAAAGGCTGTACTACAAGACAGCTCAGCGTTGCATGTGCAAACTCTTAGCCATGAATAGTGCTTTGAAAATATTGGCCAATGCTGTGGCTTGTACTAGCCTGCTTAAGACAACAAGGCCGTAAAGTTCTACGCTAGAATACAATGCATCTTAGAGCTCGCTGACCTTGACAACCTGACTACACAATTGCTTTGTTCAAAAAGAACCACCATGAATGGGTTACTGATAACTGGCGTCACGTTCCATTAACTACATTTTACTGGCGTGACAGTAAAATTGCTTATAATCTACAAATCAAGGTTTGCAGGTCAAGACATCTCCTACCCACTCTCTACCTGTTAAATAACCTATACTTAATTATTTACTTAAGTATTTTCTACCTTTCCGTGGGTGCCTTCTTTTTTCTTGTCATGCCTTTATTTGATTATGCAGACTTTGTTTTGGGAGATAGACATAATGTAACCTTAATGTCTAGTTGGCAAATTTTGCAGAAAAAGGCTGCCAAATGAATTTAGACAGACCTATTTATTCATCTGCTATGCATGTGCTTGCCACTCTTAAGTTAGTACTGTACCATTAACAAAAAGGCATTTTCAGAGATGTATTTATTTGTACATAAGTGTTTAAATAGACTTGTTGAGCATGATATGAATTTCACAAGACACCAAGAACTACATCATTGATTATAACAACAGAACTAGACTAAATTTCAGACTTCCAAGTGTCCAAAAGAACTGGGACAAACAACGGACTGCATTTCATGCCATCGAGGATAAACTCCCTTGGCCAGACAATCATGGACACTCCGTGAATATCAATATTTTTAAGCATGTTCTTTTAGTTCTCTAATTCAATGATTTTAGTTGATATACTGGTTTTACTGGTTTTTATATACTTTAGCATTTAATTTTATAGTTGATTGTGTGTACTTTATTTTTTGATCTTTTGAAATCCTTTTTGAAAACCATACTTGTATAGGAAAAAGTTATCTAAGATTATTATTATTATTATTATCATTATTATTATTATTATTATTATTATAACCCCTGTCAACCTACAAAAAATAATCTTTATGGGGTTACTATCTAGTGACATCTCATAAGGAAAGACAATGGCAAATCAGTAGCAATAGGGTTAAGGATGCTAAATGCCAAGCTGTGAGTAGATTCTAGTAATATTGTTCACCAATGAGCAAGACTGAGACAGAAGATGTAATCATTAAGTTCACTACTGATACTAATATGGATCTCTGTGCCGATATTAACTCTACCTTAAAACTATAAATAAAATAAGCTATCATAAAACACAGAAGCTAAAACAGACCCAAATACATTACAGCTTGATAGGACCAAACAAAAACATCGCCTTTTCTTATAGATTTCTGCTGAGTTTCGCCTACCCCACAAAAATGCATCTTACATACTAGCCTGAGTATCAGGCATTCCTGGGGGAAAAGAGGAAAGGTGGAAGCAAAAAAGGGAGAGAGCTTCCCCATCCCCCCTCCCCCATCTAAAATCTCCTCTCCCCTAGCCCCTTAGGAAGACCTGATACTCAGGCTACTTACATACCATATGAGGATCCAACACCCCAAATGAAATGGGGGTACGGCCAGGATCCTGATTATACAGGTTTTTGCTGACACAGTGAATATGAGCATATTGGTGCATTTGCTCAGGTGAAAACAAACCAAAGTTGACATGGCTTCTGTAAATGGCAAGAATAAATTATTTTTTATGAAATCATTCAAAACATGACACTCGAAAAACTTAAATGAAACTAGTCTCTGAAACAATGAATTGCACGGCTGTATTTTGCCTTAGTCCTGGAGAGGGGGGAGGGGGAGGGGGAGGAGGTACTATGAAAGTAGGTATTTTTTTATGGGAGTTGGGGAGGCTCAATATGAGATGGAATTACTGGAAAAATTAATTTAACCAAAAAATCCTGATTGTCAAACCCATAAAAATCATTCAATCATCCCCATTTTGAAGCCAGACTTATGAACTTGACAGCTGCTTCAATGTCAACAAATTTAAGTTGCAGTTAGGAGAACGGCTTTGGTTTAGTGCAAAGGTGCAATTTTTTACAACAGCAGATTTCACTTCCATCCTTTCTCGTTACCCTCTCACGGGCATTGTATTTCGGTATTCAAGAATCTAGTTACACTCTTTACTGCTCAAGAAGTAACATCCAAAATCCAAAATATCCAAAATAAAAAACAGCTGTTTTTTCGAGCGTGCAGAAATCACAGAATGGGTTAAGAGTCTTAAGATCGTTTGGAAACTGGGATTTCTCCTTTTCCAAGAAAACTTAAATAAGAACATGAGTTTAAAACATAAGTAGGGAATTACACTATTCGAAGTAGTTTTAAGGAAAAGACAAACAGACTGGCTCTAAACTTATAAATTCCATACTGAGCATCTCATCTAGCGCGTGTAGCATACGACCCGCAAAAGAACACAGCCAGTAGTGAACGAACTAAACTGAAAACGCTTGTTAAAGTCTCACATCTTTTTCGTGACTCCAGACTCTCTGAACTGGTCTTTCACCATGGTGGAAAATACAAAATCTCCACGTTTTCACGATCTTGTCATGGCCATGCACTCGCACTGCTCCATTTATCTTCTATCGTTCTTTGTGACCCCGCGGTGACCAAGGTTTTTTTCCAGCGGCCTGTATCTCGTTACCAGTTTCCTCCATAGCTTTGTTGCCCGCCATCTTGAAAACGGAGAATACCTTGGTAACGAGAAGAAAACTCAACGAAAAAAACAAAATGGCGCGGAAGTTGTTGATATTGTTCATGCTGTTGTTATGGTCCTTTCCATCCGTATCCATCGACTTTTCGATCCCTTATGTGACTCCTCAGGATTGTCAGGCAAATCAGTACTTTCAATTCTCGTCGTTGCGCTGTATTGACTGTCAAACACCCGGTCAAAAACGTGCCGAAGACATGCTTTCATGCGTCTGCGAAACGGGATACAAGACAACGTCTTATAATGGTGGACCTACGGTTAACTGCGAAAAATGCGACTCCACGGGTTCATCAAACAGCACAAGTTCATTTGATGGCAGTTTCTGTATCAATTGTCCGGAAAACGTTGGTACCTGCCAGAGCTGTCCAGCCAATTTCTTCGCTTCTGACCGAAGCCAAGATGGCAGGCGATTGACGACAAGAAGGTGCATTTCTTGTGTGGGAGACACAATAGCGACAGGTGTGATTGAAAAACCAACCTGCCAGCGCTGTCATTCAAGCTTTTTCATCTTCAATGATACTTTTTGCTCAGATTGTAACAACGTGGATGGGTACACCACATCTGGAGGAATATGTTTTCGGGAGACGAGATTACTTACACAACCGCTTTCCGATGTTAATGACAAAGTAAAATACAGCGACAAAGAAATTTTGTCTTCTTTTTTCCAACAACATTTGAAAGCTGCTCAAATACTTTGCAGAGATAATTCCAATTTCACCGCGTGTCAGTTGTTGGGGAACCTGTGCGTGATGCTCGAATATACTCAGAGTGGTAATGATGCTTGCAAACTGTTTACAGAGCTGGTTGACATCAAAAATGCAGATGAAATTGTTAACGGTGATAATCGGGATTGGCCTGTCGTCATGCCGTGGTTATTTTATGAAAACTCAGTTGATGATGCACCTGAAGCCCTTGACAAGAAAGACATAATCAAAAAATTTCAATCAAGTGAGGAAATGAGCTTTATTTTTGCAGTTTTTGCTCTTAATGGTTCATTTATTGGCTTTGAAGAAGGCCTTGATGTTTTGCAGTTATGTAAAGACCGACCATCAAAAATGGCAGCGGCATTGAAGTTTGCTACCACATACAAATCAACTTGTTCAGTGGCAGTGAAAGACCTCATTAACCAACCAATGTTCCTTTATGACATGTACCTTGTGCTGGATCAAAAGCTCTACCCTGTTCCTTTACTTGTTGAGAACTACTTGTCAGGAAATGAAAAAGTGAATGAAGGAACTGACAGAACAAAATGGCAGTTAACGAGAAGGTTTTTCATTGTTGATAATCTAATTGGACGCTCTGACAACCAAGAGTTAAAATGGATTCGTTATCCAGAGAAGATTGAGCTTAGCATACGAGTGCGCTCAACTGATGGTGAGATCTACCCTCCAATGTTACGTGTCAGGTACAAAGCTTTGGATGTTCAAGACGAAGAGATAAAAAATGGGAACCAGGATGCCTCTTTTGCAGTCACTTATGAAATGGATACAAGCAAAATTGAGAAAGATACAGAGGTATTAATTTTCATGAGGGTCTGGAAGGATATTTTCGGGATTCGGGATTTGACCAAAATACGGTGCGGGAATTGGGAAAACGATAAATATATTGACGGGATCCGGGATTTGACTGTTCCCCGGGAACCAGGACTCGTCAAAAATTGGGCACGGGATACCCGTTGCCCCGGGCGAGCATGGTTTCTTCTTCTTCCAAGTGTAAATGTTCACTGGAAGGGTAAGTGTGCTGCTCACTAGTACATCACTAAAAATTAAAAAAATTCCTTTCGTGCTCTTTCTTCATACTGAGGTACAAAAAGCTATTTCTTTTTGCAGAAGCCTTTAAAAACACTCGTAAATTCAAAATATCAATCGAAAGGATCAACCTACATCTTACATTTATTAGCTTTTGTAGAAATTAGACTTTTTAATGTATTTTTGTGGGAAAGAAAAGCAGGATTCGGGAAACTGATGAAAAACATGCGGGATGCGGGATTCTCGCGAAAAAGGGGCGGGAATGCGGGATCAGGACCCCCCCTTCCAGACCCTCTTTCATATTTACGGTTTGTTAACTTATTCACTCCTGAGTATTTCACTGAAAAACTTTTGTTTGAAGGTAAAAGTTTTAAGCTAGTGGAGTCATTTTCGCAACATAACAGTACTAGTTGTGATGAATGGTTTTGTTTTGAAAGCTCATGGTTTTTGATGGACATTTAATGTCCAAATTTTGGTTCACTGTCACTTGTCATGATATGTCATGACATAGTATCTATCTGCTTTTTGTTTTTTTGTTTTTTTCGACGAAATTAATAAAAAAAATTCAAAAATAATTAGACTAAAAGAAATAAATATATATAAAAGTACATAAGATGTCAAGATGAATATGCTATGATATTATGACAGTTAGTCAGTTTTCATTTTGAAATGTATGAGAAAACGGGAACTGCAACTAATAAGTGCGCTATTTTCTCTAAAGCGGCAGCGGTCGCGGAAAACTGGAGAAGGCCATAGAAATAGTCACTGAAAGTCATGAAATTTGAAGAGCTTAAAAGAGTACAAACCCTGTACATTTGTACTTCTGTGGGGATATTTGAAGTGCCCTCGATATAAGGAAGGACCCAGGGACTGGCAAAATGTGTTTGCTGTAAGGAATTTCCGTTATATCGAGGTTTTTTTTCATATATTTGACTATGAAACTCATTCGTCATACCGAGGACTTCATTAATATAATAGAGGTCCGTTATATCTGGGTTCCACTGTATAAAGCAGTATACCTTCAAAGAAATATCACCATATTAATGCTTTGTACTGAATGTTAATTTTACCAGTTTTCTCTTTGTCTTTTACTCTCAACCTACAGATAGCCATTGGATGTCTCTCTGCTCTTGCAGCAATTCTGGCCTTGGTCAAGGTGTCTGCTTGGCGAAGACGTGAAGGCAAACTTGAGATAGATGGTTTCTCCTTTGTGAAATTTATTTTATTTAGCTTGGGCACATTCTCAACAATGCTGTTCTGGGTTGCCTTTGGAATGGCAGTATACTGGTTGATTTTCTTCAAACGCCAAAAGACAGTGTCCTTACTCCTGCCATCAGAAAGCCAGGAAAAATTGTTTCTTACACTGTTGTATGTGACCTTTGTGTTCAAGTTACTTGATGTTCTTCACATGTTGGCATCGCAGGTGTTTTTTGACATATTTTTTGTTGACTGGGAGCGTCCACAGGGGAGAGTCAACCAACCTTCTCAGGGAGGAGAGGGAGGGGCAATGGATGCACCAGTCAGCATCTGGAGAACTTTGTTCATTGCCAATGAGTGGAATGAGATACAAACAATGAGGAAAACCAACCCTGAATTACAGATATTCACAGTTTTGTTCTTTCTAAAGGTGGCTGGATTTGAGTTTTTGGCGACTACAGACCCTGTGGGCATTTTCTCTGCAAACTACACAACAGATTACATCGGGGAGTTCAGCAAAGTACTGCGATTTGCCATTCTTTCAATCCTGTTCCTGGTTATAGAGGCTGTACAATGGTTCTTTTTTGCATTCATCTATGAGCGTTTTGTGGGGGATGCACTTGGTGACTTCATTGACTTATGCTCAATGAGCAACGTGAGCATCTTCATATTGGAGGTAAGCAATAAATGCTTATTAACTGGTCCTGAGGGAAAAAAATTACAGTCAAACCTCCATGCACGACCATCTCTAGTAAGCAACCACATCCCATAAGCGACCACCTATCCAAAATTTTCCACTTTTATTTTCTCGGGCTCTCATAAGAAATGTTTTTTGGTGCTAAAATATTACCTATAACTAATTACATCTACAGCCCTTGAAAAATGTCTAAAAGAATGCGATATTGTTCAAATTACTCTGGTACAAGGTTTTTGTCCGCTGAAAATTAACATTACTCAATTTCCTGATGGATTTCATGTTTTAATAATGTTTTGTCTTGATTGAACTCAGTCGATGTGCAATCTTAAGTTTGTATACGTAATAGCATGATTTGTAGTGATATTTGGTATAAATACCTTGAGTGATATTTCGAAATTGTTATGCGTAATTTCACGAACCATTAGGCGAGTGAAATTTTAGACAATTTTGAAATATCCCGAGCGGTATTTATGCCAAATATCACTGCAAATCATGCTATTATTTGTTTATACCACTACCCGCAAAAGGTTGTTATTTTCACATGTAGGTATTTCAAATTAAGCTGAAATGCCACTGCTCTAAGCCAATCAAATTTCAGAAATTTCTCATGTAGTGGTATAATGTGTTGATTCTCCTACAGACATGATAATTTCATTTATCTTTTGCAGAATAATAGGTATGGGTATTACATTCATGGACGATCTGTTCATGGTCGGGCAGACACCAACATGTGGCAGATGAATGAGCAGTTGAAGCGAGAAGAAGAAGACCTGTGTGGAAAGAGAGGACTTGAACCCAACACTGAGCGACAGACCTTTGAAATGGAGGTACCGGTTACATTCCGTGAGCAGTACGATGATGTTGTAAGGCCCTTACGTCAGGGTGATGTACAGCTGCAGAGGAGGAACATACCTAATAATCCCAGTGGTAAGTTTAAGGTTATTTAAGAGTTTCTATTTCCCAGTTGCCCCAGGCCTTTTCACAGGCTACCCAAGCCTCTGTTTCAAGGAAAGGCTAAGGCTACAATCCTCGTCACAAATCTTGAAACATTTGTGTGATTTTTCCCTCCCCAATGTTGATTTGGGTTTGCAGTCATTTCAGTGCTCCGAAATACGCTCGGCTCAACATTGGGAAAGGAGAGCGGCACATTTGAGTGAGAACAAAGGTGTGAAGCGTGAATGTAAGAAATTTGGAGAAAATTCAAGACAGATGCTCCTGTTTCAACGATTTGTGACGAGTATTGCAATCCTCGTCGCAAATCTTGAAACACTTGTGTGATTTTTCCCTCCCAAATGTTGATTTGGGTTTGCAGTCATTTCAGTGCTTCAAAATACGCTCGGCTCAACATGAGGGAAAGAGAGCAGCACATCTGGGTGAGAGCAAAGGTGTGAAGCGTGAATGTAAGAAATTTGGAGAAAATTCAAGACAAATGCTCCTGTTTCAACGATTTGTGACGAGTGTTGTAGGTCCACACTGTACTGGACAGCCAGTATAGTGTGAACACCTATCCGACAGGTGACTCTTAGCCTACGTAGCAGGCATCGAAAGGGGTAGGGGATAGGAAGGAAGGGAAAAAGGGACGGGGGTTTAGGGGATAGGGTTAGCTTTTCTCCCTCCCCCTCCCCCTCCCCTTTTTGCGCCTGCCACGCAGGCTATGACCCCGGGGGGGGGGGGGGGGGTACTGCCATATATGGGCTATATGGGTATGTGCCGCTGTGAAGGATATGGTTTTCAAGCAGTTTACTCTAGGATAGGGTATATAAATCAGAGCGTTTGGGTCTAGAATAGGGTATCATTTTTCAGGAAACTGATCAGTTGGTTAACGATTTTATCTAGACTAGGGAAACAGCTACTCTAGGATAGGGGGGATTTTGGGAGTTTACTCTAGTATAGGGTAGCAAAATTCAGCTGAACTAGCTCTGGTATAGGTGAAGGGTTCCAGGGTCCCAGCGGCACATCCGCACCCAGAAATTCCTAAAGTGCCCCCCCCCCCCCCGGGGCTATGACTCTCCACTCTAGGGATGGGCGCGGAACAACTTTGCTCCGTTACAGAAATCGCGTGGAAATCACTGTTCTTATATGTGAACAGAAGCCCTATGTGGTATGCAGTGTTCGCAAATACGCCAAAATTGTTCAGATGACTCCACCCAGCAGGGGCACCCAACGACAATTTTCGGAAAATATCTGTTCGGAAAACGATTTGAGATCTAGAATTTTCGGAACATTTTTTCTAAAATTTCTTGCTTGTCTGCCTCTCCTAGGATTTTCGAACATCTAAAAAGTGGTATAATTGCCCATTTTTAACGGATTTTTACCTAAAAAAGGTCACCTACAATTTTCGGAAGCCTTTTTTCTGGCTGAAATTTTCGAAAAGGTAAGTTTCGATGCCTATAATTTTCGAATCACTAGACTTTTAGCTTGGAAATCCGAACAGATGAAAAATTTTTAGGGGATAAAAATATGCCTATACCTACCGTTTTAA
>OZ037781.1:29927210-29937210 GCA_964035525.1 Porites cylindrica | reverse complement strand
TAGAACCACCGTATAGCGTAAAAAAAAACGGTGAATAAACAGTACGACAGAAAAGTATTGCTCAGTAAATTTTATTTCAAAGGTCACATGTTAGGCTTTCATCCACCGATAAAATAAGAACCACTTTGTACAATGAGTAAACGGTATAACCGTCAAGTTAACAAAAATAGTCCGAGGTTGTCTGCCATTTAGCTTTTTGGTTTACTATTTATCCCTATGGTTGTAAAAACCTCTAACAAATGTATTGCAGTGAAGGCAGGTCAAACATACCTTACCTGGGTAGCATGAATTTTTGTTTAATTTTTCTCATCGGTAATTTAGGCCACTGCCTGATTCGCGTTGTCATTAAACAAAACCATGTTGCGTTAACATTTTTTAAATATCTATTTAACTGTTTGTGAATTTATTTGCTGCTAGTGTGTCTCCTTCAAAAAAATCAAACTTTCCCCAGAAAAAAAAATGACTGAGGCAAGTGCTTCGGTTTGCCTCATACTGGCTACGGCCCTGAACTGAATCGCGTGTATTCACGACTCATTACACATGCAATAATGCAGAAATGAATCTGAAATCTACAACTACCAACGGATTCAACTTTCGAATAATAAACTCATCAATGAAATCTTGAGGGGTACGCTTGACCTGGCTTGACTGTAACAACTTTGAAAAAACAACGTTAACTTTTGTAATGCACAAGACATAACCTCCGTCATCAGCAGTCGCAGAGGTAAATGAAATACCTTTATTTAAGTGTTCGTACGTTATGTATGATGAACTATTTATTTAAGTACGTATGCAAAAACTCTGGCTACGGCCTTGGGATGTAGTTTTAAGTCGATACAATCCGTAGTTCATTATTCTTGCCTTTGTGGATTGCTACAACTTGAAGATAGCTTTTCTACGGTTTCCATTTGCGATGATGGAAGTTTCTATCCAAACGTGGAGAAAAACTCGACGTAAGTTTAAGACGGCTTCTTGTATATTCATCTTTGCGCAGTATGGAGTTTTGAAAGCTATTTATCATACACAGCTGTCCAAGTTATACGCGCTAAGAAAGATGTCTTTGAAATTTAAACTTAAGCTATGTTTTTGATTGCTGTGAATAAAGAAGTTTTAATCATCTGCGACTCGCTTTTCACAAAGTCAGAGTGAAAAAGTACATTGTATATTGATACTGTTAGGAAAGAACTGATGTTGATCACTCTTGGAACAATGGGGTTTATGCGGGCACGTAGTTTCTCAAACTTGGGCGGTACTGACCCTAAAAAATCCAGTTAATTTTTTTGGCTCCCTTGAATGTATCGACTAACGATAACTCGAACCTTCTAGGGAAATCGAAAAAAGTTCGAGTTATCGGGAGTTCAAAACAAATAACCGGAAATAAGCAAATGGATGGGGAAGGAATGCAATTAAGCAGCAAAGCTTGATTAATATACAAGTATGGGCACTGAATTTGAACTGGAGTGACAACAAAGTAAGACAAAGAATTGACACACTTGTTTTGAAATAAATTCAATATTTCTGAGTTTAGCGCACGGCTTTTTATCTCGACTTGTCACGCGCTTATAACATGGTTCGAGTTATGGAGGGTAGAGGGAACCAAAGTTACTTCGCGTTAGCGGGAGGTTCGAGTTATCGAGGGTTTGAGTTACCGACGATAAAATTATAGTAAATGTTTAAAGGATATCCAGGGGAAATCGACTTCGGTTCGAGTTAGCGAGGGTTCGAGTTATCGGGAATCAACTGTAATCCACATCCGAAAACATTTATGAATGCTGAAAAATTCTCCTCTACCGAACGAAGTCGTATGTGAATTAGTTGCTGATGTCCTCATATCGAATAGACTGGTCATCATGTTACCGAAATGCATATTAAATAAATTCACGCACTTGTCCGGATTACTTAAGGAAGGCAAAGGGCGAAACATCTTATGACCTGTACTTAAGAATTAAGTTAATTTTAAAAAAACATAGCTAAGGAGGTCTGTACAGACAGAGCAAGTGTTTTCTTCCGTTTTGTTTTGTTTTTCTTAGTTTGCAAACTTCCTATCTTATTGGCTAGGCTCTATTATTGACGTCGATTTGTGGCCTCTGCCTGGAACATGAGCTCTTGTGATTCCCCCACCTTGAAGATCTTTGATCTGAAAATGATTTCAGAAACCACTAATTCCCCTGAGGCATGATCTAAGATGCGTCCCGTGGTATTCTCTACAACGACCTTTATTCTTTTCGCATAAAATTGTTTCCCACAGAAAAGTTTTGTTCTTTAGCTTTCATCACGTAACAGTACACTACTTGAAACCTGGTGCCTTTCCGGAAAAGTGCATAAACCAAACCTATATAGCCTCTGAGAGCAACAGCATTAGCCCCATCAAGATGACAGAGACTTCGATTGTAAAGGAGATCACATTCTTTCGATTGGACGAAGACTTCATTAGATTTCAGGTCAGTTAAAAGTTAATTGGGGTGGAAACCGTCTTAGTCCCCTTTCTTTCGCGCTACATTGTAAACTGTAAATTGTATAAAATGGCGGTTCTTATGCTAGCGAAGATGAAGTGGTCTAGACGTATTTAACGTAAAACGTTTCAGACATCATATCAATTCGTCTTTGGCCCCGGTAGTTCAAACGTTGGATAGTACTACCGTATTTATTCGGTTAACCGCCCTGGGCGCTTATTAAATTTTTGGACCTTGAGAGTTGGCGCCTATTCGAGGTGGGCGTTTATTCGAGGCTGGGCGCTTATTAAATTTTCACCATTCTCAGCAAGTGTAGTAGTATTTTACAACAAAACAGTAAATGGAACTAAAAAAAAACGAAGATGTAGCAAAGCAAGTTTTCTATAAAATACTCTGAAGAAAACTCCGTCTTCGGGAGGGTCTCTTATTATCTCTTATTGGAATTTTTGTGGGAGAGAGTGGGGTGGGGTGGGCGCTTATTCGAGGCTGGGCGCTTATTAACTTTTTCTGCCTTTAGCATGGGCGCTTATTCGAGGTGGACGCTAATTCGAGGTTGGGCGCTTATTCGAATAAATACGGTATCCACCGGATAAATCACTATCCAACGGATAAGATAAGTATAAAGGGAAACCACCTGCGCTATCCACTGAATAGAGATTTATCCTGTTGATAGACTTAAACAAGTTTTGAACAACTATGGCCTGGAGGCCAGCACATTGACAACGCCTAGCTAAGAACCAACAACGGAATTTAATGAGAGCTAGGCATTTAATTTCAATCGTTTAGTAATCCGCTTGTTTCGGGAAAGCTGGGGTCAAACGGACACACAGCGAATAAAAACCTGCGAAAAACGCCGTCTCTTAATGCTCCGCGTCGTTCACGGAACGTTGCCAGCATCTGTGATTTTCTTAGAACAGGATGTTTGATAGGATCTCTGTGTTTCAAAGAATAAACTAAGATTACAAGCAGCTCTCTGTTGAGTACTTTATTATTTTGTTTCTTGTACTTAGGATACCGTGGGAAACGCAGTGAATCATCTGAAGGAACTTGCATGTAAAGCTCTAGACGATTCACCGGAAACACCCGAAAAGCCCGCGGAGATCGCTCGAATAATCTTCGCCGATCCCATTATTAGCGACTTCCTCATTCGAACTTCGCGCCTGGCCGTGTTTTCTAAAGAGTTGGCCAAATCCTTCAGAAGCAATCTTGATGCACTTGCAGCAGTCAAGCAACTCAAATTTTTCTACAACTTACCAACTGTCGCTGTGCTCCAGCAACTTGCGAATCTTGTCGCTGGGTAAGTAATAATTCAAAATTCCAAGGACGTTAACACGCTCGTCACTAATTTACTCTCTAGCGTCACATGTGCCTTACACGCATCTACACGGGGCATATTATCACGTAGAATGAACATTACATGCAGTCGAGTCTTTTGTAGCCTGTCCCAGGCTCCGAGATAGTCGAGTCCGCTGAATTGAGAAAGCGCGAACACGAAAATAAAACGGGAGGAAACTGGGGAGAGAAGGGGCGGCTCTCTCCTTCCCTTTTCCTTTTTCCCGCCCCGTCAACCTTTCGCGTGCCTTTTTCTTTGGCGTCTTCCCCACTATCTGAGAACCTGGAACAGGCCGTCTTTTGTGGGGCGCGTGACGAACCCCTAAGAACGTTTGCGTGGGAGGCTACTGAGATGTTCCAAATTCATCGATTTCACTGGGATTAACTTTGATTTTTTGGATGAGAGGTCACATGTCGCACATGTAGGATCAATTGTACTATATTTTCTTCAGGGGCACCCAACGGCAATTTTCGGGAAAATATCTGTTCGGAAGACGATTTGAGATCTAGAATTTTCGGAGCATTTGTTGTAAAATTTTTTGCTTGCCTGCCTCTCCTAGGATTTTCGAACATCTACAAAATGATATAATTACCCATTTTTAACGGATTTTGACCCTAAAAAAGGCCACCTAGAATTTTCGGGAGCCTTTTCCTGGCTGAAATTTTCGAGAAGATAAGTTTTTATCCCTATAATTTTCGGATCACTAGACTTTCAGCTACGAAATCCGAACAGATGAAAAGTTTTTAGGGGATAAAAATATGCCTATATCTACCGTTTGAATACTAAAATACGTTGAACAATGCTATGTTAAGTGGTTTTGAACTATATTCTCGTTGGGTGCCCCTGTTTTCTTCTCCTTTTTCTCATCACAGAACGGATGCTGTAGAGGCAACGCAGAAATGGAACAACATAGTTGAGAGGATTGCAGAATGCAAACTTGGATTTATGCCTATGCGTATCCTACTTCAAGAAATAAACGCACCGCCATGCTATGAGGACAATGCAGAGTACCTAAAGGACGATGAACCCCATGCGGTTTACCCCACGTCCATTTATCGTACTTCTCACAGTTATGTGTTGGCCAAACCAGACGCTTCCGTCATCGAAGGTATCATGGGATTGACCCTGACAACGTCCATTAAGATCGTCTACGGCTTGCTGAGTCCCGAGAATCACGAGCTTAAAAAAATTTATCAGCCTTTCGGGAGGTACGTCAACCTATCGTTCAAGAAAATTCCCAAGGCTTCGGTTTTAATTTGAGCCAGTATCAGCCTGATGAATGCAACTTTTTTAGTCTTGAGAATTCTCTCCATGATGCTCAACCTCACAGTGAGCTTCATGCATTCAATAATTGCTTATTATTAGAAACATACCGGTTTCTATTACACATGTTTCAAATAATTAATATACTGTTTTCATCTTCTGGTGCTTGGCTGTTGTTGACAACAAAGTGGAGAAACTTTATGGCGAGGCTATTCAAGCTTACTTTGATCAACATAATATCGAGCTGAAGAAGCTTATTTTCTCTGGTAACGAGACCGATAAACACATTTCAGTAGTGGAAAAAATCTTGGTTGCATTAAAGAAGAACCGTGCATCCAGAAATCAGCCGGTGTTGGTTGTGGGTGGTGGCGTCATAGCAGACGTTACCGGCTGTGCAACGGCGCTGTATCACCGAAACACGCCTTACGTGATGGTCTGTACAAGCGTCGTAACTGGTATAGATGCTGGGCCTTCTCCGCGCAGGGGATGTGATGGGTTTGGGTTCAAGAATCTGTTCGGTGCATACCACCCACCTGTGATTACCTTCACCGACAGATCCTTCTTCAAGACCCTCCACCGTGGCTGGGTGCGTCATGGGATCGCTGAAATCATCAAAATGGCAGTGATTCGAGACGAAAGCCTTTTCTGCCTAGTGGAGCAGAACTCGTCTGATCTTCTGTGGACGAAGTTTGGTACCGACATGGCTGAATTTGATGGTGATCACGAAGCTTTTGGAAAGCTGTGCGATCTTGTGATTAGTAAATCTCTTGAAGGGTTAGTGTTTTTTTTGGAAAATTATCGCCCTATTTTTTTCAGTTCTTTTGCGTTTTAAGAGTGTCTATCGAGAATAACTGCTCGCCCTATGTGAGGGAATCTGGATTCAGAATCCAGGAAAGTTTTGCTTGGGAAATCCGGAATTCCAAAAGCGTTTTGAATCCGGAATCCAAGTTCCACTGACAAAGAATCCTGGAATCACGTTGGTTACCCTGTGGTGCAGAGAGACGGGTGGACGGACGTACGGTCACGTGACTACCAAAGAGGGCTCGGGACATGCGCGTGGAGCTCCGCTGTTAATAGGCCATTTTACAGTTATGGATGGAAGCGAAGCTGGAGTTGACCTTGTTTTTATACAAACCTTCCTGCTTCATTATCCAAATGAAGTTATTCTTATGCTAACTAGTATTTTTCCAGGACAACTTCCATAACAAAACAAAGGAGGTTTGTATCAGAACAAGGTCGCCGTCAGCTTCACATTCACTCGAAGGCTAGGCTACCAAGTCCACAACTGCAAAATGGTCTATTGAGGGCACCGTCAGTTTTTACGTCTCCTACTTGAGACGGGCCCGCTATTTTAAGTGGTCATTGGAGCCACGTGAAGGTCTAGCCATTGCACGGCAAAGACAGTAGCTTTATTTCCCAGATTACTGGTCCGGCCTCGCGGGGGTTCGGCCCGCTACCTCCCGCTCTGCTGTCAAGGGCAGCCTCCTCCTCAGGCGCTTCGTTTTTCGCATGGCAGAGGCGAGCGCGAAACGAGTGACTGGTGATGAACCGCAAGGGACCATGGGAAGGGTACAGGTTGTATCCTTCCCGCCTTCCTTTGCGCGCACATTTTCATCAAAAGAGAGACGTCTGGGTACGAGGCAGTGTCAAGGGCTCTACCAACTCAGCTAGATCTGACGCGAGTACTTTCTTTTTCTTCTGTATATTTGTCAATTTTGGTTTGTTTGTTTCTTTCCTTTTCAGTTATGTGAGATCTGAGTATGGTAGTCTATGGGAAACACATCAGTGTCGACCACATGCCTACGGCCATACATGGACCCCAGGATACGAGCTTCCATCTGGCATGCTCCATGGTCACGCTGTATCGACTGGAATGGGCTTTGGGGCCTACCTTTCTTTCTGCGAGGGTTGGACCACTAGAGGTGAACTTGATCGCATCCTTTCGCTGCTGAGTAATCTTGAATTGTCTTTATGGCACCCAATCATGGAAGATGTCGATCGTCTCTACAGTGCCCAAGAGAAAGTAATTGAGAAGCGTGGAGGTAATCTTGCAGCCCCTGTTCCCAAGGGAATTGGTAAATGCGGATACATCAACCACATGCCTCACGACCTTCTGGCAATGCGCCTTCAAGAGTACCACGAGATCTGTCAAGTGTACCCTAGAGGAGGCCTAGGAGTGGAGGTACACTGTAAGGATGTCGGTTTAGAGGACCCGGCAACGATGGGCCTCGTGAATCAGGAGCTCCCTGGAGATGTCAATGGGCACGAAAATGGTTGCCATGAGAACGAGAAAGAAAAGGGAGAAACCAACCAGGCCAACACAAGCAAGGCATGTTAGTCTAATATACATGTACTTCATATGTATCAAATCACTTCTTTTTTTGGCAATTACTATTTTAGTTACTAAGAGGATGTCATCTATTTGACAGGATCATTATTTACTTCTGATTTCGAATGAAAATAAACTGTTAATCAGTTTACAGAAAGACGACAATAACGTTTCAAAGAAAAAAAATATAGAATAGAATGCACAGCTGAGATGGGTTTTTAGGCGTCGTTCACAAGTGTCTGGATATTTTTGAAAACGAAGATATGGATGTACTGTAGGTATGTCGTCGAATAAAGAATCAAAGGTACGGCTGCGATGGTTTTTTGGCCTCGTTGACAGTATCCGGATATTTTTGAAAACGGACAATTTTTCCCTGCGTTTTCGAAAAAAATACGCGTCCACACGCAAGGTATTCTAATCGCTTTGGCCTGTCCACACGAAAAAGCTGAAACGATGGATACGATAGCATGCCTTACGGGGCACGCGTTGTTTGATTTATGATATCGCATTCAAGATTAGCCCGTCCAAACGAAAACGATAAGCCAAAGTTTTCAAAATTCCTCGCTTTGAGGGCCGTTTCTCGAAACACCCGACAATTAACGGACCCGAAAAGGTGTTGTTGTTTACATTCAAGATAGAGGTTTAAAAATTTGTTAGACAACATCATAAAGCATCAGTTAACAAAACAAAATGCACTGGTTTGCTGTCTAGAACCAGGGGCCCGTTTCTCGAACGTCCCGGTAACTTTTCGGGCCCGAAATCAAATATTCAAATCGAAATATAAAGAATAAGAGCCCAGGTCCTGGCTAGCAGACTACTCCATTTTGTTTCATTAACTGATAGTTTTATCATGTTAGATGCAAAACTATTGAACTTCGATCTTTAATGTAAACGGAGACAGCTTACCGGGCCCGTTAATTATCGGGACTTTCGAGAAACGGGCCCCAGCGCTCTTATCAGTTTTCATTTTGATTTGAATGTTTCATTTCGGGCCCGGCCGAAAAGTTAGCGGGACTTTCGAGAAACGGGCCCCTGGAAAGCGTATTTGAAAAGATGCATTTTCGGTGACCGTTTTCACTGTAGCTTTAAGCAACCACGACGACGACGACAACTCCAGAAAACAATAGGTTTAATGATCTTTAATGATCAAAACAATAGCTCTGCAGGTGCATCACGCTTTTTAGTACATTTCTTTAACGTCCACTGCACGACTACGAAGTGAAACCTCCTAATTTGACTTTTTATGGAGGACGTGGACATACGACGACGAATTTTTCCTTAATTTCTCTTTCAATTTGAATAAAATCCTTAACAATTCAACTCCAGGAAAAGTCGCCCGCATTTGACATATTGAGCTGGTCCAAATAGACGCGATTAAGTTTGAAAGGATGCAAATTCATTTTTTTAGCGACGTTTTCACTGCCGTCGTCGTCGCGGTCCGTAAGGTCCCTACTATGTAGGCCAAATAAAAGAAAACAAATCTCCGTTTTCAAACAAGAACGGGTGCTGAGCGAAAACTCACGAAAGAGTCACGTTTCGTTTTAGAAATGACCGGTACGGCTCACCAGTTCTGACTTCTGGTAAGCGCCAGGCTTAGTTTCTGAAAGGCAGTAAATGACTCAATTGATATTAAAAGGGGGTTTGCTACACAAGAACCTAGCGGTTTTTTTAGAACAAACAACCCAACTTAGGGAAAGGGCTCACACGGGGTATCTTACCTCGTCTCAAGCTTGAGACGATTGCGGTGGATTTGTCCACGATCATTTTCAAAGCGGATAAGCTGCCACAACTTGTTCATAGACCCTCTATTTCCCCTTTAGAGATCGTCGAGGACGTGTTTGAAAATAAAACCACCGGGGATTTATTGACCGCAAGAGCGCAAGTAGCAAGGGTGGAGAGAAGCGACGACCTAGACTACGAGTAGTCCACCCTCTTCCATTAGGGATAGTAGAGCGACCGAAACGCGAACTCGCGTGAAAATCACCCCACGCGAGAAAGGCGCCGTCGCTCTACTTACTATCCCTGAGGGAAAATGAGGGACTACTCGTATTCTACGACGACCGAAAATACGTCAGCGTCCGCAGGCTAGAGCGCGAGCGAAGCCAACCTCGTTCCCTGGGTTCTCTCATACCCGATACCCGTCGCTGCGTGTAAGACAGAACTCTCGGAACGAGGTTGAAGCGTAACTCGCGCGCTGTTAAATTCCCCCAAAAAAGTGAGAACGCCTGTGGACGGGCTTGAGCTACCAAGGACGTCAGATTCTTCAACACAGCAGAATGACCTTTTTTCACGAGATCTTTAATTAAAATTAGCAGCATAACCTGCCACCTTTTCTTTTAATAAAATCATAAATAAAATGTCCACCTACTTTGCATAATTTGATACAGTTCAAGTCCTTATACGCAACAGGGGCTTTATAGACGTACACATAAAATGTCTTCTAATTACTTCACAAAACATTATTACTTTTCATGGTTTATAATACATGAGCGGCAATGAAACTATTTACGAACTACCTAATAGTTTAAGACCAGAACTTATTAAAAGGATTGCTACCACAGCCAACTTACATTGAATTTTCTTCCCAACTTGGCAGCAGTTTGAGAATATTCATAACTGAAA
>OZ037781.1:29904710-29922210 GCA_964035525.1 Porites cylindrica | reverse complement strand
TTGTTTTTCACAAGAAAGTCACATGTTGCTTGGTAACTGAAAACAAATTAATGGCAGGAAACTCTGCTTAATCAAACAATGCATCAGTAGAAGTTACAACATTCTTCTGAGTGCTAGAAAGAAAGAAACGTTTTGTGTTATCTGTTTTAGAATAGGCACAGGTTACCAAATAATGCAGGGATTTAGTACATAAACAACAGCAACAAGTTTATTTCAAGTTAAGACAATATAACTCACAAAGCTTGTGCCTGCAATTAGCGAGGGCTATTTGAGGCAGGCACCAGAGAGAAAAAGAAAATTCTATAATAAGTATTATGTTGTGGTCCAATTTTATCCTTGGTTTAAATTTTATTTTCCTTTGTTTTGGGGCATGGAAATGTATGATAATGAGTTTGAAACAAAGGAGAATGAAATTTAAAACAAGGATAAAACTGAATCACAACATATACATTAAATGAGTAACCCTAGAAGCAATCTAGTTTGTTATAGCAACATCTCGCTATAATACCTGTAGAAATATGAGCAGCCTCTGACGGTGTTATGACTGAAATGTTCAGCATTTTTTTCATTGCCATAATCCTCTAGCGGATCAGACCAAAGCAAGTCACACATTGGACCAAATGCAGGTGGCTCTGTGAATCGGTCAATCTGATAAATACATGGACAGAAAAAACAAAACAGTTTAGCCACTGGATAAAATAGGTCTCAAGAGAAAACAGGTGTTTACAGTTTTTGTTATGTCTTGCAATTTTATCAGCTTGCTATGTCATATAAGCATGAAACGTAAACTGTTTTGGGTAAAAAAACATTTTCGACAACAAGGTTATGCTCATTTACCTGATGCATTAAGTTACACTTCACCTACATGTCATATAGCACCCTGATGACTAGGGGTGTAGAGAGAATTAAGTGTGACTTCTTGCATCAAGAAAAATAATTTTTTCAACGCAACTGGTCACACTTCCTCTTCATGTTATGTAGCACGCCGATGACCATAATTACCTAGAATTACCTCTACCGTATTGTTCCTGAGTGCAATCATGGACAGGGCAGTCATATACATCAAGTTTTTTGTTCCTTTATTTCATTTTTATTTTTATTTTCTGCCATATTTTTAGCACCATGGTTTGACCACTTTGTTTGTCACTTTGTCACCTTGGCAATGTGACGTAACAACTTCTCTCTATCAAACAGGCTGCAGATTGACTAAATGGCCAGTCATGGCAACTGAGATCCCAGGATCTCATGTTAGGATTTTCAAAAAAGTGATAGATCATGATCGATGATTGGTGCAACATTAATGATTATTCCAATGAAGAGCATATTCTTTCCACAATATCACCTTACCTTTTTTATGTCATCTAGAGTATAGATTTCAGGTGATAATCCTCCGTGGACACAGAGAAACTGTCTGTTCATGAGTGCAGCAAGGGGAAGTGCATCAAATGACCTCATACAAGCATCATACACTTTTTCTGTGTATTTTATTTTGCCTGGAAAGAAATCATACCATGGAATACTTTAACCACTAAGCACCAATTTTTGTATAACAAATTCTTCTTCTTTGTGATGGAACTTGACCAAGGGGATCCCATATAAATCAAGAATGTTCTTCAGCCAGTCTTTACCCTGATAGCAGAGCCTACATTTTGTGAATTAATGGTGTATGAGTTTACTGTGATGATACATGTGATAAGAAGAGCGACGACAGAGGAAGAGGAGCATGTAAACCACAGAATCAGGGGCAAACTTCCTCCTCCTCTTTTAGATTTTAGAGCAGTGGTGTGGGTTCTTTTACAGGGTATGTCCTCATCTACAATCCTGGACAAAAGTAGTTGGGAAGGTTGTACAAATCAAAAGTAGTTCATTTTAATCCTCAAAAGAGATGGTTTTTCCTTTTGCCAAATATCCCCCCTCCCCTCTATTCAATGTTGGGATAAATTATAACAGAACAGTTGCATGCACAAACACTTAAGTTTTGGTCAACATTGCATAACGGGTGGGGGGAACAAAAATAAGAGGGAAAGTAGCAGCCTTCCCAACCCTTTTGACAATGAATGTAGTTCCCCGATGAAGGAAGGATTAAAGGGGCTGTGTCACGGCAGTTAGTTCATTTTGTTTAATTTCTCTAATTACTCACCCTCAATCGCTATGGAATTTTAAAGGAAGCAAAGAAATTACATGTAAATGACAAAATCAGAGATCTGTAACAAACAAAATGTCTCCTGAGCATTATTTTTGAAGTTGCAAGCAGCAGGGATCAACTTTGAAAAACTGTTAGGCTGAACAGTTTTCAAAAACCATAATTTCAATCCATTTCAATCTTCTTAAGTTTTGCCCATCCATGAAATCTGTTATTTCTGTTATGTTAGTTTAACCTTTCTTTAAAATTTTAAATGGTTATTTTTAAATTTCTCTTAATTTAACGGGCATTATGTAATTTCCTAATTTGGCTGAATTTCGTGACACAGCTCCTTTAAGGACATAAGGCCAATGGCTTAACAGCACTGACTGTTGATACAATGATATGAACTGAGATGGGGTCTTAACAACAGTCAGCCAGCATGAGAACTAGTTCTTTTAAAGATCTTGATTATTGGTTATTGTTTCCCTTTGTTAAACATTAAATTTTCACTCCAAGAAGTTTTCAATGTTAAAATTAAAGAAAAATGTTACATAACATTAATGGTGCCATGCAGAGAATGGTCATGTACCACATTTTTGCTCAGACCCAACAGACAGAAGTATACACTGTGATTCTGATCTGATCTGTACAATTGAATCTGGGCATTCCAGGGTTAATAAATAACCAGCTTAACATAAATTCTTAATGCTTTATTACAAAGTGTGACAATGCTGTTAAATTCTGGTTTTTCACTTTACCACAGTCACATAAGTCACAGTGTAAAAATGAAATAAATTAAAATTCTAAATAGCCACCAATTTAACAAAAAGATAGAAAGGGGTTTATAATAGGGGCACCTGTTTGATGAAAGTTAGGAAACAAGATATTCCTCAACTCCAAAACAACAGCTGTGTCGCGTATATCAGAAAACTTGGAAATTCTAACAAAAATTAAACCTTGTCAAGTCAACTAAGTCAATACAGAAATAACTGTTCCTTCAAAATTTATTTACAGTTATGTGAGCATTACAAAAAACATTTACTGAGCCGAAGAAAAGAGTAAATTGGTGGTAACTTTAAAGTCGCGTGAAACATTATCAAGTTAAAATAATCCTTCCTTTTCCAACAGTGTGCACCAATACACCGTCGTGAATTTTAAAAGCGCAATGTCATAATTAATTCATGACTCTTCGGTGTGTGTAAAATGAAAGATGTCGAAAGAGGTTCAAAGTTCTTCCGTAATTGAAGTCGACAAATGCAATATCAAAACAACAACGTATTTGTGAAGTTAGATGCATCGAACGAACTACACTTCAATGTCCACTTCAACAGAGCGCTTTGAATAAAAATGATAATTCTCATGATTGATTGTTCGAAGATGGATTTTTGTTTTCACGCGCATATCAAAGGCGTCTCCTGTCGAATCGAGTAGAAGACTGAGAAGGGAAAAACAAGCAGTAAAATTATTAATTTAGTTTAACTGAAAATGAGGTACTTACATTCTGTTTTGAAGGTAAAATACTCCGTTAAATGTCGACATTCGTGATTCCCTCTTAGCATAAATAGCGTGTTAGGATAAAGGAGTTTTAACGCCCATAAATATAAAACACACTGCAAAAGAAACAAGGGGAGGATGATATGAAACATCTATCTCAGTTGATAAATACTAATAGCTCTCTCCAAAGGAGGAGAAAGAAGAAGAATTACAACACTTCAAAGAAAAAGATGGAGTTATCATTTGTTGATATGCAAAAATAATATAAGAAACAGCGAAATAAGGACACGCGTACGATGGTTGGCAAGGATTACAGTTGTTCGCTTTTTCTTACCTCGATCGAAAAATAACCTCTGTCTACGTAGTCGCCGAGGAAAAGGTATCGTGTGGAACTTGGTGATCCTCCTACTTCGAATAACTTGATCAAGTCGTAGAACTGACCGTGTATATCGCCGCACACTAGACGTATACAAAGACAAATAGAACACTACATCAGCAGTTCACATCGATCGAACGCTTAATATACAGCTCACATAAGACTGTGACCTGACACACTTTTCAAAAAATACACCTGTAAAATCTAAATTACCAGTGGCATGTACCTGTGATAGGGGCTTCGACCTCGAGCATTGTTGGTTCCTCCTGCAGAAGTTCGGTGCCCGAATTTATGAGTCGAAGAGCAACGTCTTCTTCAATTCTTCCCTCCTTCAAGAAATGACCTTTTAAGACATCTGCTCTGGGTTTCCCGTCCGCATCGAACACATCCGCCACCTTAAGTCGTTCCATCGGCGGCATTGGTACAGCTAGATCAAGAAAAAAAACACAAGAACAAAACGTAAAGAGGCTCGTTCCACAGCAATTATTGTCGACCGCTCTTGAATCGCTCAACGACATAGGAGGCTTTAAGCACTAACTTTTGAGCACTCTTTCGTCCGTTGGCAGCTTTCCATCTTGGTTAGCCATCTTCTCCAGACCCTAAAATGTGCGATAGTAAGTAGTGGCCAGAAGCTGCTTTCTGTTAGACCAAGATGGAACCAGATTTCTCTCTTTTAAGGAAGCTTTCCTTCCCGTGACTCTGCCAGCTACGGTTTGAAACGGTACATAAACAAAATGCAGCAAACAAGCAGCAACGCGCTTGCGCATTGGTAGCCTCATTTCCATGTTGCCTCGCCCTTAGCAAGAGAAATCTGTACATAAGTGTGAAGGTTTCTGCAATATGGGGTTAAAAAATTTAACCGTCAACCGTCATAAATTGATATAAACCGTGAAAACGTTTCAAGGTATTTCAAATCTCACTATTTCAGCTGTTTTCACTGGATTCTGGTTCCTGAAACATCTCTAAAGGCTGGACAAACCAGTTCCCATGTTCTCAAAACGCTCTCTCTGGACATTACAAGAACACAGAACTTGTTTACTGCAAAAATACTTCTAAATTTTATCAGTGAAAGGCTAAGACAACCTCCAAAACACAACAGTTAAATGAATTTATACAGAAGTTAACATTTATTTAAAACGTTTGGATTCAATTTTCACTTAACAACCGTCAACCGTCAAAAGCTCTATAATTTAACCGTCAACCGTCAAAATTGGATAAAATATTCCGTCGACAGTCAAACCTACCGCCCCATTGGACCCTCTGTACTGTGTAAAGTGGAACAATCATTTTGTTACTCCGGTGTCGGATAACATGATAGCTGCTGGCGAAGTTGGCGTATCATATCAGGGGCGTAGCTAGAAATTTTCCAAAGGTATGCACAGTTTTCCTAAGCTCCTGCAAACAGACCAAACTAGCCTGGGTTTAGTAAGGCTTTGGGACTTGCCAAATTTATCTCGGCGCTCCGGCGAGCCCCAGTAGCGTGTGTGACAGGCGTTAAAAGGGGAAGGGGAAGGGGAAGGGGGAATTTTGGGCGCGCGAGGGCGCGCGAGGGAGAAAGCGCGCGGTCTCACGCCCTTCCCCTTCCCTTTCGAACGCCTGCCACGCAGGCTAGAAGCCCGGTTGCTTGTCAAACCTGGTTCGAAAGCCGCATCATTCAGATCATTCAAGTGGAAAAGTCCTACCTCTCCAGTTTTCTTTAAAGCCTTCTTCAATGACGTAACAACTTACAAGACACATCAGATAAGCACTGGAAAAGTTTCTCAGTTACGATTATTGTCGACGACCAATGGAACCGCTGGCTGGGACAGTCTCGAAAAGCAGGCTCAGCAGTGCGTATATAGCATTGGATCACCTAAGTTGAAAGGATATATTGTTCCTTTTCACTAATTATAGCTAAAAAGCTCAGCTAGGCCAAAATCATTTCGTTAAAGGTCGCGCACGCTTTAGCCTTCGTGTAGTCGTACCCTCTCCACTAGTAAATTTTAGATTCCCATAAATGATTAATTGATTTCTATAACTCATCTCAGGCTAAATGGCAAAATAAGATCCTTCAGAGCGGATCCTTCCTCGGAGACCCAAAGGCAGTCAGTTGGTTCGGGAGAACGTGCGGCGTAAGGCTTTGGGATATTCTCTCGATCAGGGATGCCATTTTTTTTAGCAATACCAATTTCAGCACGGAAGCACACAGTACCAACTCAGCGGTATGGCCAGATGATCGCAAGTGAGATCGGCTGCCATTGCCCGGGTGATATGGCCGTGCGCATGTGTAAGGTACTGGCCATTCTGTGGAGTTGGTAGTGTGTGCTTCAGTGCTGAAATTGGCATTGTTTTGAAGGCGGTCTACCTCGATGTGTCAAGAGCCTTTTAAAGTTTTTATTTGTTTCTGTACAATTTATTTTCTATGACTCTATGGTGTTTACTTCTTTGTTTTACGTTACTCGTGAAGTCTATAGGTTCTTATAAGCCTCTTGACGTCTAATTAACAAAATCTCTATCATTGGTGCCGTGAAGAGTGGTAAAATATAAAGTGATACTGCTCAAATAAGGCGGAGGAACCCGCGGGAACAGTTAAGACAAGGACGTAGCATTTCACAAAAGAAGACCGATTATGGAAATTCATTCTTTTCTTATATCATGTTATTATCATTAATTTTGACCCTCAGTGGTCAGGGATTATACAGAATATCATATAAAAATTCTTTTACAGATACCGTAAAAACTCGTGTATAAGCCGCACCCGCGATTTTTGACTCAAAATTTCGGCAAAAAGGTGCGGCTTATACACGAGTTTTTACGGTATTTTGTTGGTCTTATAATAGACACGCCCTCCCTTAAGCACCACTAGTTGTTCTACTCGTTTCTCTTTCTTGACCATCTGGTTGAAGTCATGTAAGGGCTGTCTTCTGGAATCATCTTCATCGTAAAGCAGCGCGCACCGAGAGTTGTCCGCCATGATGAAGCCAGAGGCTGTAAGCATGTCAAGAGCGAATTTGTGGTAAGGGATGTACTGATCCTTGGGTGCATCTAGGAACACAATGTCGAACTTTTCACCCGCTGTTTTAAGGTCATCCATAACAATTACAGCCTCTCCAACCTAACTAAAGAATTAAGAATATATATGTGGAGTTAATTTTTTTATCTCAGGTAATTTTTGTTTTCTTTTGTTTTCTGAGTATGGTAATGTTCCTAAAGAGAAGTTGAAAGAAAAAAAAAAAAAAATTACCCGAGACTGAAAAAATATTAACTACCATACCTAGGTAAATAAATCCTGAAGGAGTATCGGCTAGGGGTGAATGGGTACTTGGAATAACAGGTGAACGATTAGAAGATGGATATTATAGGAAAGAGTAGATAAGGTGGATGGATGGACATACCGTATTTATTCGATTAACCGCCCTGGGCGCTTACTACATTTTTTGACCTTGAGATTGGGCGCTTATTCGAGCTGGGCGCTCATTCGAGGCTGGGCGTTTATCAAATTTTCACCATTCTCAGAAAGTGTAGTAGTATATTTTGCAACAAAACAGTAAATGCTATTTACAAAAACCGAAGATGTAACAAAGCAAGGTTTGTGTAAAATATTCTGAAGAAAACTCCGTCTTCGGGAGGGTCTCTTATTATCTCTTATTTGAGTTTTTGTGGGAGGAAGTGGGGTGGGTGGGCGCTTATTCAAGGCTGGGCGCTTATCAACTTTTTCTGCGTTTAGGATGGGCGCTTACTCGAGGTGGGCGCTAATTCGAGGTTGGGCGCTTAATCGAATAAATACGGTATACACGGATGGATGGATGGATGGATGGGGGGATGGATGGATGAATGGCCTAGATGAATGAATGGATGGATGGATGGATGGATGGATGGATGGATGGATGGATAGATGGATGGGTGGATGGATAGGTGGATGGATAGATTGGTGGATGGATAGGTGGATGGATAGATAGGTGGATGGATGGGGGGATGGATAGGGGGATGGATGGATGAATGGATGGATGGATGGATGGACAGGTGGATGGATAGGTGGACCAGTAAACGTACCCACATCAAGTATTCTCTTGGCATCGGTCAGCTGTACCATCATCTTTAAGAACTGTGCTTCCAGCTCTCCTATCATACATGGCGTGAACATTTCTTGGTCCTCGTAGCGAGGACAATCTTCTGTATGATCTGAACTTGGAACCTGCGTCATCATTACAGCCTGTAGTCCTCAACACCTTCGGAAGAAGAAGGTACTTTTTAAATTCCATTGCTTGAATTTTGCATAACTTTTTCATTCGATTATCTTTTTCTAAATCCGAAAAATTTTGGAATAAAATTCCATAGTTGGAGAATAAAAAAATTAATTAGTTGTTTTCACAACGCACTTTTTCACAAGTTTCGCAAGAAAACAAAAGGCCTGTTTAATTTACCATAAATTGAAACTAATCAAATGAGAGAAGATGGTGTAAAATGTGTTGCTGGAATGATCTTATCATCACATGTCTTGGCAAAACTTCGCATATTAAAATGGCTGGATATTATTTACTCCACAATTCTTATATTTACCTGCATGACACAATTCGTTGGGCTTGAAAGCGGGTGGCTTTGGCTTTCGCGGGTCAGTCAAACTTATCTTGACTATCTTGTACAAGTACTAACATCCAGTTGATGCAACTCAACTTGGCGTACGTCTAACGTTTATCAGAACCAGTTTATCAAAACCGGTTTTAACCAGTTTTAGAAGCCTACCCGAAACTAATATGCCAAACAAGTCAATGAACAGGTCGCAGCGATTCCATACTATTCTATTCTCCATCCTATTTTTGCATGCCTTAATGACCGTTTAAAACAGATTTTAAAACGTTTTGTGGAATATCTAACGAGCAAATTTGTCACGGTTTCTTAATTGTGCTCTTTAAAAATCAGTCTTTTGCATACTGTAAACTGCTGCTTCAGATAAACCCTGGGCTAGTACATCTTCGTAAAACCCTCTCGTGAGGGGGTTTAGGAGGGCTTATAAACGGATTTTACATTTTTTATAACTCTTAAAAAAACGGTCCGTAGACAGTTCTAGTAATACTAATATGTATTTGAAAACGAATGGGTGACCTTTTATGTGTTTTTGGCCTGTGTCTACTCAGACACGACCAAAACGGAGGTTCACTAACAGAGACTTTTGAAAGCGGAGCCGATAGTATTATCAACGCGTTTTCAAAGGCTTAGTAGCCATGCCAGAACGCTTGTATGAACGCGAAGGTTTCACGCGTTCCAGTGAAAAATACTCTTCGTTCTTCGTTTATACAGTTAGTAAAACAATTTCAAAGACCCGGGAACAGATGTTTTGTCTTTGACATACTGTATAGCATTTTTCAGTCGCCTAATCGGCTATGAATTTGTAGGCTTAGCCAAGCCTAAAAGCGGAGCTCTCATTTGAGACTGTCCTTTTCTCTGAAAGACACTTAGCTCCATTGCAAAGAAATTGACAGATCGAATTAATTTATCTAGTTATTTCATTAATCGATACATAATAATCAACATGCAGTCAGCAAGACGGTCCCAGGCATTTAGATAGTGGGGACAGCGAAAAGCCAAGTACGCAGGAATACATCTGAACTCAGTTCGGAAAAATTTAGGCACTTGTAGTCATAATAATCACCTAAGAGCCATGCTCACACGAAACAACCACTACTCGCCAGGTGGTACCTGTCCGAGAGTTTGCGTAGTCAAAGCTGCAAAATACAGTTGACTCCCGATAACTCGAAACCTCACTAACTCGAACCAAAGTCAATTTCCCCTGAATTCCAAGTTACATTTACTGTAATTTTACCCTCGATGACTCGAGCCCTCGATAACGCGAACCTCGCTCTAACTTGAAGTAATGTTTGTTTCCCCTCGATCAGATCATTTCTATATAATTCTACCCTCGATGACTCAAACCATATTTTAAGCGAGTGACAAGTCGAAAAAAAAAAGTGTGCTGAAGACCGAAACATTGAATTTATCACGCAAAAGAACCGTGTCAATTCTTTGACTTTTTTATCACTTTTATTCAAATTCAGTGTCCATCCCAGTATATTTATCAACCCTTGATGCCTAATTCCTTTTTCAAAATATTAATCTACATCTCTTGCTGCCCTTGAAGTGAATTGTGCATGATACGTGCACAGTCCTCCTCATCCATTTGCTTATTTCCTTATTCCTGGTTATTTGCTTCAAGCTCCCGATAACTCTTGGCTTGTTCCAGGCGTTCAGATCGTGGGGACAGCCGCAAGAGATGTGAACAGAAAAAAAACAACATGAACAACGAGGGGGTGGTCTCGCTGTCTCCTTCGCGACGCACTCTACTATCCGAGCGCCTGGAACAGGCGAGATAACTCGAACTTTTTTCGATTTCCCTAGAAGATTCGAGTTCTCGGGAGTCGACTGTACTGGATAGAGTGATAAGAGGTAAATTGATAACTGTAAGACAGGGCTTTGCAAAGTGCCTTGACAAAAGTAAATGATAATCGCAGTTCACTAATTTTATGCTATTTATTATCCCTTGACCCTCAAAAAAATTGAATATACAGAATATAATTAAATAATGTCTCTTTCACAGATATTTTTTGGGTCTTATAATAGACACGCCTTCCCTGACAGGCACCACTAGTTGTTCTACTCGCTTGTCATTCTTGATCATCTGGTTGAAGTCATGTAAGGCCTGTCTTCTGGAATCATCTTCATCGTAAAGCAGCGCGCACAGTGAGTTGTCCGCCATGATGAAGCCAGAGGGTGTAAGCATGTCAAGAGCGATCTTGTAGTAAGAGGTGTACTGATCCTTGGATGCGTCTAAGAACACAATGTCGAACTTCTCATCCGAGGAATTAAGCTCATTCATGACGCTAACGGCATCTCCAACCTAATGGAACATTTAATGGAATAATTAAATCAAAAATTAATTATCAAATAAAATAGATAAAAATGGTGAATGAATAGCTCTAGGATCGAGTGAACGAGTACCAATTTGTAAGGGCGAATGAATGGATAGTAATTAAGGGTGAACGGGCTGGTGGGTGAACAGAACAGTATAGGATAAATGAATGGCTGTCTGGATGGATGGATCTCTAATTAATACGCTATATGTCTATATGGGCTGATTGATCGATGGATTGATGAATCGCCTTGAGCCGATTAAAAAGTATTGAGAAAAAGACGAAATTATCATGTGAATTATTGTTATCGCTGGAGCCGAAGGTGGTTAAGTTGCGTAGATTGCAAGATATAGCGATATGTGCAAAAGTGAAGTGTTAACGACGTGCAAAACTTGCCTTAAGAGTTAACTTGTGGCACTGTGACGAACTGCGGAACAACTGATCAGCGACTGAAGCTATCTTAGGGTCGAATTCAATAGTCACTACTTCACCATCTGATGGTAGCCCTTCAGCAAACGCCATGGCAGACATCCCAGTAAACGTACCCACATCAAGTACCCTCTTAGCATTGGCCAGCTGTGCCATCATCTTTAAGAACTGTGCTTCCAGCTGTCCTACCATACATGGAGTGAACATTTCTTGGTCCTCTGTGGCGAGGGCAATCTTCTGTATGTCTAGACTTGGAACCTGCGTCATCTTGATAGCGTAGTCTTCAACACCTTGAGAAAAAAGAGTACTTTTTAGTTCGGCTTGAATTTTTGTCCTTCAATTTCATTTTTGCCATTTGTAATTAATAAACTGTATGGATAAATTAAACTCTACAAGAAGTGACTTTTCTATTACAAGGTATCATATTCAAATGCTATATTCACATGGTTTAACATTCTTTAAAGTGTACAATTTTAATTTTTGTTTACTTAAAAGAAAATAGTTTATTCAAACCAGAGTATAATTCCTGGAATTTTTCCTGTTCCTGGACTGTATCTATAATTTTTTTAGACCATGTTTGGATGACAAGCCAAGATATTAAGAACTTCCGATCATCGGAAAACGCCACTAACTGAGAGGCCGGATATCGTTTACATTGCGTGACGTATATTTACCTGGATGACACAATTCGTTAGGCTTGAAAACGGGTGGGTTTGGTGTATCTTCAGCTTTTTCAAAAGCGACGTGGGAAGGAATGTTCTTTGTTCTCTTTTTCTGTACAGCTTCGATCCATTCAGAGTATGACAGCTCCTTGCGTTTTTCGCCTGGCTGAAAATCTTTTTCATACCCATTGTGTAGTTCTGCATGGCCATTGCTTACGAGGACGTCGTCGTTGTCTGTCGTGTCGTCACGGTAACCATTTTCGAACCCGTTGAGCACCTCGGGAAGTGCCTCATTCACGCTGCCCTCTGTCGGGTCTTCTAATCCAACATCCCTGCAGTGTGCCTCTACTCCCAGGCCTCCTCTGGGGTAACCTTGGCAGATCTTCAGGTACTCTTGAAGGCGTATGACAAGGAGCTCGTAAGGCAGGTGGTTGATGTATCCGCACTTGCCAATGCCCTTGGGAACAGGGGCTGCGAGATTACCCCCACGTTTTTCGATCATTTTCTCCTGAGAACTGTAGATGCGCTGCACGTCTTGCATGATTGGGTGCCACAAGGACAACTCCAGATCACTCAGCAGGGTCAAGATGCGATCAAGTTCAGCCCGAGTGGTCCAACCCTCGCAGAAAGAAAGATAAGCCCCAAATCCCATTCCAGTCGATACTGCATGGCCATGGAGCATGCCGGCTGGCAGCTCGTACCCAGGGCTCCATGTATGACCAAAGGCATGTGGACGGCACTGGTGCGTTTCCCAAAGGTTTCCGTATTCAGATATCACGTAGCTGAAAAATACCCAAGACAATTGACCATTAACTATTGCCTAACAATAAAATAAATAATGAACTTATCCACGCACCACTTTCTTGGGCATGGTAAAAGGCAGCAAAAAAGTTCTTCTATAGCTTTCTTATGGATTACTGGACTTTACAAGATTTTCGCCGCATGCATATGTAATGGCAATTAGGCCCAAGGTGACTCATCCAGAAGTTCAGGATATTGTCACGGGAAGCCTTGGTAGCCAGTCGAAGCTGTTTTCCCCTCCGATGGGAAGACGAAAGTTAAGACACTTACCTTTCTAGAGCTTTCCCAATGATCAAATCACACAGCTTTCCAAATTCTGTATGATCACCATTAAAATCTTCCATCTCGGTGCCAAATTTTGTCCACACTAGATCAGAGGATCCTTTCTCCAGCAAGTTAAAAAGACTTTCGTCCTTCACTGCTGCCATTTTGACGATTTCAGCGATGCCATGTCTCAGCCAACCATGATGAAGGGTTTGGAAGAATGATCTATCTGTAAGTGTAAGTACAGGGGGATGGTATGCTCCGTACAGATTCTTGAAGCCAAAGCCATCACAGCAGGTGCGAGGGGAGGGTCCGGCGTCAATTCCAGATACGATGCTCGTACAGAGCATAACGTATGGGGTGTTTCGGTGATACAGTGCCGTGGCAAAGCCAGCGACATCTGATATTACACCACCGCCAATCACCAGCACCGGCTCGTTTCTGGAGACGCGCTTCCTTTTCAACGACACAAGAATATTTTCCACAGTTGAAACATCTTTGTTGGCTTCATTCCCAGAGAAAACCAGCTTGCACAGCTCGATGTTGTACCGGTCGAAGTAGGCTTGAAGTGCGTTGCCGTAGAGTTTCTCCACTTTGTCGTCAACAACAGCGACGCATCTGAAGAAAATAAAGAAAGGGGACTGAACGTTGAATCATTTTGTTTTTTAACTGCCATTAAAACATAATGTCATGCTGTGGTTGCTAAAAACAACAATAAGGGACGGTTGTGGGCAGGGGAAAACCATATCGTGCTACATTTGGCAAAAGAGAGGTTGACTCAGTTAAGTGCCTAAAAACCAGCCTGAAGTAAAAAAACAAACAAGAAAAGAAAAAGACATAGCCGACGCCATGCGCATGGGTGCAATATTTGATGGTCTTCTTTGCTTGTGATTGGCTGCTGAATAATGGTGTGAGGTAATCTTCTTTCCAAAAGGACTATTCTAAAATAAAAGGTAAACACTGCTACCTTATACGCCAAGCACAATTAAAAAACCGTTCTAACTACATCAAGAAAGCAAGTTTTTATTTTAGAACGAAATGTAATAGGGGTCGCGTAGGATGGTATACCTTCCAAGGGCCTGGTAAATATTCCTCAGCTCATGATTGGCAGGATTCAGCACACCACTGACAATTTTAATAGTAGTTGTTAGAGACAGGCTCATGGTACTTTCAATCACGGAAGCATCGGGTTTTGCCAACACGTAACCCTCGCAGGTGCGATAAATTGATGTAGGATATACTGCGTGTGGGTCTGCCTCCTCAAGGTACTCAGCGTTATCCAGATAGCATTGGGGGCCCTCTATTTCTTGGAGTAAAACACGAACAGTCATTGAACCGAGTCCGCAAGCTGCAATCTTCTCAATGATGCTGTTCCATTTCTTCGTTGCCTCTACATTATCCGTTCTATGGAAAGATACGGTTGTCATCTGTTAATGATAATGTCAGTAATTTAAAAAAAATGGTTCTCGCTGCTGTGTGAAAACTAGACTGCATGCACGCCGTCTCTCTTATTCTTCAGATCTACCGAGGGGAGTAAAGGCGAGCGAATGTCGAGCGGTGAACCCGCCAGATGAGGGAAACGAGGGTGCCAGCCCGAGGAAAATATCCAGTGTTTCAGCTGGGTTCAACAACTCCTATATCAGTACAATCGGTCTAACCAACAGAGCTCTGAAGGACCATTGCAGCCTCCTATGTTCCAGTAAAAGGATTAATGAAGGTAATAAATATTGGTTGCAATGACCTAAATAGCGGAGTGAGGAAAGGCTAACAAAATTAGCAGCAAAGGTTTGATTTCTCTTATGTGTAACCTGTGTAGCTGGAGGGATTTATCGCGTGCAATTGCTTAAGTCCACGCGTGCTTTTTATGTATTTTGTCTGGGCTGTTAAGCCACAATAGGAATTGGGAAGAGTCAAATTGCACTACACCCTACTCTTGTCCCGCCAGCTACCGTGGTACCTCATGAGAGATCTGTTCATAGTGCTTGCGCGACTTGTGCATTGCGCTTGCGTCGTCGACATGTTTCGAATTCCGCCAAACTGGTCTTAATAATTATTTATCGATAAAAGGTTAGAGGACTAACCTTGCAACGAGTTTCGCAAACTGCTGCAGCACAGCGACAGTTGGTAAGTTGTAGAAAAACTTGAGTTGCTTAATAACGGCAAGCGCATCAAGATCACCTCTGAAGGATTTGGCCAGCTCTTTAGAAAACACTGCTAGGCGCGAGGAACGAATCAGAAAGTCGCTAACGATCGGGTCTGCGAAGACTTTGCGAGCTATATCTGAGGGCTCCTTCGGGAACTTTATGGAACCATCTAGAACCATCCTTGGAAGCTGCGTCAGGTAGTTCACTATGGCACTAAGCGTGTCCTGGTCAGGTGATCAAACAAGACAATGATTTAAAGTTCTGCGGGTATAAGAAGGTACGATAAGCTAATTCCGAATTACCTATAGCCTTTTTTCACAGCAGGTTATGTGAAAATAAACTTGCCATAATACAGCACTGGCAACTCGATGGGAAACTGGGGGTTGGGGCTCTCCGGGGTTCATCCATTTCCTGTTCTCAGGTTTGCTCATATTTAGTCTCTCGCCACAGGGAGCCCGAACGCTGTATTACCTAATAGAAAAAATTGAATGTATTTACGCTGTATTAGCTAATAAAATAATAAGATACATTTTCCTCTGTTCCTGTGTCTTTATGAGTCGTTTTGGAAGGGATTTGAATCCGATCAGAGACTGTTAACATGGCTGGTTATCAAATGCGTTCGCTTGTCTGGCGCGTCGTAAAGTTTCGTCTCACGTTTCTAATATTGTCATGTTAACTATTAACTGAGTTAATAGTTAACAATATTAGAAACGTGAGACGAGACTTGAACGTCTTATTTACAAGGCGCCAGACAAGCAAACGCATTTAATAACCAGCAATGTTAACCGTCTCTATCTGATCGGATTCAAATCCCTTCCAAAATGACTCATAAAGACACAGGAACAAAGGTAAATACATATTATTATTTTATCAGCTAATACAGCGTAAATACATCTAATTTTTCTATTAGTTAATACAGCGTTCGGGTTCCCTGTGCTCTCGCTCGACTGTCTAGAGGCTATTTCAAGCAGCTTACCATGACGGCTGGATATGAAAATAGCCGTTTATTTTTCTCAAACTAAATCACTGTTGTAAGGTGTTAAAGACCACTAAAAACAACAAGAATGCTCGCTTGTGAGCTTCATTTTCCCCAGTTTCACTTAGTTTCCCGCGGGGTACTCCCAATTATGGGTTAGATAAGTATGTGCCGCCCGGGGTGCCACCCCGGTGTGCCGCCCAGTAGGGTATGGTTTTTGAGGGTCTTGAACCATAAACAGGGTATCATTTTTTGCCCTTGTTGGCCTTGATCCAAAGATTGGATACCTAAACTGAAGCAGCTAAAATTCAAGTGCGTAAACGTCCAGCAAGATGACGAGACTGAGAAAACATCTGTTAAAACTGAACTATGCCTTAGCGTAGTAGTGTGTTGATATTAAATTGTTAGGTTTTGTTTTTCCCCTGAAGAGGGTGTCATTTTTCGGGTTTGGGCCTTAAATAGGGTATCAGATTTCGTTTGTTTCATCCTTAAACATCAGGCCCCAGTTGTTCAAAAGTTGGATAGCGCTATCCACCGGATAAATCACTATACAACGGATAAGTGTTAGGGAAACTAATTGCGATATTCAGTGGATAGCGATTTATCCGCTGGATAGCGTTATCCATCTCTTGAACAACTGCGGCCAGGGGTTCCTGAACCATGGGCAGCAAACACCTACCCGAAATTTATGGGAGTATCCGCCTCTCCACCCGGGCTTAGTTTTGTACTTACTCCAGACCTTTGATTTGGATACAACTCACCGTTTGAATAATACATGAAAATAAGACTGTCTTGCCGTCTGAAAAACAATTCAAAACGAAGACCTTCTGGCTTTCGTCACACTGACCTGGAATCCGCTAGCATTATCATCCAGTCGATAAAATGTTATTTCCTTCGCCATAAATGAATCTTTCTCGACAAAACTGTTATTGTTCTCGTATACGTCGTTCATGATTGTAGGATAGTCGTCAGCCCTTGGAAGAGATCAGAAGCGACTAAGAGTGAGTAGTTACTCAAAATATCTTTTCCACAACTTTAACAGACCATAGACTCTTTAACGGTTTATTCGACTTTGTTTACGAAAATTCATCTTGTCACAACAACCACTTTTATGTACTGGTCTTCCAGAAATTAAATAGAGGATATTACACGGTGGCGCGAAGATATGAACTATATTTTCGAGTGGCAAAAGAATATTTTACGAACGAGCGCAGCGAGTTTATAAAATATTGTTTTTGCCACGAGAAAATAAAATTCATATCTTTAAGCCGACGTGTAATGTTCTTTTTATTATATAGGCAAAAAGACATCGATAACATAATAGAGGGAAATGACCGAAATTACG
>OZ037781.1:29822210-29899710 GCA_964035525.1 Porites cylindrica | reverse complement strand
GTTATTATCATAGTACAAAAAAGTGGACGAGGAAGAAACGATTATAGCACAGCTCGCGTTTATTCCATTCTGCTGGTGCATCCGCCATTTATATGCTAATGTTGACTGTCAGTGGACTGTGCGTGTGACACGTCTTGTCTAAATAATTTATTCCCGGACATGCTTTTAATTCAGTCAGTCGCAGGGTTTTCACCAAGATAATGAGCCAAGCTAAGTTGCATAAGTTGTTTTCATATGGGATTAAGAAACAATAAAAATAGGTTACTTTTTGCTGAACAGTTAAAGTTTTCTTGCCATGTTCTGCCATTTTGTTCATTTTGTAGCCTTAATAGCCCTTTTTGAGCTCTACCCCTGATCTGAGAACCATTTAACTGTGAATATTCCTGACGATATAGACAAAATACTCTAATCCCTTAATTTTCCCTAATTAAAACAAAACAATACAGAACAAAAATGTTTGCTGGATGGTTCAATTAGGAATTATTTGAGTTATATTTTCAGCTGAGTAAGACAACTCGTAAAAATTCTAACCCTGAACCAAACTGGTTATGTAACCCTTGCACGATTCAGAAGCCCAAGCCAGTTAAAATGAAAAAAATAAAATAAATTCCCTGTTCGATGAAAATTATAGTGTTGTAGGTCTCTTCGCTAGTCTTTTTTTCCTCCAGCTTGGCCGGAAAAAGCACATATTCATCATGGATTTAGGCGTTCAGTCTTTGAAATAATTTTTGCCAACTGTTGATTTAAACGCCGCACTATCATTAATCTGACGGTACAACTGAACTGAATATTTCTCCATCGGATAGAGGAAAGTAAGCAAGGTCCGAACTCTGCTTTCACCTTTTAAGAGCTTGCTATTGGTACGGAAACAAATTATTGGTGCATTTTTAGGGGTACAAAGATTTCCAATTACATAATTCAACTGCTACAACCTGAGTAAAAAATATCTTTGTGATGAAAACAAAGACGAATTAAATTCAAAAATAACAAAGTACAACAAGGCTAACGAAAATCAGTTTAGAAATTAACGTAGACGTTTCAAGTCACCTGAGCGATGCCAGTTTTGTCCAGCCAAGTTAGGTCAGTAAAACACTTTCTCCCTGAAAGTATCGCGCCCACTTGAAATGACTACTGATCAAACCCTCCCAAAGTAAATTATGCAAATATACATTTCCGGTCACACGTAGTTACCAATCGCTACTTAGCAATACGGTCCTATTACCACCAGTCGTGTCCTCCGGCGAACGTCTAACGATTGTAAAAACCTGTTGAACCTGAAAAATAATAATTGCCGCGCCCACCAGGCCGCGACAATTCGCCGACCCACAGACTCATGCTCGATATTCAAATCTATTGTGATTGACTGATACAAGGAACATATTTGTTTTCACGATTGTGATTACATAATTTTTTCGCTGATTTTCCTAAAAAACGTAACAGCTAACCCCATGGATGTGTTCCAGTGCACGAGAAAAGCAAAAAAGTTTGAGAACCCGAAAGTTTCCATCGCTTTCAGGTTACGCTGAAGAGTCAGTTGCGAAAAATCAATGGACCTTTTAGTGAAAATTAATTAAGGCGCATATAATGAGAAGCAAGTGTTAGATTCTTGGAGCAAACGTCGGTCAAAACTGGTCAAGCGTCACCAAGTTATGCAATAAGTATCATTGTGGGAAAGCTACGAACGGGCCCTTCCGATGGCTTGTATAAAGACTTGTTATTCTGCTGACGAATTCTCACTGCATGGACCAACAAGAAAATGAGGCTGAATGAACGGGACTCGTTCGTTCACAATAAGCAGTAAAATTATTCACGCTTCTCCCACCCTTCTTTTCGTTTTTTAATTGTTATTCAGTTAGTAGCGTTTCATTATAAACCATGCACTGTATCACATTGCAAGACGAACCATGTAGGCTATTATATTGTGTCGAGACCTCAAATCCTGCCTCCAGAATGAAGCCTTTACAAACTTAAGAGATCAACGGAGCTTATTCTTTAGTTTATTTCACTCACTGATGGAGTTAACAACCATGGAAAACACAATTTTTCAAAAATCTCGTAATTATTTTAAATCAACTTAAAAATAGTTCTCACGTTGTCCAAATTCACTTATATTTTTAGTTTCTCACCATAGACTAGCACTCTTCTGTTTTAGAAATAAAAAACTTCGAGAACACAAATGATATAACCTTTTCAAGCTAACCTTTCCAGTTCGATTCCCTCAAGCAAAAGGGAAACTGGTGGACTGATCTTTGATCTTTTGTTTCTACGTGTGCTTTAAAAACGGCTATCAAATTTTTTTCCCGAAAACGACGTGGAAAAGACATTCCGGCTTTTCCGATACCTTGTGGGCTAGACTCAAGTGAAATTTTAACCGTAAAACGCAAGGCATGTGAAAGATAACATTTGAGGTCTCAGGCGAACGTCTAACGATTGTCAAAACCCGTTGAACCAGAACTTAAATAATTGCTGCACGCACCAGGCCGCGACAATCCCGACCCACAGACTCAGCGCTCTTTATTCAAATCTATTGTGTACCACTGATCCAAGGAGCATATTTGTTTTTCATGATTGCATTTGATTACATAATTCTTTCGCTTATTTCCCCTAAAAACGTAACGACGTGCAACTAGACCAGGATGGACGTGTTCCAGCGCGAATAGCAAAAACGTTTAAGAAGCCGTTAGTCTCCATCGCTTTCACGTTGCGCTAAAGAGTTTCCAAAAAATCAATGAACCTTTTAGTGAAAATTAATTAATGCACATATCATGAGAAGCTACAATAGCATTCTTGGAGCAAACATCGCACAGAACGGGTCAAGCGTCCCCCAGTTATGCAATAAGTTTCATGTGGGAAAGATACGGGCCCTTCCCATAGCTAGTAAGGCTTGTGTTTCTGCTGACGAATTTCCACTGCGTGGACCATCAAGAAAACGAGGCAATGAACACTGAGAGACTCATTCGGTCGAAAGAGACAGCAAAATTATTCACGCTTGGCCCACCTTTCGCTTCGTTTTTTAATTAGTATAATCAGTTAGCAGTATTCATCAAACCGTCCACTGTATCAGTAATTGTAAGACCATGCAGGCTATTATATTGCGTCGCGACCTCAAATCCTGGCCTCCAAAATGAAGCCTTCATAGATCAACAGGGCTTATTCTTTAGTTTTTTTACACTTAAAAAAGGAACTACCAGGGAAAACAAGTTTTTTCTTGAAACCTTGTAATTATTTTAAAATTAACTTTTCATTTAAATTTACATATTATATTAATAATTATTTCAACTATTCTTTGGTCGATTTTTAGCTCATCTAAATGACCGTTTCGGTCGCTACTCATCAGTCATACATCATTAGATCATTGCCGTGTACTTTGCAGAATTGTTTAGCTTATATCATCTCAATACTCAGAATATTTCCTTTACTCCTCGCCCCACTGCACGTACTGCTTTCAGTCCAGTTCCAGTTGGATGCACAAGTATTGGCCGTTTTTATACTACAGTCGCAGGTCAACTGGACGAACTTGGGCAAACATTTTGTACTTCGTCTGGTTATGCGTCTCAGGTATAACTACGGGCACAAGACGCATTATGCGTCCAGGCGAACTAGCCCTTCGTAAAACGTCGTTTAAGACGCCTTACGAAGGATAGTTCGTCCAGACCCATAATACGTCTTGTGCCCGTTCCCATGATTCGTGACGCATAGCTAGCTAGACGAACTACTAAGGTTTGCCCGAGTGCGTCCAGACGGATCATGCCACTGTGGTATAAAAACGGCTATAGACACATTATCCATGCATCTGGACGGATAATGCGTCCTCTACTATAAAAACGGCTAATGTAATGTTGCTTGTGACCTGAGTAGATCCTGAGAAAATTAAGGAATAATTTCATACGCGTTTTGTCCGATTCCTAATAATTTCCTTTGTCTAAGGGCCTGGGAAATCAGTGAACAAAGTGGTTATGAATTTTCACCCATGCAAGCTGCAAGACTATGGAGGGTCTCTCTCGGAGGGTCTCTTAGACCCTGTTTACATGGAGTGGGGGACCCCGGTCTAGTGGGGTAAGTTTCTTTTGTTTTGTGTCCCCCGGAGCGTGAAAACAAAAGAAACTTACCCCACTAGGCCGGGGTCCCCCACTCCATGTAAACAGGCCCTTAGTCTATCAGGGTTTTGCACACTCCGGGTAGGTTTTCACTTACCGGAATCCATTGTTTTTTTTTTATCTACATTGCTATTCATGTTTTGTCCTTTATCTTCTGTGATCCGCCCACATCTTTGTTATACTGATAGTCACTTATTTTATATTCCGGGCACAACCCGATACTCCGCTTTAAAATGATAAACGCGTCAGATTAAATTCGCTTAACAATGTGGCCACCGACTATTATTTCTCTTTTCCTCAGAAGAAAGGACATAGAAAATTCACTTTCATTTTTCCCGCCATAGAAAGCTAACACTTTGTTTTTGGAAGAAAATTCGAGAACACGTCAGATGATATAATCTTTTCAGTTCGATTCCCTCAAGCAATAGGAGACCGTGCTAAATAATTTAAACGCCGCTATAAAATTTTTACAGAAAACGACGTGGAAAAGCAATCCCGGCTTTTCTGATAGTGGTCAGGCTCGACTCAGGTAAAGTTTTAACTATGAAAAGCAGGCAGCTGCAGGAAAACAGTTGATCGAGGTCTCGGGCGAACGTCTAACGATTGTCAAAACTGTGTTGAACCTAAACCATAATAACTGCGCTGTACGCACCAGGCCGCGACAACTGCGACCTACAGAAACAGGAATTCAAAACTATTGTGTTAAATACTGATCCATCGAACAACTGTGATTACATAATTCTTTCTCTTACTGCCCCTAAAATCGTAACAACTAGACTAGGGGGATGTGTTCCAGCGCGCGAATAGCAAAACCGTTTAAGAACCCATTATATAAGTTCCTAGTTTCACGGCTCTAAAGAGTCAGTTGCGAAAAATCAATGGACCTTTTTAGTGAAAACTAATTAATGCGCGTAAAATAAGAAGCAACCGCAAGCATTCTTTGTGGAGCAAACATCGCACAGAAAGGGTCAAGCGACCCTTCCCGGCAGAAATGCAACAAAGTTTCAGCGTGGGAAAGTTATGGGCCCCATGGTTAGCAAGGCTTGTTTTTCTGCTGGCGAATTCCCACTGCATGGACTAACAGGAAAATCATCAATGAACAGGGCATAATCAGCCCCATTCGGTCAAAATAACTTCAATATTATTATTAGTAGCAGTATTCATTAAACCGTGCACTGCATCAGTAATTAGCTAGTAATTGAAAGACCATAATGCAGGCTATA
Organism: Porites cylindrica; assembly: GCA_964035525.1. Taxonomy (NCBI): domain Eukaryota; kingdom Metazoa; phylum Cnidaria; class Anthozoa; order Scleractinia; family Poritidae; genus Porites; species Porites cylindrica. Next base: position 29,894,390 of record OZ037781.1, on the reverse strand, counting down.
ATATCAGTTGTGTCGAGAACTCAAATTCTGCCTCCAAAAGGAAGCCTTTATAGACATACTAGATCAACAGGGCTTATTCTAACTTTAGTTTATTACACTTAGAATAGGAACTACCAGGGAAAACAAGTCAGTTTTTTAAAATCTCGTTATTATTTTAAAATTAGCTTTAAATTAGTTGTCACGTTGAACCAGTTATTATACATAACATTAATGATTATTTTCAGGCGCGGATCTAGGATAAATACTGACCGATTTTCTAAACAAGCGCCGAAGCTTCTAGAGGGTACGGGGGCATGCTCTCCCAGGAAATTTTTTGGAAGTTAACTCCCTCAAGTCCCCTTTCCTGGGTTTCTGAGTCATTCAGATGGGATATTGGCCAGTTTAATTCTCCTCGGATAAAGCATTTGTCCAATCCATTTTCCAGATTTCAACCTGGAAAGTTTTTTTTATTAAAAATATATTTATTATGAAAAATCTGACCGATTTCCGTAAAACGTTGGAAACCGGTCTGGGTCCGCGCCTGATTTTTAATGATCGATTTAATATTTCATTGATTTTTAGCACATCTAAATGACTTTTACTATCCATCATCAATGATTAAGTCATTACCGTGTCCTTTGCAGAATCGTTTTGCTTTCTTATACTGTATCTCAATACTAGTTCCTTTACGCACTGCACTGCATGTACTGCCTCCAGTCCAGTTCCAGTTGGGTGCCAGTGTGTGTAATCACACTCGTGATCTGAGTAAAACTAGGGCGTAATTTCACACCCGTTTTGCCAATTCCTAATAATTTCCTTCGCCTAAGGGCCTGAGAAATCAGTGAAGAGCGCGAGTGATGATAAATTTTTACCCATCCAAGCTCAAGAGTAATGAAGGGTCTTTCTGGGCATGGGAGGGTCGATTAGTCTATCACGGGTTAGCACACTCCGGGTAGACTTTCAGATGCCGGAATCACGTTTTCAATATACGTTGTTATTCATGTTTCGTCCTTTATCTATTGTGATCCACCGATATCTATTGTTATACATGCTTTGTTATACTTATCTATTCGTATTCCGTTATATGAAACACCATCCCACTGCTCCGCTTTAAAAATGATATTTAAAACGCTTCCAACTTCTCTTAACAATGTAGCCACTATTATTTCTTCATAAAAAATTCACTTTTATTTTCATTTCTCAACATGGATGGCACTCTTTTGTTTTAGGAAGAAAGTTCGAGAACACAACTGATCGTAACCTTTTCAGTTCGATTCCCTCAAGCAACAGGAGACTGATGGCCTGATCTTCTGTCACAACTTGTGGTTTATGCTATGCGCTTCACTGCCGGAATGACAATGGTTCCCGTTGTTTTACAGTCTTGCCCTTTCTTATGTAAACAAGTTGATCCGGTTCGAGTATTGTACCTAGACCGATTGAACCCGTCAGATTATAATATAGACTCCTTAACTTTTGACGTTTCGCACGGTTAGTTTTTGGGGCTTATCGACGCGTTGTTGTAGGTGATGCGATATGAAAACGGTCACAAGTGTACGAGCATGATGTAAATAAACCCACGCTTAAAACATAAGTGCTCCCTCTTTCTACCGAACGGTGCTCTAAAATGAACAAATCCAGTGAACTATCCGGATTCTTTGAGCTGTCTGCAAGGTAGATCCATAACCGCTTGAATTATGCAGCTCAGATAAAAAAACCTAAACTTAACTTTTGTTAACAAGGTTCAAAGCTGTGTTATATAATCCTCTCTTGAATAGAAGTAGATTACAGCATTAAAAGCTGTACAAAGACGATGCGATGAAAGGAATCTAGTGCCATTATTATATACGACCGCTCTACCTTACTCTATGACCTACAGACCCAAAATCAACGAACTCACTGAAACAAGACAGTCCAAAACCAAGGAGCACGGGAAATTTCCACGGGTTTCTGTGGGGCCAATTTGCCTGTGATTTGCAGAACATATTTATTCAATATATATTTAAAAGTTTAGGCATGATTGTTGCGGACTGTAGGTCGGAGTTAAGATACGCCCCTACTGAAAATTGCTTGCAACGGCCATTGTAAAAGATTCTTTCCGTACCCTGTTTTGCTTTTTTTTTTAATTCAAAAATTTCATAGAGACACACAAGGATACAAATAATAAAATAAAACTAAATTTGACGAGCTCTGAGGCTAATAGTTATGCAGCCTGTCTCAATAAGCAGCTGATAATGTGTGACTATTACGCAACGGCTACACATAAACTTTCACCGCAGAAAGCATTCTTGTAGGCTTCCTACGACGGAAAACAGTGGATTTTAATTTTATTAAATTCATCTTTTTTTGTCAATCGTGAAATACAAATCTGCAACTCTCTTTGTATAACTGACAGTGTGTTGTAGTTAAGATTAACCTCCCTCAAAATGTAAAAATTTGTTGCGACTGCGAGAAGCACGACATACGTGCCAACAGCCATTTCGATTTCTCTCTTTCATTTTGGAAATAAATAAATTTGATTATCTTTTGCACAAAAATTCCTATCGAACTATAGAATTACATCAGTAATAAGCATGCAGCTTCGAGTCAGACTTTTAAAATCATCGCAGGCTTTCCCTACATGCACGTTTATTAATCGATCGAAGCAGAGTTTTGCAAGAAAATAAACTGAGACGAATGAAACAAGACAGTTTGATGCAGAATGTATGAAATCTTACCTCCAGAGTATTACAATTTTTTGACCGTTGTGAAGCCCAACTTCAATCAGTAATGTCCACTGTTCGGATCCCAGGGAACAATGATTACTAATAAGGCGCAGCCTAACACTTAATTCCCAGGGTTTGAGCCATAATTTTATTCAAGCGCTAGTCACTGAACCAGTTAGCAAAAATGCGCAGTCAGCTGTGTGGGGCTATCTCCCTTGGGGGTTCGTGCCAAGTTTCAGAGTTTGATTGAGTCAGCCATAGGCGGTAATTTGGTTCATGAGAGTGGCAGATGTTAATGGAGAGGCAGGGTTGTTATGTGAAACCAATTCTGGGGAAAAGGGTAGAGCATTTTTATTCGCGTAAGTGTTCCGTAACAGCGTACTTTAAAATAGTATTGCGTAACAGATATGCATAACGACATAACACAATTCATTCAATCAAATGATTCAATAAAAAGACCAAAAGCCTAGACTAAAATATCAACATTACAAAGCAAAGAGGTGCTGTACGTGAATATATCAGTTCATCGTTCGCTTTTTAAGCACTTTCAGTCTCTGGGGTGACCGATGTCAATCAATATCAAAACATTATCAAGAGAAAATTTATGAGAAATAATAAAATAATCAGTTAAGAGAAAATGTTTTGTTCATTAATAATGAAATTAGACTGTTCACAGTCCCGTATTTTTTCGTTAGATCGTTGAGATCATACTTATTAGAGGAGACTGGTTATGAAAAGCGGCAAACATCAATGATAAAAACAACAGTGCTGCAGTTTATGTTGGAAGCACCCTGAAAGTGCACAATCCTTTGTTTTCTGTTAGCAAATTGTTACGGAATAAATTAATGCAATGTTTTTATTGGTCAATACAATCAAAATGATAGGAATTCTTTTGAACGTTGTGCACTTTCAGGTCCACAAAAACATATAACAAAGGAGTCTGACGGGTTTCATAACCATTCCACTCAATTAACTATGTTGAGATATAGCGCGTCTTACCGTTAACAACAGCCATCTTGATTTTCAAATGTACCGAGGGGGCGGGCGTCGGCGGTTATTGGTTTTGTGCTTGAGTACAAGCTCGAGACCTTGTACACATGCACCCGCACCGTGCCGGACTTCTAGCGTGGGTATTCTTGAAAGAAGAGTGTGTTCACATTAGTGCCCTGCGAGTACCGTACGTGGGCACCGTGTCCGGGCACCAAGTGTGGACGCTGCCTTATAAGGTATAATATATAGATTAAGCCAGGGCTAAAAGCGAAGCTCTGGTTAATAATACTGGTGAACAACAACAAAAAAAATTAAGTCGTGTAATGCTAAACGGGGAGCGCAATGAAAATGGCATCAAGATCAATACGTCTAATTAGCACGTGCAGCACACTTTTTTCCTAATTACCCAAAAAAACAAATTTGCATGTGCAGCACGATTTTTATCTTCTTTGCCGTTGTTTTGCACAACTACAAGGCTGTTTTGTAGGACTAAAACTTCAAACTTCCCAGTTACACACTATTTTTATGGAGGAATTGTCGTATGTGCTTACCCAATATTTGTCTCCTGTGTACATGTCCGCTTTTAGTTTTCACTGCCGCTCATTTTCACCTTGCTGGCCGCTAGCATTTCTCATTGTCTCGCAGCCGCTTTGAATTTTCATGTTTTTCTTCCTACAAAATTCGTCTCTTTTGTTTTCAATCTCTCGCTCTAGCTCTTTCTCTGTTATCCACGTGCGTGTAAACATTAAAAATAACGTCGAAAAAGACACGACTTTGTTGTTGTTGTTGTTTTTTTCTAACAGTCCGGGCGGCCATGCAATTTCTTTCCAAATAAAACCTTGAGTTGCATTTGGGTTGCCATACCTGTTGATTGAATTATTTTACATTGGTATGCCTGTGGTGCGGACGGACGGTCGGGCGGGCGGTCGGACGGTCGGTCAGTCGGTGTGCGGTACGTGATTACCAAATTTTCTCGGATGGGGAGTTTACTACATTTCTTTACCCTTGATGCTCCGCTGCGCGCGCTTCGCGCGCGAGAGCTCCGCTATCAAAGGGTCGGGATTTCACCAGTTAAGGTATACGAAAGGGTAGGGAAACCTAAAAATCTCCTAAAAAACCAGAAAGGGCTAACAGGCGCATTTTATGGCTGAAAAAAGAGATAATAAAACTTCCTGATTTACTGATCTATTCAAATTAAATAACCGAACATCCAGACTGTTAAAAGGGATGCCGTAGTTCTAAACTAAAATATAATGTGAAAGGGGTACTATTTGTTAGTAGAAGGTACACGAAAGGATTATACTTTTTCTGTCAAAAATATATGGTATACAAAAGGGGAAGGGGTTGGACCTCAGTGCGGATCCTCCCCATATAAAACTTTGTTGAGTACCCACCTCTCTGGGCTGTGGGTAGCCTGTGAGCAAGCTCTCCTATCTGGGCTTCGCCGCTTGCTCGCGCGTTCAGGCGAGAATTGCTTCACTCGCTTAAATAGGAGAGTTTGTTTGCAGGCTAGGCTGTGGGTTGGAGAGATGGCCTCTTATACTAGACTGGGATTGACCGTACAAGTTGTTTTATGATCACCATATGATTGTTCTGGATTTTCTTTTGTTTGAGTTGATTTCTTAGCAATTTATAAGCGCCGCCCTCGAGAAAACATCGCGCTCAGTCAATAGAATGCGGCGTTTATTCGAGGATTTTGTAATCTAGCCACCCAAACAATCATGATTCTATCTCAGCAAAATAAATAAATGAGTAAATAAATAAATAAATAAATAAAAAGACAGACATTAAATGGAAGTTATAAATCTTTCTGTTGTACGTAATATACGAAAGTCCTGTCATAATTGTTGTCAGTGATTTAGGAATTATGTTTTTGAAATAAACGCCGTATTATTTCAATCGGGTAAATACAGCATGTGACTGTCCGCGTTTCTCATGTTTTAGGTCTGGTCAACCAGCCCTTGCATTGGACTTGACTATTGGATCCCATTGCTAACATATCACTGCAATATAATGGTACTACACTGAGTGACCTGTACTGAGCGCAGAACATCTAATTTGAATTTTTGTACGGTGGGAGATTTATTGGTCAAAATTGGAGCTTAAAGCACGGGCAGTCCAGGCTCAACTGGAGCCACGGTAAATCTGAAACGGATCATGACCTGCTAATAATAATAATAATGATAATGATAATGATAATGATAATGATAATGATAGTACTAGTAATAAGAACAACAACAACTTTAATAATCTTTATGCATTTTCAATAAAACTTACATATCTTAAGCACCCTTAGGTAACAATGTAAAAGAGGATTAAAAACAGAAATTAATTTATAAATGCTTCGAGATCTGATTTGTATACTGGATTGTGCGCATGCATGGGATTGATAAGATTAGTAAGCAAGTATTGGATGAGGCTAAGTGTTATAGGAAGTGTTATGGAGATCGAGGAGGGTGTTATCCTCCGAGGTCGAAGGTCAAGGTGGATAACACTCTTCGAGGTCTCAGCTCCTAGGAATTCGTATCCAATAATTGCTTATTATTTCTTCAAATGAGCCAAACAGAAACGAAGACGTACTTTGGATGAATAATAACTAACAAATAATTGCCAAAGATTTAGTTACTGGAGAGGTGGAGGTAACGGCTGTCTCGAATAGAAGCGACTGCTATAAAGAGGAGAAGTGTGACGTCACGTTATTCCAGCATCGTAGCAAAATTTCTGCAGGATCTCAACACTCTTTCTTGACAGAGACGGCCATTTTCATTGTCGAACGATGGGAGAACGCATCCGCTTCCGTTTTGTTTCTGAGTGCAATCATGCTCAGTCACACATGTCAATTTTGTCGTTTTTTTCTACCATATTTGCAGGACCATGACCTGTTGAGATCAAGAAATTTTGCTGCCATAGCAACGTGACGTAACGACTTCTCCTCTCTATAAACTAGGGATAATCTATACTGCCGCTAAAGAAAATACTTGTATTCGGTCGTTGAATGTATCTGCAACGTAAAGATGTCCTCTTTTATCTACTGCTACTCCAGCAGGAAATCTCATCAAACCATCTCCTTGCCCTTTTCCTCCGAATTTTGTCACGAATGTTCCGTTCTGTTGAAAGATCTGTACCCTATGGTTACTTCTATCCGCGATCACAAATTGCCCCTGGTCATCAACGGTTATACCCGCGGGGTTGTTAAGCAACCCATCTTCATCTCCTCTAGATCCGAAATGAAAGCCGAGTGAGCCATCCTTGTTAAAAACATACACTCTATGGTTATTGTAGTCTGTTACTGCTATGCGACCAGTTCTACATATGGTTACTCCCCAGGGGCATGCCATACCCTTGGACACGATCATCCCCACGGGGATACCCTCGGGAGAGAAGATTTGAATTCTGCTGTTTCCGGAATCAGCAACGTAAATGCGGTCATCGCTGTCGATGGCTACGCCATGCGGGTGGTTCAACCTTCCAACGTCGTCACCAAAACCGCCGAATACTTTCGCCAGTTTTCCTGACGGTGTGACAATTTGTATTCGATGATTCTGGCCATCAGAAACTACAATAAGATTTCCTCTTCGACTCAGGACTAAGCAGTAGGGGAAGTTAAACTGTCCCTCGATGGTTCCTTGGGAACCGAACGTTTTGAGGATTTCTCCTTTTAGAGAAAGTATTTTGATTCGGTGATTATGAGAATCAGCCACGAGCACGTGGTCATGGGAGTCTACGAGAACACTGTAAGGATGAGAAAAACCCCCACAGTCCTCGCTACTCAACATAAGATGGCTACCTATCCAGTCTCTTGGTCTGACTGTGACAGTAACAGGGCTGTCGGCCACAGGGCCCCCATTTATACTCACGTGCAACCAGTATGTGTCTGGCTTCGTAATAACATATGCCAGATCGTATGTCCCGTCCTTGTTGTCTTGACAACCGTATTTAAATCCAGCGTTGTCAGGTGTCACACGAGATCCAGCCAATGAGAAGGAGAGCTTTACTTTGTCTCCGCCCCTTTGCTGTCTCTTTCCATGAACACTGACAGCTGTCAACGACATCCGATTGACTTCTCCGGTGATAATGTGTTGGTGTTGCTTAGCGGCGGACAGAGTGCACAATGTAGGCTCGCATGGCGTGCTAGAAGATTGCTCTTTGACATGGCCTAAGTGGCTGATATCGTTTATGATTTTTTCGCTTTCTCCAGCAAATTGAATGGAGTTAAATTCTTCATCAGTTGAATCAGTCTTTATTGATTCCTCTATTTCTTCAACAAGAGAAATAAGTCGTTTAATGACAACTTGTCCAATGCTTAGTATTTCAAGTTCACTTCCCTGCTTCACAGCGCTTTCCGTGAACAGACAGCAGCTGTTTGCGTGCCGCAAATTTTGATGAAGTTTCTCTTGTTTTGAGAACAAAAGATCAAGCTTTGTTTTACAAAGTAACTCAGCTTCATTAACAAGTTCATTCATGCGATTCTTCAGCTCCTCGATTAACCGTTGAAAATATTCTTCAATTCTGGCGCGAATACTGCTCTTGCGATTTTCCAACTTTGAAATATCTTCTTCCAAAAGATTTAATTGTTCTTTCAGCTGAGCACGTTTTCCTTTGATTTGCTCTGCAAGATTTACCATATTTACCTTAAACGTTTTTGCGACCTTGTCGACATCACGGTATTCGTGCCGCTTGTGTGAAGTCAGCGTACATTGATGACAAATTGCCTTATCGCAAGTCTGGCAGTAAAAACAAAGCTTCTCAGATAAGTGTTCCAGGCAAAACGAGGTTCTTGAATTATGATACCCTTTGTAAAGCACTCCTCTGAGCTCGTCGACTGGTTGTAGCTGATGCGATTTCGTTGCGCTCATTCTTCGATGAGCCGTTGAACAAAACTCGCAAAGAAACAAGTGGCAACGATTGCACCGAGTTGTAACCTTTTCTCCTTCCGTTTCGCAACTGTCGCAAACAAAAACCAAGGAAGAGTTTTCATGTACAGCGGCCAAGTTAACCAAGTTGCTCGCCACAAAATTGGCTGGAAATTCTTTCCGTAAATCTAGCGGTTGTGGGCATATTGGACAACGCGGTAACTTACCATTTCTCGGAGAAATCTTCTCAGCGTCGATGCATTTTTTGCACAATGTGTGCAAGCAAGGCAAAAGGAGGGGTGAAACAAACCTTTTTTGACAACTTGGGCATTGTAAGTCTGCCGAATTCGGCATTTCGTCGGCAAATTTAACCTTTGTCCGCTGTTTTTCCATCACAATACTACACAAGAACAGCCATTATTTTCTTCACAGGATACGAATATAAAATGATTTTTTTATAGTTCCCTGTCACTGTTGGTTTTCAAAAGAACTTTTTTTCCGAAGAGATGAGCCATTTTCACTTTCGTCCTATAAAGCAAATTCGACGCTGAGCTGCACTGCGATGCGTGACAAAAGTGTCAAATAAAATGAAATTTTAATTTTCATGATTGTGGTCATTACGTATGGCTAACTAGAGGACAAAGAACTTTTGACATGTTTGCAAAACCTAAATGAATACACTAACTATTGCGTAAAATTGTTACGGACGGCGAAGACGCTCAGTTTTGGTGATAAGTTTGATATAATAATCATTCCCAAAGCAGCCAATAATGCTATAGTTAAATGGTAGTAATAATATAATGAATTTGAAGTTTGAGAAAGTGATTTAACTAAACACAATTTCTTGTCAATGAATTGTTTGTGTTAAGAATGAGTTTTTCAATTGGCAGACAAATAAGAATTTGTCCTTGAGTCGTTTTCAATATGCAGAGACAAAAAAAGGCCTTTAAGTACCTTTTGAAGATATCGTTATATTACTCTTACGGATTTGACTGATGCCTTACAAAGGGACTGCGTCATGGCTGTCTAGTTCATTCCGGGGGGGAGGATTTACTCCTGGGAATTCTTGGTGGGGGTGGGCCGCCCGGTTCTTCAAATCCTGACTCTATTTCAGACCAAAAAATGTCATTTTCCATACCCCTTTTTTAGAACAGACCTCTAAAATCCATACTTGTTTCCAGACCTGGCTTCTACGCAAAAATTATGTCATCGTTTCTTAGATTAGAGCGCAAACAAAAAAACTTCTTCAAATCCATTTCGACTTCGCATGTTTCTCTATTAATACGTTCATAAACTCCCGTAGTTCCCTCGAGAAAACCATACCCGATTCCGGTTGTACTGAGGGAGTCCCCCCCCCGCCGGGAGTTCATTTTGCTTTTAACGCCAATAACATGTCGGTCCTTATTCGCTACGGAACTTGAGTTATTACTCAGTGAATGACAAAATCAGAGCTTCGTGTCGAAAGAATCTGTTTCCCATGCGTGACATCAAACATAACAAAAAACAAAAAGGAACGTTAAGAAACTGTTAGGCTAACAAGTTTTCAGAAAGCACCCCATTTCAATCTTCTTCAAGTTTGTCCATCCGTTACTCTTTTTGTGATTAACAAATCAACCACAATTTCCCATGGTCTGCACTCTTATAGACCATAGAACTGACGCCATAAAATGTTTAAAACTTTACAGCGGAACCACTCGCCTGCGGCTCGTAGTTCCACTTGTGGTCTGAACATTTTATGACGTCATTTCCATGGTCTATAAGAGTGCAGACCATGGAAAATTGTGGTCGATTTGTATTTTACAAACAAATTTTTATTTTTAGTTTCCTGCGAAGTTTCTCGGAAAATGTTACGTCATTTCTATGGTCTACAGTCTCAGAGACCATAGCTCTCGACCAATCAGCGCGCGAGGATTCGCTTAGTTATTGTAAAATTGCTGTGTTTCACTTTCTGAGCAGTTATTTTTATGTCCCACTCAATTTGGTGGAGGTTACACTGTTTCAATGAATTTTGATAAATTTCGTGACATAAGCGCTCGGATTCTCGAATGTTAGGGTCCAGAGTTGCAAGAGAGAGTATACATGTGATGTGTGTACAAGGAGATAGGAGATCGGCGGAGATTGACAGTTTTACCTATAATTGTATTATGCAAACCTTAGTAAACAGGTCATCTACTCAAAATCAGAGATCAGTTATTTGCTCAGTGCCTTTTAGCCTGTTCACAGACCCTCTATTTTCTCTTCAAAGTCGGTCAAGCGCGCGGGGTAAAAAATAAAAACAGCGGGGAATTTATTGACCGCCAGTGCAAAAGGGTAGAGGTAGGGGAAGGAGATTTTTTCTTTCTCGCGCTCGCCCGCTTCGCTTGAGCGCGCGCCGATGTTTCCGAAACAAACGAAAAGAAAAATAAGACAATGATGTGTACAGGCTAAGTACTTTTTTTAAACTGCATACTCTTTCCGGGGTTTGTAGAGAATAAAATGACTTAAAAATAGTGTCGGTAACAATAGTGTTCATTTCCTTAGGCGAGAAATGAGTTGTATAAATTATTGTTGTAAGTAATTCCATCGTCTTTTGGTTTAATCTGCGATTAGGGGAGAGGGCATGATCTCAGGCTACTTTTGGTTGAGTTACAGCGCCTGGAGTTGCTTATTAAACCGCCGAATCTATCTGAGCGCTGCATGTTTTCGTCAGACGGTGCCCAGTCCAAGCGCGGTTCCCGGGTCCTACTCCAGACAAACTGCACGCTCGTCAGGCAGCGTCTGTGCCCGGGAACGGCTCCTCAAAATTCCAAAAATGTATTCAGACTAGTTCCTAGACCTTCCCCCTTGCTCGATTTGTTAACTTTTATGCTTAACTTCTTGCAGTATTTTAATAGATTGTGATCATTGGGTCTTTCATAATTTTGGCCCAATAAACTTCTTTAGTTTGTACTTGTTTCTCGATGTAGGTCACGTGATAACAGGCTTGAGAACGATTAAGAACTGTTTCCTTCAAATTTCGTCTTATTCGATCAGGTGCATATGTACGCAAAATTTATGAAAAGTCAAAGGGGTACATTTCCTGACACCCTCACTGGGAAAACAAAACACACAAGCTAAAGAGGTCTATTTCGGCATTGAATTATCGCTCCACTGTTGGCTCTTTAAATGACGTCATTTTGTCACGTGAACAATCACTAACATAGCCTGATCAGGGTTAGGAGTTTTGAACAGCACAACGGCCTCCCGAGGACTTTATTTTGAGGGGGGGGGGGGGGGGGGTGCATATGACGTCAAAATGCTAACGGCGTAGTCGATCGTGTGTCAATTTTGACCAATCAGACGGTCGCAGACAATTTGACTAACTATTAACCAATGAAAAATATGTAAGTGCGCCAGGGGTGGGAAAACGGTGGAAGGGAAAAGTGGCGCGAAATTTTGAAATAGTCACTCATTTTGGAGAATTTCAATCCTGAGCGGTTGCGTCATAAACAAAAGAGGACAGCGAAAGAACGATAATCGGACAAGATAACAGTTACAATATTTACTGTTAACCAGTATGTGAATAAACCAGCTAAATAAGTACATGTTTGTATAATTACTTCGACGTGTCGATGTTTTAATGACAATAACACCCATCAAAAATATACACAACGTTGAAGGGTACCCCTTTACCTTAGGTAGCTCTCGTATTTACACAGAAATGCAGTACATCAGAACTTCTGTGATACCCCAGACACTACCTTTAAAACTGGCTTCTAACGTGGTTCCAACGTTGGAGTCTGTGCATGAAACCCTTAAGTGTGACCATATAGGGATCTAACGCGACCACGACGCGGACGACAACGTCAAAAGACAATTGGTTTTATGAGCAAAACAATAGCTCTGCACGTGCATCATGCTTCTGGTATATTCCTTTGACGTCCACTGCACGGCTACGACGTGAACTCTCCATGTGACGTTTTATACAGGATGTGAACATAACACGAGGAATTTCCCTTTCTCTTTGTGAACCTGGATAAAATCCGTGAGAATTCAACTCCAGGAAACATCGCCTCCATTTGACAAACTGAGCGAATCCAAATATACGCGATAAAGTTTGAAAGAACGAAAATTCATTTTTTTAGCGACGTTTTCACTCCCCTCGTCCTTGTCGTTGCTTAAGCTTCCTCATTTAAATGTGTAAGCTGCTGAGCAATACTTTCTTTGGTGCTGTTTTGGTGCTGTACATGGCGTTTTTTTTCCTTGAGTTTTCGAATAAAATCCTAACGTTTGCATCATTCAAGTAAAATCCACTGACGCAATATGTTGTTGTTGCACTGTTTATTATGATACGGTTGTTCTAACTTTCGAGTCGTCTATAAATAACATTTTGGGCTTTTAAACGTATGTCTATTTGTGGGAGTTCCAGTAAAATAAAATATTTGAAGAACGTGACACGGGAAGTTTTTTCTTTCTATTTTGGCTTCTCGTAGCAGTGAACGGCAATTTATTTCGTTCATTGAGTCGTAAACCAATTTTTATACCTCTGAACTTTAACAACCTTTCTCTGCAAGAAGGAATATCGAGTATAAAACGAAAACTCGACATTTACACTACGAGTGGGTGAATTAAAATGAACGTATCATACATAACGCTAAGCTAAATGTTCTTGTAAACTTTCATAGTGGAGCTAGAACGTCTTAAAACAATACTATGTATAAGTCTGTGGTTGAGATGTTATAGGAGGAATGGGTTCCGTCATCCGTAGAGGTCTGATCACTGGCGACGAACGGGTTAAAAGTTCGCTGATGACCCGTCCCGAGGGACGCGTGCTATCGAGTGGCTGCAGGCAGGCTGTGGAAGGTGTCTTTTCTACGCGGCGAGGAACCTGAAGTGAATAAATATAGGACAAAAGTTGTTAACAGATGATCGACACACTGGGCTTTTTTGTGCAAAATACAGTGAGCAGCAATTCAGAGGCTCAAAACTCAACCAGACCAGACCATACACTTTAAAATACTTGGTGAAATATAACTTCGCAGAGAGAGCGCGTTCGTAATTGGGAAATAGCCCGCGCGCAAGTATCGGGGGAAGGAACAGGGAGAAACAATCCATGCACGTCCCCCCCTACCCCCTGCCCTGGACAAGGTTGCCCCGCCCCCAAGGGTTTGTACGCAGGGTATCTATCTCACGTTCTCCATACTACAATTTGATTTCCCCACAAAATATTATCTACGTTTTTTTCTACATTTCTCACATCGGACGATTGTTAGTCCCAAGAGGAATTGAAAACAATGCTAATGCACAATATTGTGGGGAAAACAAAGCTGCACTGTAGGGAACGTGCAAGTCGTGAAAGTCGAAATGTGAAAGTGCAAGTAGAGATAAAGATCTTTTCGCTTGTGATGTAAAATTAATCAATTTTAAGGTCCCATAATTTACAGTCCGCTCTACCTGTCTGGGGCCTCTTCTGATTAGTTTTCCTTCCCGTACCAAGACACCCGCTGATATATCCATCGTGTCCACCTGAACAAACACCAAATAAAAACTGATGAGAATAGAATGAAAATGAAATGAAAGGGAAAAATGAAAGAAAAGAAAACGGCATAAGTAGGTCAAAATGGAAGGAAACTGAAGTAGATATCGAAATGCTAGAGCCGCGAGAAGTGGAGCGCACTTTTTTCCCCTCCGTTTTTCTCTTCGCCCCTTACTCGTGGTTCGATCTAAAAGCCCCTACTTTCTAACGCTCGGAACAAGTTGAAACATGAATTACTTGTAGTCTATATATCTGACTGGATTTATGAAAACATGGCTTCAGTGAGTGTTTTAAGGTCCTATGCTAAGGGCGTCCTTGGTACCAAGACTTTGACCCTCCCCACCCAATGGTAATATCATGATAATCATTCTTAGAAGGGGCCTGATTCAGCTGGCTTGGGCAAATTAAGACCAAGGTACTCGCCAGTCAAAGCCTCCACTGAACACTGCTGCTTACTGAAGGGGTTGTGTCAAAGGAGCCCCCTCCCTACCCCACTAGTTTTGATCGCAAGGCCTGATCTATAAGGGCAGTCCCTGGGCTATCCAGCTGTACCGACCAAGACGTAAAGCCTCCTACTTTTTTGCACACCGGGCTCGCCTGGGGCCGGGCTGTGCCCGGCGCCAGGGGAAAACCCAGTGGCCACGTTTTAACGAAATCAGACAGATATAAATGAAGGCCAACACGAGTTCAACGCACAGGACGACAATAGGGAGTTGAAGCAACTACGAAGGACGACGGCAACGATGACGTCAAAATACAATTTATGATATGAGCAAAACAACAGCTCTGCACGTGCATCACGCTTTTTAGGACATTTCTTTGACATCCACTGCACTTCCACGACGCGACACTTCCTAATGCGACGTTTTATGGGGGACGTGAACACAAAACGAGGAGTTTTTCTTTCTCTTTTTGAACTTGATTACAAATAAGCTCCTGGAAAATTCGTCGTCCAAATTTTCAGTGACAAATAAATTGAGGAGGCTAAATGAACTCGAAAAAGTTTCGTAAAACGCAAATTCATTTTTTATTGACTCTTTTTTAACTTGTCACCATCGTCGTGGTTGCTTAACCCTTTGAACCCTGGGGTTGCAATACGAAGTTCAAGTCCTGCCTTGACCGCTAGCTGGATTTGTTCACGGTAGTCCCAAGTTCAAATCCTCCACCATGCTTGTCAATAGCCAACTGGTTTGTCCCCGGCCAGTTGGGATTCTTAAACCTGTTTAAGTTTGATTTGAATTATTTGTTTAAGCCATTTGCTCGGCAATAGCATTAGTGCTATAACTATACTGCCAAAGGTAAATAACGGAATTTTTAATCATTAAAAGCTGAAAGGACGTCAGACAGTGGCCTTTCCTCCCACACTAGGCAGTTTTAGCAAAAGAACGGGAACGTCAGTTAACGACGGCGCGTGCATAATCAAACAACTGGCTTGACCAATGGCAGAGCGGCAAATTGGGCACCGGAAGTCGAGTTTAGACCTTTCCGTGCGCTTTCCCGTCGTCAAATGACGTTCCCGTTCCGTTGCTAAATGAGCCAACTATAACAAGGAGAAAGGACATACTAGATGCCCGAGTGCACTTCCTAATGCTAAGAGACACCAAGAGAGTCAGCACATAAATGGGGAATACATAAAAGAAAGAACCACAAACTCACCAAGGGAGGTGGTAATGGTGTTATCTGACCGGTACCTTCGATCTGATATGAGTTGTTATTTATGGTGCTGGCATCAAAATTTTGCCTACGAATGTCACTTTTGGAGGGTTTCCACTCTTTCCCATGATCTGCTTTTTGAGAACTTGGTCCCAGTTTTTTAGCTCTTACACGGGTGCGTCCGGACTGGCCATCAAAGTCATCGTCCACGACTGCAAATTTTGTCCGAACTCTGGAAGAAAAGAAAGATATGAGAACTCGCGGACTTACATTGTATAGAACGTTCTCACATGACGTCACGGCGGCCATAATGGTGTCCCAAAACATCTAATAAACGGCGGCCATGTTGATGTTCCAAACAAACACTATGTGAGGTGAACTCTTTTCTAACGTAAAAGCTTTTTTGTTCCAATAAATTTGCACAGATGTTCGTCACGTGAGTGTAAACGCTCTATACATATTCTGTTGTTTCTTACTTTGTAATAATCGTAGCACTTTGAGCTACTTTGCAATCCCTTTCGCGCTTTGTTATAAAATTGTTACACTTTGTAATACCTGTTGCACTTTGTAAATAATACTTGTCACGCTTTTTTATAACAGACCAGACACTGTGACGTCATTTATGATTTCATCACAACTTGACTAACCGTAAAAATGCTGAAATAATATCTCAGATGCTATTATTCGAAATTTTAGTCTGGGAAATATAAACGTTTGTTTAGAAATCTAAGATGGAGGAGAGCATTGGGAGGCAGGGCAAATTTATTACTATACTTACATGCATTTTTTTACAATGCTTATTAGTCAACGATTGAGATTCAACAAATTTTTTTATTCCCCTTGAGGTGAGCCATACAGCCTCCCCCCCGATGGACCAAAGTAACTCTGGAAGGGATAGCTACATACCTGTGTGAGGGAAGTTTTTCAGGGGAAATTTTCATGACAGCCACCACATTTCCACGATCATCATAAAGCACATCCTTAATTCCTGGTGGTCTTCCATATTGGGCCTGTACAGAAATAAGATCAGTCCCGATTGAGACTATTATTATTACAGAGATAAAAGACAGTTTCCAGTTTTGTTCTCACCACTAATTATTTCTGTCATTGTTCTTAAGTTTAAGACGTTTGACTAGTACTTGAGCATATATCAGTTGATGTTTTTATCTTCATGAAACAACTTTATTTGTTTTTATAATTTGACACATTAATATCTTTTTCTTCTGTTAACTATTTTTTTTTTCGCTTTCCTTTTTTCCCCTAACTTTTATTTTGTACATAAACTTAAGAATTCTTTAATAAAAAATAATTAATGTCTGCGGAGATTCTTGTCACAACTAGTTCTAAAATTGAAAGTCAGGCCACTAACAGAACTGCTATTTGGGTTGATGATGTATCGGTGATCTTCAAACATGAAAAAGTAAAATTTAATGCAATATATTAATTAACAGTAAGGTTTAAGTATTTTTATAAGTTATAGGTGATTTTAAACAGCTAGCGAGGCTTACATCTTGAACCAAAAGAATTTAACTTTAACAGATTGTAGCGATTTATTCATTGTTGGATTAGATTGTAGTTGGCTTGAATCACTTTTAAATATTTGTTACCTGTGAACTAGAGCTGAAGTAACTAGTGCTCCATGAACCGGGAGTAGAACTGTTAACAGATGACCACTGAAATCTTTCCAGTCTACTGCTCTGTTTATTTCACAATCAAAATTAAACTGTTGCATTTAATACAGTCACAGGAACATTTTTAATTACTACTTTAATTTTTCTCCTATTTCCCTACTTTGAATCTTCAGGCATTTTTACTCCACTATTATAACAGTCACAGAACAGTCGCCACCAAGCAGTTTAACTCATAAGTTGAATAGTCAGTTACATTTATTTTATAATCACCCATAGTCTTATAATTTATTAAGTTTAATGTTCTTTTTCAGCAAACTAAAGTTGGTGAGTCTGCATTAGATGGAGGGAAGAAAGAGTGTTGCTGATTGCCTTACAGGTAAAAAAATAACTGTGTATAGTGGGTTTTAAAATTGTTCTGTTTTGCTCATACAACATTGTTCACAGTGTCTCCCAAGGTCTATTTAGATCCCCTTTCTAAAATTACCCCACCTAGACTGATTCCAAGGAACAACAGAGGTACATTGGTACAATATGTAATAATTAGACCTGCCACGCCTTTTTTGGAGGATAAATTTACACTTGAAGTTCGAACCGCACTTACTTAATCAGGGCCGAGTTGTTAAAAACTGGGTAAAAAGATAACCCAGGGCCAAAGTGAAATTTGAATTCAGATATGAAAGCCTAAAACCTTAATTTGGTCTAATTCTTTTTGCCTACAATTTGATGATTGGGTGCTCTAAAAGAATAGAGGAAATGATCTCAGGAAATGCTCTTCAACAAAAGAAAAAGAAACCCGGAGGAAAATTTAACTCTGGATTAGCGCTAACTGACCTTTGAGCAACTGGGCCCTGGAGGACCAAATAAATCCTCTCCTCACGTGAGGGAAAAAAATACCTACAATAGCTCATTGCCTACCTACTCCTTCTTGGAATTGAAATGTTTGATAAGCTTAACCTCCTAACCCCCTCCACCCAACCGTCCAATCACTCCTTAAGGCAATACATTATGACAGTCACTATTATCTTTCCCTGCTCTATAAATTAATAAAAAAAAGTAACTGCAACTTCCTTAGGGAGAAAACACACACACATTCAAACTAGTTTTGCCTGCAGAAAAAAGCTCAAAAAGTTAGAACCAAAAATTAATAGACCTTCGTTTAATTATAATTTATTATTGTTAGAATTCTGTAATAAAAGTGTACCTTCAGAATTGATGTAGATGACGATAACATTTTAAGTCCATTAGTGTCTGAGTGATAATGTCTGGCCTCATCTTCTTGCTCTTCTTGTTTCTTTAGGACGTAATCATCAGTAAGTGGAGTAAGATCCACACCAGAAAATGATGGCAGCTTACCTTTGTGAGGTTTAAAAGGTACAGAAGTTCTCTTTTTATTTTGAATCTAAAGCCAGGATGAAATAACAGAATTAGAATTTATTGCTCACAGCATCAATAACTTCATACACATCACTCAAACAAGAAAACTTCCATAACTCATCGCAAGGGAAGCAAATGAAATTTCTAGGTGGAAGGATTGGTAGAGTCTCAATGGCTGAATTGTAAAAAGAAAAAACAATTTAAATTAAAGTCTGTTTTTACAGGGGGGGAGTGTGTATGTGTGTGTGGGGAGGGGGGGTTCAAAACCTGTAGGCATGGGAGGGAAGAAGGGAAGGGAGAATATTTTCCTGGGCATTACAAAATGCCACTCAGGGGAGTTTCAAAAGCTGTTTAAATAGTATTCGTTTACACCTTTTTTGTATGGGCTGGCTCCTCTTGATGTTCCTCTTTTCTCTCCACTGAAGTCGGTGGCGGGAGTTGTGCAGGACTGTTGATGGACAGAGGTGTTGCGGAAGCTTCAAGGGCTTCAAAAGGAGGTTCTGGGGCTCTACCATTAACAAAGGATAAAATACAATTGTAAGTCACAGCATTAGTACCAAAGAGGAGTTTTCCAGAAATATGCAAGAGTGAAAAGGACAGAAATCTCATACTCAAATATTTTACTGGAAAAAAAAATTCAATACCCCAAAGTTTTACCAGTCTTAACAATATAATGGCATGCCATATATTGTGTGACACAAACAGCATCCAGTGTCAAGCAACAGAGACAAATACAGTCAAATATTATTTTGCCATGACATCCACCACATGGGCATAAAAAACAAAACAAAACAAAACAAAAACAATGACACACCAGGCACAGACTCAAACAATCAAATATGGAAAAAATTAATGAATAATTATAACTATTACATTTTATCATACTTTTTTTATAGCCAAATTCATTGAATCGTGCTGCACGTTTGCAAACTTCGAATGGGTTTTTCTGTTCCGTCAATCATTTGAGTGGGGGCAGAGTTAATGTTAATCACAATACAACGCACTCGCCCAGCTTGGCCCACAAAAACAAAACTGAGAATGACTCTAGACTGCTCAAGAATAGCGAAGGAAATCGTGATGATGGGTAGCATTTTTGTAGAGGGCAGGAGGCAGATATTGCTTAATTCTTTCAAGAGACAAGAATAAGAAAGATCAGAAAAATCTTTGAAGAAAACTGGTTGACTATTGCCCGAAACAGGGCAATAACAAGCAACGAACTTTGAAAGACAGAAACAAACAAAGTGGATTGAAATGCACCAATCACAAGTAATTATTTGTTTCCTAAGAGGTCCGCTAAGATGTTGACAGAACAGAAAAACCCAAAATTCCTTTGAAGTTTGCGAAACACGCAGCGTGATACAATGAATTTGGCTATAAGCTATGTAGAAAAGTCAAAAGAATCTTACCCTGGTCTTTCCTCCACAACAGATGAGAGCTCTGACTCACGATCTGATTGGACAGAAGATGTTGATGATGCTGATGAAGGTCGGAGCATGATGGGGACAGATCCCTGAGCCCATGAGTCAGTGACTGCGGTAACAGGTTCTAAAAAAAAATGTAATAATTATTTTTAATGGAGCTTTCCCTGTATTAGCTTGTTAGTAATGTCTGCCACGCAGCACCAATATCCTTTTTCAAGGCCCCCGTTGGCCTCAACAAAATACTGAAAGGGAGTTTTGAATTGATTGACAAATCGAAAATGGCATTTTAAACGGGTCAATCATGGCACGTACTCAAATTCACTTAATCTCTTATAATTTTATGGGAAAACATGCCTTCTGGATGGCCAGTTTTCAATGTCTGGCTAAAAGCCTGCTTGTAACTACGTCTCTGGTACATGAATTCCAATTCCCCTGCAGCTCCCTGTCAACTGAGCTGTCAGATTTCCACCAATAGCGCAAAGGGGAAACAAGCGTGAATGTAAAAAAACATTCAAACACACCTGCCAAGGGCAATGAAGTCCTTACTAATGTCATCCCCGTCAATCAGCATTTTGCATCAACTTTTCCGATGGAGATATTCAAATTGCGGAGGTGAACATGTAGTTGCAAGCTCTCCTTACTTTTCCTGCACCGCCACCAGAGCGCCCCAGAGAGCTTGCTTGCATGCTTCATTTTAATACTTGACTGTCTCAAAGTTACGCAGACTGAAATATTCTTCAACACCAATACTGAAAGTTACCCAGAGCTTTCAAAACCATTCAGAACCCTTCATCAGTAACCTTTCCCTAATTTCAGGTGCCCAGAATGCATAAAATGTTACAAACAGAGGCTTAAATCCCCCAGCCTTTACTTAAACTCATGAAAATCTGTTTAAAAAAATAAAATGATAATCTACCTTCCTCTTCAAGCCAGGTTGAATCGCACGCTGGATTATTCTCTCCTGTGTCACAGGCTAGAAATTGCCACTGAAAGATACAACAATAATGTTCCAGCTAAATTTACCCAACAAGGATGTTCAATATTGTTCAATATCGTTTTCCAAGAGATAGATCACTCCGTCTTTTGGCCTCAAATATTCCATACTGATGGTGTACATGTATAAAAGCTAATCAGATTCAAGCCAGGGACTCTGATTTGTTGACAAGATTAAAATATTACACTCCAGATTTACATAATCAGCATGGAATTTTTTAGGCCAAAACTTGGAAGTCTCTTTCAAAAACGTCCCCAGTGGCAGGGAGCCATGAAAGGTGCATATATAATGCAAGCTATAGGTGACACAAATTAATTACCTCAATTATCTGTAGTAGCAGACTTTTTGTCTCCTGAATGGTGTATGGCAATGTTTGACTGACGATGTACTGATCATGCAGCACCTTCATCGTGGACTCCACTATTTCATTGACAATTTCTACCACAAATTCCTCGCCATCCTCTTGTTCCACCATATGGTGCCTGGAAATTCACAATATGGAAAGATAAATGAAAATGGGGTAATTGCACCTTTATCTAACAATCATTCTGCATGTCGAATCTTCTAATTCGTGTATACCGTTACATGTAATATTACATATCAATAAATTGCCACTTACTCTCTAATTTATTAAGTCTATTACATGATTTAGTGGCTGGACATATCTGCAAGCTCAGTTGAGCTATTCCAAGGAGGTCATCTCCTTAATTAATGATACGTTACAGACATTACAATGAATTGAATACGGTGGTCTTACTTACTGTTTAGCAGTATATTAAAAATAAGGTAAACAGAGGATATTTTGTAACTTTTACTGCTGACTAGTACGTGGTAAGTTGAAGTCTCCAAGTTAAATAATGATCAAGAACGGGAAAGAAAAACAAACATCCATAATTTAGTTGTACTGTATGTCCCTGTCTTCATGATAACTGTTTCAATACAGTGTGGGCTAGAATTCCCCAACACATATGAGTTCGTTCGGAAGATACATTATCTGATAATTCAAGTGCACTACATACCATTCAGCTTCTGTGAATCTCCCAGGAATGATATCATTGCTTGCAGGCGGCGGAGCCGTTGGTTGCGCTGGAGTTTTCGTTTTATCTTGTCGACTTTTGTTGGACATGTTGAAGGTTTTTGATTTTACATTCCCAAGAAAAGCGAAAAATTAAAACTCCCAACAATTTTTTTAAGTCACTGTAAAGTTTACGTGAGTATTATTTTCTGGACATTACTATAAAACTTGCTGAGATTTCGCGGACATTTAGCAACCAACATGGCGGACTCAACTCGTTGATCCCAGTTGCTATGGCGCTATTTTTGCTCTCGCACCAGTCTCCCTACGTCCGTTGCGTGATCGTGACTCCCGGCATCGTGGGCATCGTGACACCGACGACTGCAGAGAAGTAGTAAAAATTCCGCCGATTAACAAATACTTTTACACTCTTTTTTTTTTATAAGAATATTGTTTTCCCGGGCCAGGCTGAATATTCTTATTTTTCCGCCGATTTTAGGCTGTAAATATTCTTGTATATTCTTAATAATAGCTTATGACATTTCCGTTTTAGAATATATTAAGGTATCAATTATAGTTTTGTTAAATATAGTTAGCTAGTTTTGCCGTTTAAAGAAAGGAATAAATTGAAAACGTATATGTGTATTGTATTTACAGATTTTCACCACACGAAATTATATCCTTTTCAAAATCTCAGCCTGGAGTTTATTCTTAAAGTATTCTTAAGATTTCGCAAATTTCAGCCTCGATATTCTTATAAAATATATTTTTGTAGAAAAAAAAGAGTGTATTCGTCCTAAAATGGCAAGGTTTCCGTATAGCCCCAGACATTAATTTTGCAAACACCAGGAGCCCATGAGTGCCGGAAAAACTCACTGACAGCCCAGGAAGCCTCGATACTGGGTAGCCACAAGGGGTAGTAACAATTTTTTTCAGGGCACAAAAAAAAGAAAAAATACTGCTGAGAGTACACAGCAAGAGACATTAGAAAGAAGTGGAGAGTGGTCTACGATTAACTTCATCACAACATGATTTTTTAACCCCCTTGATTCCTTCTGAAGAAAGAGGGGTGGGAGACCAGAATATTCAGAAATGGGGGCTGGTACAATTGCCAACTATATTGATACCTGCATTTATTTTACTAAGAAATCTTTTAAAACAATATTTCACAGAAAAAGGGGAAGCCACAGCCCCCTTGGCCCACCCCCTAAATTCCCTCATGTGGAGGGCTGAGGTGCTTGAAAAGTCAGCCTTTTTTTTGTTTTAGGGAGTAATTCCCAGGGGATATCTAAGCAAACTAACAACCAATAAAATAGGACACACCATTTGTTTGGCATAAAGAGAGATTTATTTCAAGTAAAGCGAAAAACCGATAAAACACCCGAAGAAACAAAGCTCTCTGCCCACCATCTGGGTGGGAGGGATGGGTAAAGGAAATGTACAAACGGATCAAGAACACGTTCGAGCAGAAACTTGCAAGATGATAATTCGACATAAGTGTACAATACGCCTGCAGCGCAGGTTAAACTACATGTAACAATAAATCACGTGCTGAACATGCAGCGAGATCAATAAAGCTATTACGAAATGCTGATGAGTGATAAATGACAAAACCCACGAACTGATCTACGATGTGGGGAATTAATAATTTTGAAGCGTCCTCCAAAATAAACAAATTATTTTTTTTGAAATTTTATATTTGGATCCCCCTTATCTCCCAGCGCCATAATGATTCTTTTCAAAAGCTCAATGATTCAAGTAAAAACACAACAGAACAGCTAATCAGATATAAGTTGTAAAGAACAATCTACACAGTCTACAAGAACAGGTTTCTTAAAACTGACGATCAATTCACTTCAAAGGGCCATCGACAAAAGAGTAACTAACAGTCTTTAACAACCACAGCATGTTAGCCTTTCAGTCTTGTTTTAGTTTTAGCTGCTGTGAAATTCACCGTCTTTCTTGACCAATGCACATCCACTCTGGTAGCTATAGTTAAAGCTCCACAGATCGCAGTTCCATGTTTTTCAACTAAATAGCTTCTTATCCTCCTCATCCTTTGCTGATCACATCTGCCATTGCTGGAAACAACATTGTCCTCTGCTCTTATTGGCTGATATTTGTCAGCACAAAAGATAAATCTATTTGCCATTTTTGCAATGCCAATAACACACTTCACTTGCCCCCCACATTGTGCATATAATCATTGTTTTCAATAGGCCACTTTCGATATATTACAATTCAGCATAATAGTGAGTCTTAGAGTACACAAAGAAAATGAACAACATGTCGGTTTTCTCCAAGACTTGCTATCATACTGAATTTTAACATATCAAAAGTGGCCTATTTCAGTTGGGATGATTGTAAAAAACCTGGGAGAAATTGGAAACAATGGTTATCTTAAATTTGGGGGAGGGGGGCACAAAATGTGTCGGCTACCACTGAGAAAATGGCAAACAAATTGCCTAAACACACTATGAAGTACCCTGCAGGCCTAACATGGGCCCATGCCGTATAAAGAAAGTTTATCACTGAAGACGCATATTAGGCCAGACATGAACTTATACCATATAGGTAATATAAAAGTGCAGCAATGGTGAACCCTTTAGAATTTTTCGAGTGGACCCTTTAAGTACACAACAGTGAATATATACCAGCCATTCCTAACATTTTTAACTTTCTGAACAATAGAGACATCGCATTAATTTATTCAGTCACAATTTGTGAACAAAAACAAAGCACGATAATTGTTTTCATTTTTGATGTACGCCGGCCTTCTTAACGACTGCCCTCTAGCTAGTACTAACAATATGCTCATATTGCATAAGAATTTTTTGAAACTAAACATTAAAGCCTCCACTTACACTAAAAATTTGCGCTTAAAAGAGTGAATATTAGAAATATGAAACCTCTACAATTTGCCAGATGCCCTACGTCCCGGGCCTAATCTCCCAGCTTGAACGGAAATCAGCGTCAAAGTCGTGATGAACTACTACCAACATCTAGTCTTCCATAAAAGACGAACTCGAGTGGAATATACAGCAAACAGAACTAAAATACTCAAAACCAACTTTTAGCAGTTTTAACGGTCTCCACCACGATATGTTGCTGAACTGCTTGATGAATCACACCATGAATTTCCTGCGATGATGAACCAGTGCATGACACCTGAAAGCGGAGAAAACATTTTGTGTCCAACGGCCGGGTATTTTGAACTTGCCCCCATTGCTGAGCTCAGGTGGAGTTTAACAGTACAGAGAATTAGCTTTGCAATATCTTCACGAAACAAACTCCTCCAGCTAATGATACACCGATGACCCCAACAAGAAACAAAACAATCAGCAACTGCGCCATATTTGACTTTGCACTCCTCCCGCAAACGAACTGTCTGGGGACTGGGTCTAATCTAACAGTGAGCGACTGAGGTCTGATTTTCGGCCTTAGCCGGCACTTTCCATCCATGGCTGGCGTAGTGAGATGGGAGCTATATACAGAGAACGGGGAGTGTATTGCGGCAAGAGAGGATAAAGGATCCTCTCTACAATCTGCGCGGTCAGAATGAAATATGGACTGCGGATCGCGGCCCCGGGGGGGGGGGGGGGGGGGGGGTGGGGGAACTCGCATATGAAGGTGGTACGGATGCTCGTCGTCTCGCTTAGGGGTGTAAATTTCGGATTTTGGTCTCACTTAGGGTGTTCTGGGCAAAACGCCATCATATTTAGCCGTGACGGTCTCGTTTAGCGTTGCACGCGAAAAAAAACATATATTTGATATGTATATTTTTATTTCGTTTTATTTACTCCATTCATATAATCCAAGTTTTCTATAACATCAGTACCTAAAGAAGACGTCTTTGTCCATTTTTTTCATTTGTCTGTGTTTTAACATGGTCTCTTTAAGGGGTCAAAAAAAGCTTGGGCCACGCCCAGATCGGTCTCTTTTAGGGGTACCACCTTCATATGCGGAGTCCCCCCCACCGGGGATCGCGAACTGTGGAATGAGTATAAAACACAGACCGTGACGGACTGTGAATTAAAAACAGCTCTTAGAGAAATGGATATCTGATTAACATGAAACAGTAGTCCTAGCTATTTGCCTCACACAAAAAACATTCCTTTAAAAGCTCGTCACACAGGCTCTTCAGGCCAGCGTTTATCGCTGCGGGCAAGGAAGGTTATGTCGCTCGTACTCAGGGCGACTATACTAGAAGGTGGAATTCAATTCATAGTTTTAAACCAATAGAAGATATGAAATTGAGAAGCACCGAATAGTGGTGTAGGTTCTTCTACGTCCCACAAGGCTAAGTGAAAGTGCTGTGAGACGGGACGTACGGTTTTTCGTCCCTATCCCATCCTTGGAGACCCAAAGGCAGTCAGTCCGGTCGGGGGAAAAGGCGCGACGAAAGTTCTAAAGCAAAAGCCCCTGGGTACCGACCCTCACCTGACCATTTCAAAACGGTCAAGCGAATGCTGGCTTCTCATTGGGCACAAAAAATGTTGGTATTGTTGTCCCCAGTCGGCGAACAGCATCGCCTGAGTGTGCCTGAGTGTGTTCGTACTCGACTGCTATTGTCTCGCCATTCAGTGTTGTACTTGTCCGGTTCGTTCAAGGTTGTGCGGTGCAACAGAAACCTTCATTTTCTACTTTACTAAGCAGAAAAGGAACTACCGATGACTCGGGAAAACGTTCGGCAGAGCCATTCCAATTTGCACCTCTTTCCTTTTTCCCGCCCCTCCCCCTTTTCGCGTACCCTTCACTTTCGCGCCTTCCCCACTCTTTCCCATCTTCCCCAGTATCTGAGAGCCTGGAACAGGCTAAAGAGCTTAAAGTGTTGGTGAGGTCAGTGCGTACTAGGTATGCGTGCGATTTCCAGGATATGTACTCTTTTGCAATAAGTTAACAATACACTTGAGGTTTGTCATTCATAATCTTTTTATTTAATACTTGATCACAATACTCACAACAAAATAAAATTTATTTTACAAATGAAGAAATTAAACCTTAAGGAGATTTTCATATAAATTATTCATTATTTTAAATCAAGGTAATGTCACTTAAACTTTTTTCTATATAAAATAATACTTGTATCCTTTCTTGGTACACGCAAAATATTTTTTATAAATTGCAAGTTATAAAAATTATTCAGTTGCCATAGGGGAGGCAATTGTATCTGATCTGATCAATCTTTGTATAATATTTTATTTATAATAGTATTATAATTTTATCTCAATGTGTCAACGATTTTGCTTTACAGCCAATAGCGGACACTGGTGAGATGATTATATCATATGCGAATATTAATCTACCTATAATGATAATAAACTTTAATTTAAAAAAAAAAAACTAAAATAAACCTAATGACTAGTAGTAAATAGTTTTTTCCTGTTACCCGAAAGGGTTTAACATTTGTCTTCCTAAAAAACAGTATAAGACGAACTTGAATGAAGTTGAAAAGTTTCGGAATAAAACGAACAGAACCAACCACTATCTAAGGAAATTTTCGAAGAGTCGCCGACTCAGCGTCTATTGTGCAGTGGGAGCTTAAGAAATCATAGAAGGAGAATTGTCTTTCTCGAGTTTTATAGAGCTGGAATAATGCCGAAGAATCGAGGAGGGTCGCCGACACC
The DNA here is from genome assembly GCA_964035525.1 of Porites cylindrica. Lineage (NCBI taxonomy): Eukaryota > Metazoa > Cnidaria > Anthozoa > Scleractinia > Poritidae > Porites > Porites cylindrica. The sequence continues at coordinate 29,866,657 of OZ037781.1, read as the reverse complement.
AAAATTTCATCCATGCTCGCCTGACAAATTTGGGGCCTTATCTCATTCCTAGTGGATTCTTCCTGTAAATTAATAATAAACACTCAGGAGCATTCGATCAGCCAATTCTCCTCAAAAAAAGTAATCATTTGTCTGTATGTTTTTTGACATGCCTGCTAAGATGACCTGCCTGTCTAAAATCTTTGCCACAATGAGGACAATGGTATGGTTTCTCCCCTGTATGACATCTGAGGTGCCGGTCGAGATTTGACGCACTTCCAAAACACTCTTTGCACTCAGTGCACTGAAAGGGCTTTTCTCCAGTGTGTGTCATTTGGTGTTTCTGTAGATCCGACGCCTGCCCAAAGCATTTTCCACAATGGGAACATTTATGCGGTCGTATTCCACTATGTTTAACTTTCACGTGTCTTCTCAGATGTTGCGCTTGCCTGAAACTCTTGTCGCATTGGGTGCACTTATAAGGTTTCTCGCCTGTATGAGTTCGTTTATGTGCTTGAAGGGATGCACGATCCTTAAATCTCTTTTCGCATTCATCGCAGCTGTAAGGCCTCTCACCCGAGTGTATCCTTTTATGCGTGTGAAGATTCGAAGCCTGGGAGAAACTCTTTTTACAGAGGTTACATTTGAAAGGTTTTACTCCCATATGTTTGTCCTTAAAGTGCCTGTTGAGGTGCTGTGACTGGCCGAACCTTTTTTCACACCACGAACATTTGAACGGTTTTTCACCAGTGTGGTGTCTCTTGTGATCAGTCAGCCCCGATGCTCGTGTAAAACTCTTGCCACATGTTTTACATACAAAAGGTTTCTCGCCTGTGTGTATTCTCACATGTACCTTGAGGTTGGACTGCTGTTTGAATTGCAAGCTACAGTAAGTGCATTTATAAGGCTTTTCACCTGAATGCTTTGCTTTTATGTGATTTGAGAGATGCTGCGAGTTCCTAAAGCCCTCGTCACATTGGTCACACTGGAGAGGTTTTTGTCCACCGTGCACAACTCTCTCGTGCATCTGCAAAGTAGAGAGCTGCACAAAACACCTGCTGCATTCTTTACACCTGAAACGCTTCTCGCCGGTGTGTCTTCTAAAATGCACCCTCAGATGCCACGCCTTTACAAAACACTTGCCGCACTGACTGCACTTAGGAGTTGGTTTTTCATTACAGTGTGAATTGAAATGTCGCTTGAGATTTCCTTTCTTATTGAAACTTTTTTGACACTTGGAGCATTTAAACAGACGAGTCGCATCACTTTGTTCTGTGCTGGGTGTCTTTGAAGTGCCACTGACTGTGTTATTCCCATTACTTTCACTTTGTTGAGAGCGTTTTTCAGCAACGAGTCCAGAGGTTTCATCGGTCAGGGAAGTTGCAAAAGTGCACGCACGAGTCACATCACTTTGTTCGGTTCTAAGAGTCTTTGAAACGTCAGTGGCTGCGTCATTCTCATTACTTTCTCTTTCTTTAGAGTGTTTTTCGGCAACGAGAGCGGAGGCTTCATCGGCCAGGGAACAAGTCGAAGTGCAATGCGTTTGATCTTGGTTATTTCTCCAATACTCCTGACTCTGTATTTCAGATACGATGTCCGACAAAGAGATCATGTTTGGTTCATCGATTGGTTCTGACTTGATCACCACGTTTCCCTGCAAGGAACAAAAAGTTACTTTATAGATAGCTGATAGGATGATATTGAGTTACAACACGCACCTGAACATCAGAAATACTGTGGCCCGTGGAGTTGAAATGTTGGGCCACAGGAAACCCAGGAGTGTTGTTGCGTATACTTTGCAAATGTTCGCTAAAACAATTCCTGAGGTTTCGTTCAGTATTTCTGATGTCCGGGTGCGTGAAATGACGGTGACTTTCCAGCTAGGAACCGTTCAACCGGAAGAACTGAACATCAATTTCAACTTCAACTCTCTGCCGGAGAGACAGAGCCAGTGTGAAAAAAATTGACATCAACTTATAAGAAACGAATTCCAAAAATGTCGCATATTCTTTTGCTAAGATGGACTCGATGAACTAGAAATTGGACATGAATACATAATATGTTCAAGAAATGGATCCAAGAATTTTAGTAATGGAGTCCACTGTTTGGTACGCATCGACTAGCGTTTTATTGCTAACTGCGTGCCAAGAAATTGTACTTGCAATATTACGATAATAAATGTCATGTCTTGTCTTGTTCTCTCAACTTAGGCTGCACAACAGCATTATTTTTTGGCTTTTGTTTAGAGAGCGAAGGCAAGCGTGAAGCGAGCGAGGGGCGCAGTTCCCCTTCGCACGTGTTTTAGGCGCCTCCCTCGCTTTGCGCTTGCCTTCGCTCTCCGAGAACACGTGAAAAAATAACGCCTGTTAGGCTATGTCAGCTATGAAATGTTTACCTATTTAATAATTTCTGCCGTTACATGCCCTTCATATGTTTTATAGTTAACTTCGTTGGAAGCACTTTTGATTAAAAGCCTGTGATTAGGCGACGTATTTTATGGTTAAGAGATGAAATGCTAAGCAAGTTTTATTTTAACCCTTGACCGACGGCCAGCTAGTAGCGAAACCATTAAGGTATATTTTCCTGGTAATTGGATGTAATTACGCTCCAATTTTGTTATTGGCGCACATGCATAAGCGAAATTTGAGTTATTTTTTCTTTCGCAAATCTACTAGGAATTTTGTTCTTGTTCTCTTTCTTTCCTTTGATGTCTAGTTTTCTTGCACAATTAATTGTCTTTCTTTCCAATGGAATTGTGGCTGGCTAACTTTCCTGGAAAGGGGCAAATTTAACTTGGAAAGAGTAGCAACGTGAACAGAGAAAATAGCAGTGTATTTTTCCCAAAACTGTTTGGCAAGATTGGTCCTGGTTTCCAAAATGAGGTACTTGTGGAAAGATCTGTCCTTCCTTAATTCACTGCTAATCACCTTAATTGTTATAGTGAAAGCTAAGTGGGTTCAGAAATGCATAATCTACCTTATTGCATAAGAATTGAAAATGACTCCACCTGCCCTCAAAGGGTTAAACCAGAAAATGAGTGCTGTAGGTGATCCTTTTGTGGTGGAAAATTAAGTTCAAAATTCAAAGCACTTTGTTAAGTAGTGAAAAGTAAGTACTGATGGGCCTATTGATGGGAGGGGCCTAGGGGTCAGTAGCCCTCCCCCCCCCCCCCCCCCCCCACTGGACCCATCGATGTCGTTGCTCTTCAATTTTCTGCATGCTGACAGACCCCACCCCCCCCCCCCTCAATTTTCTGCATGCTGATATTTTGAATTGATAATATATCATTTGCTCCCAGTATTGTCAAGAAGCAACATTAATTTGTACAATGTATCAGTGGCAGCAGTCAAATCATGCCCCAAGATTCAAAAATGGTGGTTTGTGGAAAAAGCAAAAGTAGAAAATTCCTGACTAACTGTTCTCATTATTAAAATCAGTTCTTTCACTTGTTTTAACTTGATTTTGATTTGAAGAATATAAAGTCTATTAGTTAAAACAAAGTTTGTTTTTAAGACGTAGCATTCACTTCACCTTCAACCCATCTCAACCGTATGATAAACAGCTTTTTAATGGGCCATTTCTGAGTTCCCAAAACCCTCACTTTCAAAATGAGGCCAAGTGCACAACCTTTCTTGTGAAAATGAGTTTTGTTTGCATGAGAATGAAAACTCATTTTCATATCAAAGGCTGAGCACTTAACCTCGTTTTGATTCAGGGAATCGGAAATGGCCAATTGTGGACACTGCTTCACTCTGTTGCTGCCAATACAGGAAGTTCCAATGAATTCCCTTTTTAGGGAAAAGTATGGATTACCAGCAACAAACAGCTTTCCTTCTGAGTGTAATCTTGAATAAACACCACCAAATACAGGCATGGATCCACACTGATTTCCACCATTTTACAGAAATCAGTCAGATTTTTCATAATAAATATATTTTTAACAATAGAAAAAACTTTCCAAGTTGAAATCAAGAGGTTAATAGTCTGCCGATTTGCAAGGCTTCATCGGGGGAGAACACAACTGGCCAATGTCATGTCTGAATGACTCAAAAACCCAGGAAAGGGGACACTTTAGGAAGTTAAAAGCATTTCCTGGAAGAGCATGCCCCTAGGTCACCTAGAAGCTTGCACCTTCGGCCCTCATTTAGGAAATTGGTCAGTATTTATCCTAGATCCATGCCTTTCACCCCAAAATTTTGCTTTGATGGAGCTGCTGATCAACCAGAAAAAAATGGGATCTTCTTTCCATGAAGTGCTTAAGGTGGCTCGACTGGAATTTTCGGGGTTGATACCTCCCAAGTTTGAGCATTAACTACGTCGGCATGAGTAAAGATATGGAAAAAAGGTTACAACAACTGTATTATATAAAGATGAAAATTTCTTATGATCTGGGTTTTATTACAATCGGAGTCGCCATGGCAATGTAATGACGCCATTACGTTTTTCATTTATCGTTGTGTTTCTCCGTACCAGGAGTTTTTTGAAGAAATCGCTTAAGGGAGTATGTGCCTGCCATAATTGCCTCCATTATGGCGAAGTTTGAAGAAATTCTATGAGAGCGTTTTCGAGATATTTCAAAATGCAGTTTTAAGAATCATCAAAGCAGTGAAATAGCATGCTAGCAGCACAATTCGCTAATATTTTAAGAAAATGATAAGCTTTGGGAATGTGGCTTCATCTCATAGCGGTTTGATTCCATTGAAAACTGCACACAAAAAAAGAGGGGAATTGCTCAGGGCGATCGCGAGTAAGAAGAATTTTATTAACTTGCATTCAGCTGCTTTTGATACAGTTTTTGGAGCTAATTTGGTCCATGCCTAAAAATTTCGCATTTTTCCAAAAACCGCTCAATAAATTTTTTTATAAATTCAACAATCCCGAGATCAATCGTCAAGAAATATTCCCTGCAAGTTTAAAAAACATTGAAAACAGGGAAGGCTTTTAAATAGGGACTCAAACATAACCAATTTTCCCCCCAGATTTTGTGTTTACAAGTGAGCGTCCTCATTATTCACTGGCATTGTTTTCAAGTTTCATATGCACGTGCACAACTAGCAAAAGATATAAATTTGCATCAAAAAGAACTCTCGATTACTTTCCGAAGAAATATCCGGTATATGCTAATAATTGGCTTGTCGTCACAGATAGCAGTGAGAGCCGAAACGGTGAACGTCACGGCTCATCGTGTAGGATGCAATACTTAATTATCTTACTTGGGTTATAACATCACAGAAGCTCTCACAAAGAGTTGCTCTGATGTTATAATGTATCACTAACCTCTTTACCCGTTAATTAGCATATCCCGGAGATTTAACCGAGGGTCCTTTTTGATGCAAATTCTATCTTTTTGCTAAATGTGCACGTGTATATGAAACTTGAGAACAATGCCAGTGAATAATGAGGACGAATATGAAGGAGTAGTGAATAATGAGGAGTGAATATTTGAGGCCCTATTTAAAAGCCTTCCCTGTTTTCAATGTTCTTAAAACTTGCAGGGAATATTTCTTGACGATTGATCTCGGAATTGTCGAATTTATAAAAAAATTTATCGAGCGGTTTTTGGAAAAATGCGAAATTTTTAGGCATGGACCAAATTACCTCCAAAAACTGTATCAAAAGCATGTGAATGCAAGTTAATAAAATCCTTCTTACTCGCCATCGCCCTGAGCAATTCCCCTCTTTTTTTGTGTGCAGTTTTCAATGGAATCAATCCACTATGAGATGAAGCCGCATTCCCAAAGCTTATCATTTTCTTAAAATATTAGCAAATTGTGCTGCTAGCATGCTATTTCACTTTTTTTATGGTTCTTAAAACTGCATTTCAAAATGTTTCGAAAACGCTCTCGTAGAATTTCTTCAAACTTTGCCATAATGGAGGCAATTATGGCATGTACATACTCCCTTAAGCGATTTTTTCAAAAAACTCCTGGTACAGAGAAACACAAAGATAAATGAAAAACGTAATGGCGTCATTATGTTGCCATGGCGACTCCGATTACAATAAAACCCAGATCATAAGAAATTTTCATCTTTATACAATACAGTTGTGGTAACCTTTTTTCCATAACTTTACTCATGCCGACATAGTTAAGGCTCAAACTTGGGAGGTATCCCCCTAAAAAAATCCAGTCGAGCCACCTTAAATATTACAACCCTTGTTATACAATATAACAAGGCTTAAACTGTGTGCAATTAGTCAGGCTACAGGTCCAATCCATTGTTGAATGGACATCTGTTAACCGTAAGCAACTAAACTTCAAGAAAATGTGGGCAATGCTTCTTAAAGGCAAATCCACTAAGGCTTTACCAGTTCCTCTGGCTTCTATAGAATGGAAACCCAGTCTAAAGTTGCTGGGTGTAACTTTTCAGTCCGATCCATGTAACTGGGATTTACATTTAGATAATATTCTATCGAAAGCTAGCAGTTGTTTGTACATGTCATGTGTTTGTAAATTCTATGGATTGCCGTTGGATCATCTTCATCCTCTTTTTACTAATCTTATCTTACCTATATTTACATATGCTGTGGAAGTATGGGGCTGTGTGTATTATCATAAGTACTGTAAATCCTCTATTAAGCCCCCCGGGGGGCTTATTTTTTTCAAGCACTTTTGAGGGGGGGGGGGGGGGGGGGCTTAAAAGAGAGGGGGGGCTTATTTAATTTAGCGAAACGAATCACCAGTAGCAAAAATACCGTGGTATGAGACAGAGTAGACTTACGCGTTGTACAATTAAAGTCACTGTCAAAAGTATTTAATTCACTTGTGGGAGCCTAAAAGTAACAAAAACAAAATTCATATTCTTCAAAAATGTACTTTCTGCCTCATGTTCTTTGGTAATTTTTACGAATAAACCATAAATGATCAGTCCACGTTAACTGTTAATTTTTTTTGTGAAGAATAAGGATTGGGGGAGGGGGAGGGGGGGGCTTATTAACTTTCCTCCTCTGAAAAGGGGGGGCTTATTACTTAAGTCGCATAGACAGGCTGTTCAAGAGAGCTTTTAAGCTTGGTTACTGTAAAGAACTGTTTTTTTTTTATTGAAAATATTATTGCCCTGAAAGATAAGAAGTTATGGGACAAAATCACCGACAGCAATTCAACAACAGCTTTGGATGACCTTCTTCCACCGGAGCAAACTATGGTTATGTTACGTAAGAGGTGTCATAACTATATTCTTCCACCTGTCAATACTGAGCATTTCAAGAGAACTTTTGTAAATAGATGTTTGTTCTCTGGTAAGTTAGTTAGTTACCTTGTTAGTTAATTAGTTATCTGTATGACTAAATTTATATCATTGTAACTAAACATGTCTGTTGTTTGGAGTGTTTAATAGAGACCTTTATTATTATTATTATTATTATTATTATCATTATTATTATTATTATTATTATTATTATTATTAGTACAGAGCTGAATCATTGATACACAGAGATAGCTTACATTCACTGACTATGACTTAAACTTTTTTCTAACTCTGCCATCATTCAAACTTCTAAACTTGGTGTGTGGATTACCTACGAGTGCAGCTTATCTACTGGTTTTTACATTAGTCAGTGGAAACTGGAAAAGAGAAAATGACACCCATATGTAGGAAAAATTTTAATACTAGGGTTTTTAAAGAAACACTCACATATCTAGAACAGTATGGGATGAAGTTCTTGGTTACTTTTACAATGTACTTTTAAATACCATCAGTTGAGGAACAGGCTACTCATTAATAGCTGTTGAAGCGACTCTGCAGAATGTAGCAAAGGTTACTCACTTGAAAAGTGTTCCCACCCAAATGGCAAGCCTGGTTGTGTGAAGTCTGACAAGAACCATTGTCCATACTGTTTGTTTGTTTCTCATTGACCATGATTTTATTCAATGCATTTTAAAATGCTAAATCTGAAATAAAATAGAAAAGGCATTCAACAACTATTGTAATGTCAGGTTGTTAGACAAGCAAGATAGGTACTGCAAAGTTCAGGTTATTTGAGCCAGAAGAGAATAAACACCACCAAATACAGGCATGGATCCACACCGATTTCCACTGTTTTACTGAAATCAGTCAGATTTTTCATAATAAATATATTTTTAATAACAGAAAAAGTTGAAAACACAAGGTTAATAGTCCGCCGATTTGCAAGGCTTCATTCAAGGAAAACAGAACTGGCCAATGTCATGTCTGAATGACTCAAAAACCCAGGAAAGGGGACTTTAGGAAGTTAGGTAATTTAGGTACTGCGAAGTTCAGGCTATTTGAGCCAGAAGAGAGCTCAACATGCTCTTTTCACCTGACTAAGCATGAGGTACAGTACGTGTACGTGGGGGTGTCAGTGCCACTACTCCCCTGTTAGGTCAAGAGTCTAATGACGCTCTGTTAGGGAAAAATACCATCAAGCAACAAAACCTTGACACAGCAACATAAAGTCTAGATGAAATGGAAACAAACAACTTAAAGATGGATAAATACCTACCGGGACATGGCCTCCTCCTCAAAGAGCAAAACGGTCATATTTGAAATTTAGACGAGGGATGGATATACATACCACACTAAGAGGGCCTCTCCAATGGTGACACCCCCATCAAGTAGACAGTAGCAAGGATGATCACTTGAGTCATTCAAACAGCTACAGTGTTATAAAGTCAGCTGTTGGGTAATTCAAGGATTATATCTGCATTTTGGGACAAGAGAGCCAATGGTGAGTTTATGCTGTGATTTAACTTTCTTCAGGTTCAGTTCCTCATGTGGACATAATATCAGCAACCTTTTAGGTACTTGTATGGCCACTAGCTGACTAGCAGTCACAAGACAGCTGTTCTTCACTTAAACCTGATGTTGTTTACATAAAAGTTAGTTTCTTAATCAGTTATCAATAACAAAATTCACTTCTATTATCACATCAATCTTAATGGTTGAAAAGGGTGTAATCGACTAAAAAGCTTGCATCAGAAGAATTATTCAGAATCAGAAGACGATTTAGTTAATAATTATAGCCTTGTTCAAGTCAGATTATTCCTGCATTTATCATTTACGCTAGCTTGAGCTAAAAAATCGAAACAAAACCAGATCAAATAAAAATAATTCAAAATAACCTTTTGATCTTGAACATGCATGTACATGTAACTTAATTTTCCTGTAAGTAAGCTTCTGTTTATATGCAGCAAATATGCTTAAAATAAAGGAAGCTTACTGACAATCAGCTGTACCATCAATACCAGTTGTACATTTACACGAAAATTCCGTTATCCTTGTCTTCCAGAAACTGTCCTGTACCTTTCTTTTCAACTCCTTTTAAAACTGATCTTCGGTCACCGTCGACTTCCATCGACTCGTCATCTGCTTTCCTTACCGAATCACTCACACAACAAAAACGTACCTACATGAAGTAACTAGACAAAATTGAAAGTGCCGCTGGAATTCGGCCCGATCCCTCCCACCGGGTTGGCCCGTTCACATTTTCTTCACAAACCTTCTAAACTCTTTTAGTTGAAGTAAGAAAAAAAGAAATACGAGTTTTTTTTTACTATAAACAAAAATTACCTTATCACTAAATTAACTCAAAAAAGAGAAAGGAAATCTGTGGACAAGCTGGCAGGCCCAGCATCGATTAAACCTTACATGCTTACTCAACAGAGTTTTATACGGGGAGGCTCCGCCCCGTGGTCAACCCTTACCACTTTATATACCATTTTAGACAGAAAAGGTACCCTTTTCCTATACCTTCCATTGGGGAATGGTACCCCTTTCAAATACCTGATTTAGAACGTTGCACCCTTGTCAGTTGTTGTAAATGCACTCACCGCTTTGAAATATGATAAAATCACAAGACTAGGAAGTTTTCTCGACTTTATCACAGCCATAAATTCCTCTGTCAGCCCTTCCGGGTGCTTTTACAGACGGAAAGACAGCTTTACGTACAGTTAATATACTTCAGCTAGTGAAATCCCTACCCTTTTATATACCTGAGGCCTCACTAGGGCACCCCCTTGGGGCGGAACCTCCCCGTATAGACCATTATAGGGAACACCCCCGGATGAGCAACTAAGTGTCGCTCGTACCCAGTACCTGGGTAACATGGATCCTAGCCCCAAGTTGTATGTAACCATCAAGGGCTTCACAGCCAAATGGTGGTAGGGCAATGCTCATGGCAATTTGGATGACAAAGGTTTGATTCCTTCTGAAGGCTTTTCCCATGTTAAAAGTTTTTTTTTCGGCTGGGGCGGTTCCGGGTTCAGTAGAAATTGTCGCCCAGCCACCCTAAGTTCAATTTAACCATCAGACCAGGACATTATTTTTTTTGTATATGTTGAGGGCTTGTGAAGCTCGCTAGGCTTTTTAACGAGAGGACCAAGACTCTGTTTTTTCTCTTAAAGATAGCAGTTTAATTTTCAACAGCTACTGACAACAACTCTACTAGCTTACACAACGAATAAAATAATCAAATTGTAGACTCATTTTGAGTTAGCTGACCGGAAGAGTTTCTATTGAATAACTTATCGCCTATATCGCAACAGGTTTGCTATAGTTACTGATAAGCCTACACAGCCGCAACCGACAAGTACCAAAGAACCAGTTAAATGCTAACAGTGAAACTTCCCAGAAGGACAAAACATACAAAACACGAACGCGGTTGTGGGTAAAACTCAAGGTCAGCTGTACTCCCCAAACAAGCCTACTTCAAAGAACCAAAACTAAGCTTAACAAAAACTTCGAATGGATAATACTAGACAAAAACTCGGGAACTAAGTCTATAAAAGTCTATAAAAGTCTATAAACTGTTTATCACGAAGCTAGCAAAGTCTTAAAAAAAAGCAAAACTGAAAAACAAAACTAAAGGCAACTACCTCATAACATATACAAAATTTAATGAAAAAGTGCTAAGAAGTTTAAATTGAAGGATTGCATATGAAGAACTGCTTAGTTAAAAATTTCTAGAAAATAAGGCAAATAACTACAAGAAATGATTAGCTGTGAAAAGATTTTAATCTTCTCACTCTTTAAAAACAATTAGTTTGAATCGTCATACGTCTCTCCACCTGGAGACTTATGACATTTCAGACTATTAAACAGTAAGCAAAGTTTTGATCTTTCATCTAAAAAGTATTCTGAATCCAGCCCTATGCTCCATGATGAATCTTTCAATTAAGGTTCTGGCTTATCTATTCCCCATCCTTCCTTTAGTGCTTTGTATGCTGTTTGGAGGGCTCCTTCATTCCATCCCACGATCACCGCAAACGCTTCACCGACGATGTATATCTGCTCTCCTGGAAAAGGGCGCTTGGCCCATTCCTCTGTATCGTGACGGCTGACGTTAGATCCTACCTTTGTGTAATGCCTAAAACATTACGTAAATGCTCGAATTAGCGCCACTCTTTAGACAAGCGCCCCCACCTCACCCGCCCCTTACAGAATCATAAGGTATGCAGTGCGCAAGTTTTAAATGAACACAGCATAACATGTAAAATCACTAGAGAATTTGAGAGTTTTTAGCCGGGGAAGTACTCCCTTATACAACCCATGTAGGTATGTGCCGCCCTATAGGTTACGTTTTTTTGCGCCGTTTTTGTCTGAAAATGGGTATAGACTTTGCCCATTTCTGTCTGGAATCGGGTGTGGTTTTCGAGGGAACTACGGAGTGTATGATTGTATTTATCGTTTCAATTCCAAATGAGTATGAAAGAAAGAGAAATGTGCGAATTCGAAATTGATTTTAAGAAATCTTTTATGTTGCTCTCTAATCTAAGTAACGATGACATGATTTCTTAGAGGCCAGGGCCGGGTTGTTCAAAGCTGGGTTAAGATAACCCAGGGTTAGTGCGAAATTTGAATTCAGATATAAAAGCTTAAAAAGCAAATTTGGTTTAATTCTTTTTTTCTACAATTTGATGATTGGCTACTCTAAAAACATTAGAGAAAATAGTCCGAGAAAATGCTTTAGATGATGAGAAAAATGACCCGAGTTAAAATTTAACCCAAGGTTAGCGTTAATCGGCCTTCGAACAACTGGGCCCAGGACTGAAAACGGGTGCGAAAAATGACATTTTTTCGCCTGAAATAGGGTCAGGATTTGGAGAACAGGGTGGCATACGCCCACAAAGAATTCCCAGGAGTACCCTTCCCCCGGGTTTTTTTCTCTAGAAAATGGGAGGGGCCACCTTCTAAGGGAAAAGTTCTGGGAACCAGGCTGGAGTATTAAGGCTACAAATTTCTCTAGGACGTATCACAGCGTGAGAGACTGATTCATCCCATTTTTAAACTCCTTTTCTTTCAAGAATTAATGCAGGCGAAGAGACTTCTTAAAAAAATTTGCAAGTGAGCACCAAGCAGTCTTTGATGTATTGCGTGCGGTCTAAGGGCACGCGCATTCCATATTGAACGAAACTGGTTTTGAAAAGTAGTAAGTTTTGAGCACAGATGTGGTCGGCGGCTACATAAAAGAACGCGCAGTGGCCTGAGTACCCAGCGGGAGTGTTATTTAGCATGCATGAGCAAAGTTTTTGGCATAGGAATTGCAAAGACGTGCAGAGAATGGGGAGGTCGCTTCTCGCAGCAAAGTCCGCGAGAATGGCTAAAACTCTCACACGCGCAAAAACAATTTTGCCAGCTACGCAGGCCACGCGTCGGGGGTTGGCAGAAGCCTTCCTCTTCCTCAGGCTCCTTCTTCTCTTGCTGTGAGAGATCTTTAACAGGGAATCGTTCTTTGATTCCAGTCTGTTTGACCCATAGTTTTTTACGGGCTTGTTGCTGTGAATCTAGATTTTTTCATGATCGATTTAATTTAATACTTGCCAGCACGCTTCCCAGTACTTGAATTTGACGTCGAGGGGTTCCGGAACAACCATTCCTGGAAACACCGCCTGCACAGCTTTATTCAATTCCGATAGGAACGTGGCTCTAGGTAATTTGGAAAGCTGGCCCCATTTCACTGCGCAGTCGTAAAAATTGTAGCTTAGTTGAATGATTCCTTCACCTTGAGGTCCTCGGCTAAAATGCAAAGAAAGACAAACTTGGCAATTAGACATTTGGGGCATTAGTAACAGATATAATGCTGAGTCAGTGCTAAGATTAGAATGCCGAGATGACGTGAACCACGGTCATATCTTCATTTGCCCGGTTCACATAATCTTTATTCTGTTTGTGTTTTATTCCTTTCACGGGTTAAGAAGAACTCAACAAACTGGGCAACTTCGTCCGCATGGCTTTTCCCTTAGAAAATTGAGGGACGGAAAGCCTTGGGGATCGACAAGGTCGCAAATTGTCCTGCTGCCAATGTATGGGTCTTCTTTCTCAGTTGGTGGAGTAGTTCAGCGCTAGCACAGAGGCCATATGTTTGAATCTCGTTGAAAATCCGTTATTGTTGTTGTTGTTGTTGTTTTTTGGTGGGGGGGGGGGGGGGGGGTTGAGCTTAATTTACAATTGCTTAAATTACTATGGCAACCGCAACGATCATATCTTCATTTAAATGATAGTGCTTTTTCAGTTAGGCAGAGCTTGGCAGTAGGCTTAGCCACAAGTTGCTCGGCAACTTTTGGGCAATTTTTCATTTTTTTTAGCATTTTTTAAACTATTTTTTACTTTTTTCGCGACATTTACTACCTTTCGAAAGAAAAGTCAGCTAATTTCAAGCCAGAACCTCGCTCCCATTTTGGTTTAAATTCCAGCATCCCGGCCCTCAAATAAGGCAAATCCCGCTGGCTCCCAAAAAACCTATCGGGAACCCTCCAATTGGACACAAAGTTGACCTGGCCAGTCAGTCAAAGCAACAGCTAAATGGCCAATATACCTCCAATCAGTTTTAATCTTATGCAAGAGTAAGCATCATGAAAACCCTGAGATGAGCCCTGCACCTTGATAAAAGTTTCTCCTTACCCAGCCAGGACTAAAAAATATTCCACTCCGGCTCCGGTCATAAAAGGTTACTTTGTCCCCGGTAAAATTACATTGGGGGATGATTTTCGTTCAGCTTACCTGTAAGGCATCATATACACCAAACAAGTAGCAGTTGATACGTATCTTTTCCAGGTCTTCAACGACATGTTATGGACCGAGCTTGCGTTTTCCCACCAAGGATACTTGTAAATCGCCACTGCTTTGAAGCATTTTTGACCAATGATATGTGTGAAATAAGTATGATTTTTTATTTCAAAGCCGATATCACCGTTTATCTCTTTTAAGGGCAAAAATGGGATAGCAACGATAACCTTTTTAGCCGATACAACGTAACGTTCAGTACGGACTACAAACGTGTTTGGTTCTCCGTCTCTGTTGATTGAGCTCACAGCTTCCTTTGCGTACATTCTAGCCCCAAAACGCTTCACAGATTTCGCTAAAGCATCCACAATTTCGGATAATCCACTTCTTGGTCTAACGTATTCAGATGTAAACTTCATTCCGTTATTACTCTCGTATCTAGTCAGCGTACTTCTCGCCATATTATAATTCATTTTTATTCCATAAATCAGATTTAAAAAGGCACATCCTTCACTTCCAACTCGCTGGCAAAGGAAATCGTGGTAAGACGGATACTCTAAAGCTTTCTCTTTGGACATGTTCCTCCAAGCAAACGCAAACATCTGAGAGGGAGTCATGTTAGCAAAGACAGTGGACATCAGAGTGGGAAAGGCTTTTTCCTTGAAGGACTGATGGTTGTCGGCGTATATTCCTCTGCCTTCTAAATAATCAATGCTCAAAGGAGGCATTTTAAACATCGAGATATAGAGCCTTTTCGCTAAGTTTCTGAAAAAGAAAAAAACATAAAAGGCTCTTCTTAATAATTTAGCTTGAGTCTGAAGATTTAAAAGTTGATTTTTGGCATAAATAAAAGGTATAATTAAAATTAAGAGCTGCAGCAACTTTTGAAAACTTACAACATTTTCTTGTGAGCTGTGTTTACTCTCCAAGCTCCCATACCTAATAAAGAAACACATACTGAAGAATGAGCGGTCGCTTGGGTAGATCCATTTTACAGAGATTCGACTCTTCTTCTTAACGTTTTCTATGAAACACGTGTTTCATCCGACATCCAAACACCAAGGAAAAAAAGGATCTGAAGGAACGAGGAGACTATAAAGGGGACAGAGAGGGCATCCCCCATATACACCCTATTCCATAGGTAATTCGTCTCGAGTTATTTTTAACACCACCGATCTCAAGGGGGATTGGACAACAGCCAATCACATAGCGCAAATGTGTTCCGCGTGGATGACCCACGCTGAGAGCCACGCGTCCTTCACGAAATGACGCAGAACAAAATGGGGGAAGACACGGAGAGCGATTTTGCTATTCCTTTTGTCGACGAAAACGACTACAGCGAGATTTCTGCGAAAGCTGTGTCAGCGAAACCGAAATTAAAAAAGAATCGCCCTTCCTCTCTTGTATAGAGCTAACAGTAGAGCAGGGAAATCCTTAACACAATGAAAATTCTCTCAGGATCATTTATACTTTACAGTTTGAAGAGAGCAATTTCTGGTTTGACGTTTATTTTTTTCAGTCTTTATCGCGATTATACCTACCCACTTACTTTGTCAATTGTAGGCGAACCCTTCTAAAGCTGAATTTCAAGGGACCATATTCAAGCTCAGAAAGAGAAATAAAATTTCGTCGTTGCTTATTTACGTCCTCCAGAAAACGCGAAATTAGGCATTTTCACGTCGTAGTCATGCAAAAACGGGAAAGAAATGAACAAAAAAGTGTGTTGCACGTGCGAAGTCGTTGTTTTGCTAATTAAACCTATTGTTTTTTTGACGTTCTAGTTGTCGTCCGCGTCGTTGGATCTTAAACTCCCTAAATTGTACAAACGACCAGTTTCAACAGACCGGCGAAATTTCTCATTTTATTAAAGCACTGAGGTTACGACAACTTCGAGTTAAACTGATTTCACGGGTTGTCAAAGAGTCCAGCGATTCCTTTTTCCCAGGTGAGCGCCGACTCATTTCGCTTCAATATTCAGGAATGCTCTCGATCTTTTTACGCTTTCATTGCCTCTCGCCCGACATGTTTTGCACGGCGTTTGGTCATGCGAAACCTCCACGAAACATCCACGCCTCGCGCGAGGTAACTTTATCCCGATTCTAAAAATAACTCGAGACGAATTACCTATGGAATAGGGTGTGTATGGGGGATGCCCTCTCTGTCCCCTTTATAGTCTCTTACGGTAAGTTAATACCTGTCTAAGAAAATGAATTTATAGGATGAAGCTTTTGACGTGTGATGGAGTCAACAAAAGCTTTTCATTTGCATACTTAATAAATAAGTTTTTTCTTGGTTTTCATGTTAGCGTTTCCCATTATTAGTAGCTTAGCTTCACCATTCAATTAATTAAAGTACCACCGCACACAAAAACCGCAAGTCTATACTAGCTCGCGCAATTGATATGAGCAACAGACTGAAATATGAAGGGCTAACGATCTAAACATATATGTCTTCAACGGTGGCCGGTTAATTCACTCAATAATATTGTATCCTTCACAGTAATGTATCATCGTGAATTATTAATGGTTTGAGGTAAGACCCAAAATCACCCCCCCCCCCCCCCCCCCCCCAAAAAAAAATTCATTATCACAGGCGTGTTTTATTCAGTTTATCTTAGAAGAATTTATCAAGTTCAATGAAAATGAAGTTTCTTACTTAGGCTGACGTTTTGAGCTTCTTTAAAGGCGACGTCATAATTTCTTCCGCCGAACCTCGGATCTTTTTCAAACAAACACACGTCATGTTCTTTCTTCCTTCGCATGAGTGTCTCTGCCATGTACAATCCTGAAATACCACCTCCAACCACAACCACATCACAGGACAATGGGCTCAAGGATGACTTTTCCTCTAGTGGAAAAAAAATAGAAAAGATTGAGTTTAAAGGATATAGAAAGGCTGTAAACGTTCGGTTTTCTTCCCGGAGGGGGCGGGAAAAGGGAGCGAGGCGGGTAGGGGGGGGGGGGGGGGGTGGACAACCCCACGACTGAGTAATTTTACCGGGAGGTTCTGCCACGAGTTCAAAACGCCAAGCCTTTATAAACCATTTTTGGCAATTTCATATATCCTCTAATTAAAAATTGTACTGCCTTCACTTACCTGCTTAAGAACAGTGCATCTATTTTTTAAAGATCGGTAGCTTGAGTATCAGGCCTCTCTGGGGAAATATGGGAAAGATGGAAGCGAAAAAGGGAGAGAGCTGAAGGAGAGAAACGCCTGACCCAGATGCTTTTACTGGAGCCTTCCACCCCTACACAGCATGATTCGATACCATCCAATCAAAATCACTTCCGGTCATCGGGGTTGTCAGCTTCACGTGTCAAAAAGCTCGTCTAAAATAAATCTCACCTTACGGTCTGGCCGAACTCCGGTGCTTGTGTTGCTACGATTTCGCCTTTTTCTGAAACTCAATGAGGGGTTTTCGAATACTTGTAATGAAAACCCTGCCGTTTTTGAGGAATTATAACATGTTTTAGGAATGTTGCTAGTGTAAATCTCCTCCCCCCTAGACCCTTAGAAAGGCCTGATAATCAGGCTAAAACATCGGCAATGAAGTTAATGAACGATATTTCGGGAGAACAGCAATAAGGTGCTTATGGCGAGCCGTTTGTTTCAAAATTATTTGTTGACGTGATGTTTAACGAGGCGTCTAACATCAGTGTCCTGTGAAAATAAGCTGTGATAGAGTCTACTTATAATTGTTATTTTTCACCTTGATATCACTTTGCTACCGTGATGCAACATTTTCTACCTCGGTATCATTTTACTATCGTGATGTGACATTTTCTACCTTGATATCTTTTTACTTCCGTGATGGAACAGTTTGTACTTTCTTATGATTTTGCTGCCGTTATGGACATTTTCTACCTTGACTGGATATCATTTTACTGCGGTGATGTAACATTTTCTACCTTGATATCATTTCACTGCCGTGATGGTAGAAAATGTCACATCACGGTATTGAAATGAAATCAAGGTAGAAAAAGTCAAATCACGGCAGTAAAATGATATCAAGGTATAAAACGTTCCATCACGGTAGTGAGATGCGGTCAAGGTATAAAATGTTCCATCATGGTGGTAAAATGCAATCAAGGCGGAAAAAGTCACAAAAAAGGTGACTCGACCCAGTTTTTTTTTTTTGGGGGGGGGGGGGGACCATCCTAGTTTGAAGCTCTCTGGTATCCCCACCTTTACTTTTATCGCAAGTCTAACAAATAAAATGGATAACATATAGATCAATCTACAATATAACATAAAATTTTTGGCGATCGGAGTAAATGTCACGTGGTTATAATGCCACGCCCGTTTGAGGTCTGAGTCGAAAATCTGCTGTTGCCGGCATTTTTTCTTGAAAATCTCTCGGCTACACATAGTGCGCATTAGTGCCTTGCGCTGAACAGAGTTTCACCAAAATCGCAAAGACCCAATTTGAGAAATTCAGCGGTTTCCAAATTTAGGTCATAATTTATGCGAAAATGATAAGCAAACTTTACGCGGATTATATCTAATAAACTATGAGATTAATCTCTTCATTTGGGGCATCGTTGTAACAGATGGGTCCTTGCAAGTCAGCAAAACGCTTTAGGGCCTTGTAAATGCGCGCGATTTCGAGCAAAGCAAACATATAGAAATTATAGTTTTCGCTATTTGTTGACGTTTGTCAGCGTTTAAGAGTCCTTCACACGAAAAAAGCATTTTCTTAAAAATTCGTAGTTTTTTTTCCTTCAAATTTTTTTCAGGCCACAATTGATTAACTAACTACCCGGACTCTGAATTTCATGGTCATTGAAAAACTGTGAAATTATCTTCTATAAGCCCAAACTTGAGTAAACATTGAAGATTTTTAGCGTTTTGGCTGAGTTTGTGCTTTGGGAGTTGTCTATTGTTTCCAGTCTGTCATTATACAGCATTCTTGTTTAGCACGCGTGCAATGACCGCGCTTGGCTGACTTCCGAATGTTCACCGAGATATTCCCGTCACGAGTTGGTTTAATTATTGGCTTGCATTTAACCTATGAAAAAATGATATGTTTTTAATAGTAAGTAGATTTAGTGTGTAGCACTTCTTGATTTTTTTGCAAAGGCACAAGAAGCACGAGAATTGATTAAAAATTGTGGATTAAACCTCTATGTATCACACGATGGCCTGTCTCACTGTACCAAAATTATCATATCTCGGTAAAGTTTGCTTATCGTTTTCGCATAAATTATGACCTAAATTTGGAAACCGCTGAATTTCTCGAATTGGGTCTTTGCGATTTTGGTGAAACTCTGTTCAGTGCAAGGCACTAATGCGCACTATGTGTAGCCCAGAGATTTTCACGAAAAAATGCCGGGCAACAGCAGATTTTCGACTCAAACCTCAAACGGGCGTGGCATTATAACCACGTGACATTTACTCCGATCGCCAAAAATTTTATGTTATATTGTAGATTGATCTATATGTTATCCATTTTATGTGTTAGACTTACGATAAAAGTAAAGGTAGGGATACCAGAGAGCTACAAAGTAGGATGGTACCCCCCCAAAAAACTCGGTCGCGTCACCTTAAATACGGTAGTAAAATGCAACCTCGTCCGCAGGGCGCTTTTCCCTGGCTTTGGAGGTGGGGCGCCCCACCTGCAAAGCCTGGGGACGAGGTTGAAAAAAATGATATCAAGGAAGAAAATGCTCCATCACGGAAGTAAAATGATATCAAGGTAGAAAAGGTCACATTACGGTAGTAAAATGATACGAAGGTTTAAAAATTCACATCACCGTAGTAAAATGATATCAAGGAAGAAAATGTTCTATCACGGAAGTAAAATGATATCAATAGAAAAGGCCACATCAAGCGCGGTAGTAAAATGATATCAAGGTGAAAAATAACAATGGTTGATGGATTCTATCACAGGAACATTTCATAGGTCATGTTACGACACATTAAACATCACGATAACAAATAGTTTTGAAACAAACGGCGCGCTACTGCCGTGCCGAACTCAATTCATAAATTATAAATACATTAGAATACATTTAAAAGTTTGCTAAGCCGTTTCTTTATTTTTGTGTTTTGTTTTCGGCAACAGCCGTTCTATTCGACTGAATTGAATTCGACGTCTTAAACCAAGTCGTCAGTAGTGTCGTACTGTAGTCTAGCTACAGTCGAGCCACAGTCAAGCCAGCTTACAGTGAGCTTAGCATGGCAGTAGCACGACGTTTGAAACAGGCCTGAGACATGACAAGCAGTAAAACAGTTCAAACTCTCGGATTTACTGCTGAATAACTGCATGCTTTGATAAATATCACTAGCCTGCGAAAACGTCCGTTTCTCCTCGCTCTTCACCGCTGGGGACGTTTCGTCGTTCCTCCGCGCGAAACGTCCCCAGCGGCGAAGAGCGAGGAGAAACGGATGTTTTCGCGGGCTAAAATATCACATACGGGACATATAGTGACAAACTTTAAATCAACGTTAATAAATGCTAACTACTTCGAATCAGTGATTAACTCTAAACCTAACCAAGCCCTCTCTACACTTGTTTACTCACCAGTGGGATCTTTTTTGCCGTCGCAAACTTTTCCTTGCGTTCCGTTTTGCTGAGCTACCAGAGAGACAAACGCGAGGAGAATAAGCAACACTTTTGCTCGGCTCATGAAGTATCCAGGTGTTTCCTTAGGGCTGTATACTGGCTGGTATTCCATTTCCTTGGTGAGCATGTTGCAGGGTTTGACTTCAGATTTGACAGAGTCCACAAAGAATCCGTCACAGGCAAAACTAGAATTACGCGCTGTTCAGTTATCAATGACTTTGGGATCTTCACACGTAAAAAGGCAGATATTTTTAGAATTGTCCGAATTTGAGTGACAACTGACTTCAGAAAAAAATGCAGTGCATGGAAAAGGATCACGTAGGTGATTCAACCAGTGAAGCACCTCAAAAAGTTTTTTTCTAGAGTGATAAAGTTTGGATCAAACTTGTTGAAAGAAAGTTGTTTGGAGAATCAGACGACGCCAAGGCTCGATTTCCACAGCTCTCTCGATCCTCCCCGCCGAGAAGAGACGGCTGGACGATGCCGTGTCTGTCAGACCCAAATGTTTCCAAAAACGCCAGAAGTGTCTCAGATGGTTTTCTCTATGCTTTAGAAGCCTGGTTAGTTAATTTGGAGTCGCCCTAAAAGCTATTTATCTGTTCGGATGTCTTATGGGAACTTTGGTCGTCACGAAAGCCTTAGGTGGCTTTTTCGTCTCATCGGAAAGCGTTAGCTACCCGCATGGGTCCGGGCAGGAGCCCATAACCCGGGGAGCAAGCAACTTCCATGCGCTCGTGTCACGTCGTTTTCATAGACCAGTTTATTTTTAGAACGGTTTTGGCACGAATTTTGAATATCCTTTAAATTCCTCAAACCAGTCAGCAAACCCTACAGACCTTAAAATGATATTTTTTGCCTTTTAATAACATGAAGTTTTCCTTTTTGATATCTTATATTTCCAATGCTCTCACAGACATGGCGGAGATTCTATTTTCGAGGGAGAAAGTGCCCTAAAATGTGTCTAAATATAAACTGGTCTGTAAAAACGCCGTGACATAGGCCTAGTATGGGAGTTGCTCACTCCGGGTTATGGGCCCCTGGTCCGGGCGAAAGTTCGAGGACATTAAGTAGCCTTGTTTTCATAGAAAATTATAGGGGACGTTTTGTCTTTATACCGAAAGTTTTAGGAGACATTTTTTTTTTTAACAATAATCGCACTATCTTGATCTTAAAATGTGAAAACACAACTTCCCAAAATCATAGTTAAGCTACTAGAAATCCTCCGAATATTTTAGACGAATGGAACGGTTATCCAGGAATTTTTGGCCTTTCTCAAGCTTTAGAAATTTCTGAGCAATATTTGCTCCCTCGAACAGTTGTTTTACAGCAGTATAGTCGCTGAGTGCCCCTGGTCTGTGACGTCCCCTGGTCTGTGACGTAAAGTCAAAATTTGTTATGCTGGAAATGGGAAATGTCATCAAATACGGAATACATGTTGTGTTTTGCCTCTTTGTCTCTTTGATATTCGCCAAAAAAGTGAGCAGAAACATGTACTGATTAACCCTCGGACGTACAAGGGGGGAGGGGGGTGGATGCCACTCCCCCATGAGGTTTTTCTGAGTTTTTTCCTAGAGGATAAAACATCAGCACCTCAAGTTTTCAGTACCTGTTCGTTCATCCCTCGCGCAGATTTTAAGACGAGTTTAGTGATGCTCAGTTGCCATGGTTGAGAGATATGACGTCATAAGTAGCAGGTTGAGGTAACCGAGGGATAAGGTAGGATTGGACTTGAAAGCCGCCCCAGTTCACCTGAGCCGTCAACCATCGCTCCAGACTGGAAAATAATTGATACTTCCAGATCCGGTTTCTTGAATGAAAAATGGAGAGATGACTTTGCATTCCGGATTGTCAACTTTCCTCATATGGACAGCAACATTCTCGCCAATCCAGCTTACGGTGTTTACATATCTCAACTGGTGAGATATGCTAGAATTTGTCTTGTCCGCCCAGATTTTCGGATCATTTGACACCGCTTATGAATTTGTTTTAGATACCCTAAAGAGCATCTGGGCCAAATTTGGTGCTTTCTTTCAGTCTCTAACGATATTTCCTTCAAAACAAAGCACTTGAAGGCACGTGAAAATTCCTGCCCATCCGCACGACTTCGCAGCTCCTCTGCCAAAATTTTTACCATATATGGGCTATATAGGTATGTGCCGCTGTGAGGGGTATAGTTTTCAAACAGACATACAGTCTAACCTCTCCTTACGGACACCTCCCTATTACGGACAGTTCGTTTGGTCCCAGAAATGCCAAAAATCATACATTTCTTACCTCAGTCTATAATACGGACACTATGAAGCGGACACTTGGTTCTGAGGTTTGACTACATTAAATATTGCAAACAGAATGCTGCAATGCTGATCGTACTACGTGAAAATTAACTTTGCAAGATATCAACACGACTCCGAAAGAACTCAAAACAGAGCGGGATTATAGCCATAGACAACTGGTTCGCTATTATTGTAGCTCACCAGTATCTAAGACGTAACAAACAGAGAGAGGAGCTCTGCTGGAAAATAACTGGCCTGAGTATCAGGCGTTTCTGGGGGAAAAGGGGAAAGATAGAAGCGAAAAAGGGAGTGAGCCCCTTCCTTTCTCTACTCCCCCGCCCCATTCCCTCTCCCCCATCTAAAATCTGCTCTCCCCTAGCCCCTTAGGATGGCCTAATACTCAGGCTAGAAAATAACCCGCACACTCTGATTTGCGCCCTAACCTAGAACTCCCAACACCCACAGAATCACGCCATATCATGTGTATCCTGGAGGCCAAGAGTCCAAGTGTCAAGTTGATGTCTCGCAAACAAAATTATAAACTGATTGGCCAAAACCAACCTCAAAAACAAAGACAAGACCATGCAAAAATTACAGCATATCGAATCAATAAGATAGATTTACGGCACCAAAATACATAAAGTACGAACAATAACCCCCCCTGGGAGGGGGGTCTCCCTTATATAAGCTATATAGGTATGTGCCGCGCCATCGGGAAGGTTTTTGCGCCGTTTTGGTCAGCTAAGTGATAGAACAATGCTCATGGCAATTTGGATGTCAAAGGTTTGATTCCTGCTGAAGGCTTTTCCCAAGTGAACGTTTTTTTTTTTTCGCTGGGGCGGTTTCGGGTTCAGGGGAAACCGTCCTCCCGCCACCCTAAATACAACCATCAGACCAGGACAATATTTTTTTTGTATACAAAATTTAATGAAAAAGTGCTAAGAAAGTTAAATTGAAGGATTGCATACTCAACTGCTTACTTAAAAGTTTCTAGAAAATAAGGTAAATAACTATAAGAAATGATTAGCTGAGAAGAGAATAAACAGTTAGTCTCAAACATAACCACTCCACGTGGAGACGTATGACATTTCAGACTATTAACCAGGGCCCAGTTGTTCGAACTCCGGTTACCGCTAACCCGGGGTTGAATTTTAACCCGCGTTTCTTTTTCTGTTTATTAAAAGCACTCTCTAGGATAACTTTCTTTATTCTTTTTTGGGTATCCAATCATGGAATTGTACCCAAAGAGAATTACATTGAAATTGCTTTTTAAGCTCTCATATCCAAGTTCAAATTTCGCACTAACCCTGGGTTACCTTAACCGAGCTTCGAACAACCCAGCCCAGGCTATTAACAGGGAGCAAAGTTTTGACCCTTCATCTCAAAAGTATCCTGAATCCAGCCCAACGCTCTATGATGAATCTTTCAATTAAGGTTCTGGCTTATCTATTCCCCATCCTTCCTTTAGTGCTTTGTATGCTGTTTGGAGGGCTCCTTCATTCCATCCCACGATCACCGCAAACGCTTCACCGACGATGTATATCTCCTCTCCTGGAAAAGGGCGCTTGGCCCATTCCTCTGTATCTTGACGGCTGACGTTAGATCCTGCCTTTGTGTAATGCCTAAAACATTACGTAAATGCTCGAATCAGCGCCACTCTTTAGACAAGCGCCCCCACCCTTAACACCCGCCCCTTACAGAATCATAAGGTATGCAGTGCGCAGGTTTTAAATGAATACAGCATAACATGTAAAATCACTAGAGAATTTGAGAATTTTTAGCCGGGGAGGTACGCCCTCATACAATCCATGTAGGTATGTGCCGCCCTATAGGTTACGTTTTTTGCACCGTTTTTGTCTGAAAACTGGTATAGACTTTTCCCATTTCGGTCTGGAATCGGGTATGGTTTTCGAGGGAACTACGGAAGTGTATGATCGTATTTATAGTAGCTTCAATTCCAAATGAGTGAGAAAGAAAGAGAAATATGCGAATTGGAAATGGATTTTAAGAAATCTTTTACGTTGCTCTCTAATCTAAGTAATGACGACATGATTTCGTAGAGGCCAGGTCTGAAAACGGGTGTGAAAAATTACATTTTTTCGCCTGAAATAGGGTCAGGATTTGGAGAACCGGGCGGCATACGCCCACGAAAAATTTCCAGGAGTAACCCTCGGGTTTTTTTCCTCAGAAAAAGAGGCCATTTTCTAAGGGAAAAGTTCTTGGGACCAGGCTGGAGTCTTAAGGCTACAAATTTCTTTAGGGCGTGTCACAGCGTGAGAGACTGATTCATCCCATTTTTAAACTCCTTTTCTTTCAAGCATTAATGCAGGCGAAGAGAGTTTAACTTCTCAAATAAATTTGCAAATGACAACCAAGCAGTCTTTGATGTATCGCGTGCGGTCTAGGGGCACGCGCATTGCACATTAAACGAAACTGGTTTTGAAAAGTAGTCAGTTTTGAGCACAGAACCGGTCAGTGGCCTGGGTAGCCTGCGGGATTGTTATTTAGCATGAGCAAAGTTTTTGGCAGAGCGAAGCCGTGAGGAGAAGGGGGAGGTCGCTTCTCGCGGCAAAGTCCGTGCGAATGGCAGCTTCGCCGCCAAAACCCTCACACGCGCAAAAAAAAAATTTCGCCAGCCACGCAGGCCACGCGTCGGTGGTTGGCGGGGGCATTCTTCTTTCCTCAGGCTCCTTCTTCTGTTGTTGTGAGAGATGTCTAGCAGGGAATCGTTCTTTGATTCCAGTCTGTTTGACCCATAGTTTTTTACGGGCTTGTTGCTGTGAATCTAGTTTTTTTCATAATCGATTTAATTTAATACTTGCCAGCACGCTTCCCAGTACTTGAATTTGACGTCCAGGGGTTCCGGAACAACCATTCCTGGAAACACCGCCTGCACAGCTTTATTCAATTCCGAGAGGAACGTGGCTCTAGGTAATTTGGAAAGCTGGCCCCATTTCACTGCGCAGTCGAAATAATTGTAGCTTAGTTGAATGATTCCTTCACCTTGAGGTCCTCGGCTAAAATGCAAAGAAAAACGAACTTGGAAATTAGAAATTTGCGGCATTAGTAACAGATAGTGCTAATATAGAATGAAGATGACGTGAACCTCGGTCATATCTTTATTTGCCGGGTTCACATAATCTTTATTCTGTCTGTGTTTTATTCCTTTCACGGGTTAAGAAGAACTCAACAAACTGGCCAACTTCGTCCGCATGGCTTTTCCCTTAGAAAATTGAGGGACGGAAAGCCTTGGGGATCGACGAGGTCGCAAATTGGCCTGCTGCCAATGTATGGGTCTTCCTTTCTCAGTTGGTGGAGTAGTTCAGCGCTAACACAGAGGCCATATGCTTGAATCTCTTTGAAAATCCCTTATTGTTGTTGTTGTTGTTGTTTTTTGGTAAGGGGGGTCGAGCTTAATTTGCCATTGCTTAAATCACTACGGCAACCGCAACGATCATATCTTCATTTAAATGATAGTGCTTTATCAGCCAGGCAGAGCTTGGCATTTCATTTTTTCAGTGGCATTTTTTAAATTATTTTTTACTTTTTTCGCGACATTTACTACCTTTCGAAAGAAAAGTCAGCTAATTTCAAGCCAGCACCGCGCTCCCACTTTGGTTCTCTGCCCTCAAATAAGGCAAATCCCGCTGGATCCCAAAAAACCTATCGGGAACCCTCCAATTGGACACAAAGTTGACCTGGCCAGTCTCAAAGCATCAGCTAAATGGCCAATATACCTCCAGTCAGTTTTAATCTTATGCAAGAGTAACTTCATGAAAACCCTGAGATGAGCCCTGCGCCTTGATAAAAGTAAGTTTCTCCTTACCCAGAGATCCCAATGAAACTAAAAAATATTTCGCTCTGGCTCCGATCATAAAAGGTTACTTTGTCCCCGGTAAAATTACATAGGGGGGTGATTTTCGTTCAGCTTACCTGTAAGGCATCATATTCACCAAACAAGTAGCAGTTGATACGTATCTTTTCCAGGTCTTCAACGACATGTTATGGACCGATGTTGCGTTTTCCCACCAAGGATACTTGTAAATCGCCACTGCTTTGAAGCATTTTTGACCAATGATATGTGTGAAATAAGCATGATTTTTGATTTCAAAGGCGATATCACCGTTTATCTCTTTTAAGGGCAAAAATGGGATAGCAACAATAACCTTTTTAGCCGATACAAGGTAATGCTCAGTACGGAGTACAAACGTGTTTGGTTCTCCGTCTCTGTCGATTGAGCTCACAGCTTCCTTTGCGTACATTCTAACCCCAAAACGCTTCACAGATTTCGCTAAAGCATCCACAATTTCGGATAATCCACTTCTTGGTCTAACGTATTCAGATGTAAACTTCATTCCGTTATTACTCTCGTATCTAGTCATCGTGCTTCTCGCTATATTATAATTCATTTTTATTCCATAAATCAGATTTAAAAAGGCGCATCCTTCACTTCCAACTCGCTGGCAAAGGAAACCCTGGTAAGACGGATACTCTAAAGCTTTCTCTTTGGACATGTTCCTCCAAGCAAACGCAAACATCTGAGAAGGAGTCATGTTAGCAAAGATAGTGGACATGAGAGTGGGAAAGGCTTTTTCCTTGAAGGACTGATGGTTGTCGGCATAAATTCCTCTGCCTTCTAAATAATCAATGCTCAAAGGAGGCATCTTAAGCATTGAGATATTGAGCCTTTCCGCTAAGTTTCTGAAAAAGAAAAAAACATAAAAGGTTCTTCTTAATAATTTAGCTTGAGTCTCAAGGTTTCAAAGTTGATTTTTGGCATAAAGTAAAAGGTATAAAATTAAGAACTGCAGCAATTTTTGAAAACTTACAACATTTTCTTGTGAGCTGTGTTTACTCTCCAAGCTCCCATACCTAATAAAGGAATACATACTGAAGAATGAACGATCGCTTGGGTGTGGGTCCATTTTACAGTTGCAGAGATCCGATTCTTCTTAATAACATTTTCTGTGAAACACGTGTTTCATCCGACATCCAAACACTAAGGAAAAAAAGGACCTGAAGGAACGAGGCGTTCACCAATAGTTGGATATCGGATCAAACATTACTTTTGAACAGTACTATAGAACATTACTCTGTACAATTTTAATTTGGTTTTAATCAACCGAAACTTTGTTCTTTTGTGTCTGATGTTGTTAGAGAAGGGTTTGAGAAAGCGTTATGCTTGATATATCTCGAAGGGTTGTTTTCGAAATACATAGTTTATTTCATCGTCCCTGTTCTCTTTATTTTCTAAAAAATGCATCCACGAGTTCCCCTTAGTTTTTATATTACTTTGATTTGACTTTTGTGTGGTGCAATCTGTTGAACACAACGCATCGTGCTGGCTTCGCCAGTAAACGTTTCAGATAGAGTTATTAACTAACTAAGAAATTTAAATTTTTAGGATGGAGCTTTTGATGTGTGACGGAGTCAACGAAAGCTTTTCATTTGAATAGTTAATAATAAGTTTTTTCTTGCGTTTTTATGTTAGCGTAGCTTCACCATTCAATTAATCAAACTGAGTAACACCACACACCAAACCGCAAGTATATACTCGCAAGTATAGCAAGTATAAACTCGCTCGCGTGATTGAGATGAACAACAGACTGGAACAGGAAGGGCTGGCGATCGAAACATATATGTCTTCAGCGGTGACCACTAAATTAACTTAATAATATTGTATCCTTCACAGTAATGACTCCTTTCGTTGTATGGTCGTGAATTGTTAATGGATTTCAAATAAGGCCAACCCCCCTCGCCTCCTCCTCCCCAATAGTTAATGATCACATGTTTTATTCAAGTAATCTTATAAGAATTTATCAAGTTCAAGGAAAATGAAGTTCCTTACTTAGGCTGACGTTTTGAGCTTCTTTAAAGGCGACGTCATAATTTCTTCCGCCGAACCTCGGATCTTTTTCAAACAAACACACGTCATGTTCTTTCTTCCTTCGCATCAGTGTCTCTGCCATGTATAATCCTGAAATACCACCTCCAACCACAACGACATCACAGGATAATGGGCTCAAGGATGACTTTTCCTCTAGTGGAAAAAAAATAGAAAAGATTGAGTTCAAAGGATATAGAAAGGCTGTAAACGTTCGGTTTTCTTCCCGGAGGGGGCGGGGAAAAGGGAACTCAACAAAGTATTCAGTTTTCGACGGGAGGCTTTGCCAAACCCTAAGCCTTTATAAACCATTTTTGACAAAAAAGTCACCTCTTTCATATACCTTCCAATTAAAAATTGTACCGTCTTCACTTACTTGCTTAAGAACAGTGCATACATTTTTTAATGTGAACAATATTCGGTAGAACAGCAATCAAAGCCGACTTCTAAGCAAAAAAAATCAATTTTATTTCTTTCGTTTATTATTCAAATAATGACAGATTTCCTTATTCTGGATTTCATATTACCTCAACTTAAGGTATGTTATTTCATAGGCTGAGCCTATTCCTATAGTCTGGGGAGGACCCCCTCACCCTTGCCCCGAGCATATTTTCCTTTCTAACTTGAATATAATGGACTTTGCTCGATCGGCAGTCGCTCATTAGTCAAGTTTTGTCAAGTGTTCGGTAAGAAACTCAACGTTAGTGAGGCGTAAATTCACTTTTTTTCAAAACGACAACTGCAAAGACTGATCAACAGCATAAAAAAACTTCGGTTGCCGTATTTCGACTCAGTAGTGG
Source organism: Porites cylindrica (assembly GCA_964035525.1). NCBI lineage: Eukaryota > Metazoa > Cnidaria > Anthozoa > Scleractinia > Poritidae > Porites > Porites cylindrica. The sequence continues at coordinate 29,837,197 of OZ037781.1, read as the reverse complement.
CCATATGGCAATTGGGCCTCCAGGAGACGAATCAAAGTTTTTTGACATGCAAATAATATGCCCCTCAAGCGTTATAATTGGGCGTCGCGTGTAAGTGGTGGACTCGATCCCCACTCTCAAAATGTGGGTTGTTTTTACCACTAAATGTAGGAATCTGTAGTGCTTGATACGTAGGCAATTGCTTGTCAATTATTCAGAAGTGATTGTATTAACAACAATGTAAGCAAACGATCATGCGGTGAGTTTAAGTGGAATCTTTTATTAATTGTATTATCTTGATTTCGGCATCTCTAGCAGAGAAATGTGCTGCTTAAGCCCTAGGCTTCAAAAGAATGTTCTTATTTAAATCTGTTGTTGGTAGAACTAATTGATCCCTCCGTCCTTGTCGTACAAGATTCTCTATTCCGTTAGAGAAAATCGTTGGAATCATGTTCGAGTTATTGAGGCTGTCATAGCTCGGTCGAGATGAAAAGTACTCCGGCCTCGTATCAACACCTGTTCAAGATCGACGCTGCGCTCCGTTAAAATGAAACCGCTCGGAAGTCACCTCTCTAATGTGTCCATTAAAAACCTTTCCGATATTATTGGTACAGGCACAAGATCAAGAAATATCCGGTATAGCATAGACATAGCCTCATTACGTAACATACGGCAGAGTGAATATGACGTCTTCATGGCCTTTGTATGAGAATTTTAGCCCTGTAAACCCGGCAAAATCACTGTATTCATTGCTTCTGTCAGTGTTCACCCCCATTACTATTAACGTCAGTGCTTAACCCCGACCTGACTCACGGCATACAGTGTATGTAAGTTGACTCATGACTTATTGACTCATTTGGCCCATGACTCATTGACTTCGGCTTCACATTTTCACTTACCTGTAGGATCATCTTTGCCTTCGCAAACCTTTCCCTGCGTTCCCTTCTGCTGAGCTAACATCACTGCTAGTACAATTAAGACAATCACCAGCGAGACAAACGCGAGCAGAATAAGCAACGTTTTCGCTCGGTTCATGAAATATCCAGGCGTTTCCTTGAGGCTGTATACTGGGTGGTATTCCATTTCCTTGGTGAGCATGTTGCAGGGCTGGACCTCGGATTTAACAGAGTCCACAAAGAATCCGTCACCAGCAAAACTAGAATTACGTGTGTTCAGTTATTAATGACCTCGTGATAAGTGGTCACGGGTGAACAAGCGGTCAGAAAGATGCACACTTGTTGTTATTTATTTTCTTTTAATGCGCCCTTCCATTGTTTTGAACAGGTTATTATTTTCAATACCCTGTTCAAAAGATAGTAGTGCAGTCGTGCAGTAAAAAGTGACGCGAAAAATGCGTGGGGGCTGGGGAGAGAAAGGGCAACAGCAGCAGCAGTGGCAGTAACACAGTTTTGTGAATGATCGATCTGGAGACCAGCCTCTTTCGGCAAGTTGTTTGTGATGTCATTTGCAGAAATCTCGAGCAGGCAGTGAGGAAAATGGGGAGGGAGAGGGTCGCTAGTTTTTCACCGCACTTCTCCCAGGAAGCTTTCCACGGGCTATCCTCTCCTAAAAAATGTTCGGCCTTCGGCTTTAGCCAAAACCCGTAAAAAGGACGAAGAATCGGATCACGCCCTACAAAAGAAACATTAAACATTAATCAAAGGTCATCCAGACCCTGAGATAAGCGGGGGAGGGGGGCGGTCACAATAAATTTTTTTCGGCCCTTCGGGCCTCAGTTTGGTCTAAAAATAAGCGGGATTGGGGGGAGGGAGGGGGGAGGCGGGTCCTCCTAGATCCGCCACTGACCTGTCAACAATATCTACAATCATTTAAGGCTTTGTTGCATGACTTTGTTCCGGGGTCATTCAAGGGATGTTGTAAGTATATTGAGTGATGTTTAGTAGGACTGAGTTTCGTTCCAAAAACTCCGAACGTCCCAGAACGTATTAAGGCGCAAAACACTGCGGAACATGTAATCTCTTAGATATATGTAATGTTTACTTGAAACGGCCAATGAATAGCTGAAAGGGCAAGCAAAACCGACTCGCGCGCGTGGCCTGATACGGAAGTGGAAATAATCCACGCGAGAACTTGAGCAAGATGGCGGTGAGTGAGGAGGTAGCTGAAAATGTGTCCGTATTGGACGCTAAAACCGTGGACGAAGGAACAGTTGTAGAGCTGTTAAGAAAAAGATATAGCCGTGATGAGGTTTATTTAAGTGGATTTAATTTGCTTAGCCTCCTGATTGGTGGAAATCGACAATAGCAAGTCCATGCGTCCAGAATTGCGTCCAGCCGTTTGTTCGGGGGAGGAGCGCGGGCTCACTTCCCGAACAGCGGTTGGTAATCGAGCCTAGACGACGCCAAAAGATCACCCAGTTAGCCTTCGAAATTATTCTTGCGCGAGAGTTTTGGCGGCTTCGCCCGTCATTCTGGCTGAGGCGAGCGCCGAATAGTGCAGTGGCTCAGGATAAGTTTGGGCGAATTCGTTACAGAGTGGAAGAAATTAAAGCGCCAAATTCGGCACAAAGTTTCTATTGGGTGCAAGGAAGGGGTGCCACGTGAACAAAAATCCGGGTGGGGGCGTGAGATGTGATTTAATTTACCCTTACTACATACATCTGATACATCAGCATGAAAGAGAAACTGAAAGTCAAGGCGAAGCTTTTTGTGCTTTATATCGCGATTGAAAATAAAAAATATACAGAGAAAGAGATCGTCCGAGTGTCTTTATTACTCATCACGCTATTTTCGATGTTGAAAACTCCATCACGTTGACCATGGTGGGATATTCCATGGCATTTTGAATATGTGCCATAATTAGTCAAAAAATAATAAAAAACAAAGTTTGAGAGAATCAACCAGAGAGAAGAAAGGAGCAGGTCAGAGACGAAAGGTGACAGGTGAAACCAATACAAGCTTCCAACAAAATGTTTCTGCAAGATACTACCAACAGCGAAGACCTATTTTCACGGCTCTTTTGACTGAAAAAGTAAAGATTTTCAGTTTCCAGAAAATAAGGAGGTGAATATAGGTTTAGAAGAAATTGTTTTCTCAAGCAGCGGGTCCGTGCAAAGATGCGACAGGGGCACTCAACGAGAATATAGTTCAAAACCACTAAAACATAGCATTGTTAAACGTATTTTGGTATTTAAACGGTAGATATAGGCATATTTTTATCCCCTAAAAATTTTTCATCTGTTCGGATTTCCTAGCTGAAAGTCTAGTGATCCGAAAATTATAGGGATCGAAGCTTACCTTTTCGAAAATTTCAGCCAGAAAAAAGGCTCCTGAAAATTCTAGATGACCTTTTTAGGGTAAAAATCCGTTAAAAATAGGCAATTATACCATATTTTAGATGTTCGAAAATCCTAGGAGAAGCAGGCAACCAAGAAATTTTACAACAAATGTTCCGAAAATTCTAGATCTCAAATCGTCTTCCGAACAGATATTTTGCCGAAAATTGTCGTTGGGTGCCCCTGATGCGACCACGAGGAAGCCGACACAAGAATTGCTGTGTATGTTCTGCACGCTCTTAATAAAAGACACAATCAGTTTCTTACGCAGAAACAGTGGACACAGACATTGTAAGTTGTAATAATGATTGGGCTCTTCAACGAATTGTTATCTTTACATCCCTCTGCAAATTTCTGGATAAGTTTGGCTATGGGAAAGCACCTCCAGCTTACCGTGTTAATGTCATCTGTGCATCTCTTGGTCCTGATACATCTCGAGCTATGCCCCTGTTGCATTCCCTTACTGGTTGTGACACCACCTCTTACTTCATGGGCAGGGGAAAGAAATCCGCTTGGGAAGCTTGAAAGTCGTATCGTGAGGTTACAGATGCGTTCCCTTATCTTGATGATAACCAATATTACCACTGGGACACGGAGGACCCCAACTTCAAGCTGCCTGAGCGTTTTCAACATGGTTCTCTATGACAAGGCAAGCAATGAAACATCCGTAAATGAAGCAAGAACCCTGGAGAGTATACCACCCACACAGGTAACTGTAATAATCCGATATTTTTAGTTTATTCAACGAAAAAAATAACGGATATGAAAATCTAAGCCCCCTCCCAATGACATTTTACATTTTGCATCTTACTTTTATGATTCCATTTATATTTCACATCCGGGCAGTACCAGTTAAGTTGTTTGTGGGCATTATAGGAGTCCTGGCTACGACACATTTGAGATCAATCTGTCAAAGTAGTATCTGGTACACAAGCCTGCAGTCGGTACAAATGGTTCCTTTGCCCGATGGATGGGGCTGGTTTGAGATCGATAACAAGAGACTTCTAGCAGCATCAAAAGCCTGTCTCGAGCTTCTGAAATTAATTTCGCTGCAAACAAGGGTGTTCTGGCAGATGTGAATGCGCGAAAGCCAATCTACCTTGTACAACTTTAATGTGTCAATGTTCTGGAGAATGCTTCAACTCTTAAGATATATAAACATGTTCTTTAATTACAACACTTTGAAATGTATATAGACACAACCTTTACAGATTTATGGAAAGATTTTTTGCATAGACTAAACTGAACTGTCAAGGTTATGAATTGCTATTTGAATGCCATATTTCTGGTACAATTTAGAGGGGGTGAATACTCAAGTAGATTAAGACCTGGGTCTAAGACATTTATGGTTTTTATGTACAGTTTCCAAAAACTATGGTTAAAAACACCAACGAGGAACGATATACAGTAAAGTAAAATAAACTTTAAAAAATTTGAAAAAATAAATCTAAATTATTTGGTCACGTGATTTACCACGCCCTCCATTGTTCGAAAATTGCATAACGAGCCGCACCGTCTTAGCAACCAAAAAAATTTTGTTTATCTAGCTGAGATAGGGGACTAAAAGTCCCCTATCTCAGCTGGATACTCAGAAGCTTGTAACATTCACTATTCCATTTATCTCCGATCATATTTCGCATCTAATACGATAGAGGCGTCAATTTTCGCGCCATCATGTCATCATTCTAGAGCGAGAAATTTAATTAAAAGCGCGGCATTCAACAAATGTACGGCTCAGGTTTCGGCTAAAATTATTCAGTGCCGTCAAAGAAAAAAACATATTATTAAGGTCTGCGTATAAAGTCGATCACATTGCTAACACAGACAAAAACGCTTAAATATCTTCTACAAAATGAACGGCTGAGTTTGTTTTTTCTACGGGTCAAACTGCTACTATATATCCCAGAAGCGCTCAGGCATAATAATATGCCAGGACTTCCACCTGGATGAACCAGAAAGGATATAGAACAACTGCCTAAATTTTTTTTTTAACGGCTACGGGTTGAAATGCTAAACGTGTTATATATCCTAGAAGCGCTCAGGCATAATAATATCATGCCAGGACTTCTACCTGGATGAACCAGAAAGGATATAGAACAACTACCTAATTGTTTTTTACAGCTACGGGTTGAAATACTAAACGTGTTATATATCCTAGAAGCGCTCAGGCATAATAATATGCCAGGGCTTCTACCTGGATGAACCAGAAAGGATATAGAACAACTGCCTAAATTTTTTTTTACGGCTACTGGTTGAAATACTAAACGTGTTATATATCCTAGAAGCGCTCAGGCATAATAATGTGCCAGGGCTTCTACCTGGATGAACCAGAAAGGATATAGAACAACTGCCTATTTTTTTTTTACTGCTATGGGTCGAAATGCTAAACGTGTTATATATCCTAGAAGCGCTCGGGCATAATATGCCAGGACTTCTACCTGGATGAACCAGAAAGGATATAGAACAACTGCCTTTTTTTTCTACGCGTCGAAGTTCTAAACGTGTTATTCTTAGAAGCGCTGACGCTCAGGCTTAATAATATGCCAGGTTTCCAGCGACTGATTTTAGCTGATTTTGCGGTGCGCAAGAAAGGATAATTTACCCGACTTGTAAACAAATATTTCCTTCAGCCGATTGTGTCTCATGCAGGAGAATGTCATGTCTGCGTTGTTTTGTTTCTACTGAAGTTTTATCAAAGAAAGCTTAAGCGAAAATAGGGAGATCGCAATTTATACTCTTACGAACTATAAATTAGGGCTGACCTGGGAGACGCGTTGAATTGTGCCGCCATCCTTCAAAATATAATCTGGCTGCGTTTAGGGAGACAATTTCCTCTTCCATCCAGATTTACTTGGTATATGTGTTTGCGAGAATCTTCAGACAAAGAATTGGGTATACACTGATTCGAATGGCTTGGCGATACTAAGTGCTTAAGTCTACTTACCGATTACAACTTGTTTTGGAAGAATTGAGAAGCGCGCCAAATGAGGTTGTCACAGCGTTCTCGAGCGAACACGGCGCGACTTGGATTGATAAAATTACCATTACATGCAGCTATCATGCCAGTGATTTCTCCTTTCGTCGCATAGTGAATAGTTTGTGAGCACATCCTCGACTCTCGAAACATTTGTCTTGCGCCGCTATAGAAGTTGCTTCTCCCGCGAACCATAGGTAGATTTCCCGCTTAACATAATGTTTGATAATTTATGCAAAAGTTGACCTCGTGAAAGTCAGCAGTGCATTAATCGACTCAAAAATAACCAGACTTCCTACAGGGGTTTGAACACGGTTTTAATTAAAGTACTTTACGAGCGCTGCGGTAGTTGACCGCAAAAGTGTTACGGTGATGGATACTCAACTGGATGATTACGTCACTTCATAGCAACCAGACGGTACGAATTTTTTAACTTCCGGAGCGCTGAGGCTCGTAGTGAACCAACGATTCCCACCACTTGCCAAACGAGTAGCTTCAGTTTCTCTGTATCAAAACATTGTACCTACAAAGTGTCTCCGAAATCAACTCGGAATGGCTTGAAACATTACAATTGGCAGGTGCAATTAGTGTTCATTGACTAGTGCCAGTCCTCCTGTAGTTAAAATTATCGGCAGGAGAAAGACGTTTATTGACCTCGCCTCATTCCGATTGTTTTAACGAGAAGACTATTAGTAGCCACTTTTTGGACCTACTAAAGGAAAACGGTTTGCTCTCTATCTGAAGGGAATTCCGACTCGAAGGATTTCTCGATAAAACAGGGCGTGGTTGGTCACGTGATGCAGTTATAAACAATTTTTAAAATGAAACTGAACAATTTCTTGGTCATGATTGGCCTTAAATTATTAGTCATAGGATATCTTGAAAATACTTTACGTTATACCACCCCCCTTTAAAAATTCTGAAAAATCTGTTCAGACCCAGGCCTTAATTAATTAATCTACTTGAGTAGGGGTATGCAAATCCGCCAATCCGTTATGATTTATTAACCAAATCCGCCCTTCCATTCTCGCCCTGAATCCGAAATCTGGGCCCAAAAAATAGATGAATCGGCAATCCGCTGCGATTGCAGGACCCAAAAATCCGTTAAAATCTCTCTTTGAATCCGAATTCCGGGAAAAATATTTTCATATTTTTTCTCCCCCGGAAAACAAAAGTGAACTCAGAATTATTATATGTCTTTCACACATTGAGTCCATTAAATTCGCTTGTAATATTAATACATGGCACTAACTGTAGGTGCCTCAAGTCTTCAGTGATTTATGAACGTTTTCCTCTATCCTCCTTCTATTAAAAAGTCATATTAATGAGTGAAAAAACGTGAATCATGTCGTAAACTCGGTTATTGCTTTGGAAACTAACTAGACCACGCCATGGCAACATAAACGAATGTTAGACCCTGTTTACATGGAGTGGGGGACCCCGGTCTAGTGGGGTGAGTTTCTTTTGTTTTGTGTCCCCCAGAGCGTGAAAACAAAAGAAACTTACCCCACTAGACCGGGGTCCCCCACTTCATGTAAACAGGCCCTTAGTCGATAAAAAGTAAGTTGAAATGTCAATTTCAAGCTTACAAAAGGTGCTGCAAATGAAATGCTTGTCTTACCCCCCCCCCCCCCTCCGGATTTTTGGATCATTTGACACCCCTTATGAATTTGTTTTAGATACCCTAAAGAGCATCTGTGCCAAATTTGGTGCTTTCTTTCAGTCTCTAACGATATTTCCTTCAAACCAAAGCACTTGAAGGCACGTGAAAATTCCTGCCCATCCGCACGACTTCGCAGCTCCTCTGCCAAAATTTTTGCTTCCACTAACGATCCCGCCGGCAACACAGGCTGTTAAGAAGTGCGTTAAAATCGATGCAACCTCATTCCCAGGGTTCTCTCCCTTGTGGCGAAGCAAAAGCGATAACCCCGGAAACGAGGTTGAATCCACTATGAATCTATCCCGGGGGAGGAGAGGAGGGGTATTGCCATATATGGGCTACATAGGTATGTGCCGCTGTGAGGGGTATGGTTTTCAAACAGACATACAGTCTAACCTCTCCTTACGGACACCTCTATTATACTGACACCTCTCTATTACGGACAGTTCGTTTGGTCCCCCTGAAATTTTCGCCCAAAATCATACATTTTTTACCTCAGTCTATAATACAGACACTTGGTTCTGAGGTTTGACTACGTTAAATATTTCAAACAGAATACTGCAATGCTGATGGTACCACGTGAAAATTAACTTTGCAAGATATCAACACGACTCCGAAAGAACTCAAATCAGAGCGGAATTAGAGCCATAGACAGCTGGTTCGATATTATTGTAGCTCACCAGTATCTAAGACATAACAAACAGAGAGAGGAGCTCCGCTGGAAAATAACTAGTCTGAGTATCAGGCGTTTCTGGGGGAAAAGGGGAAAGATAGAAGCGAAAAAGGGAGAGAGCCCCTTCCTTTCTCTACTCCCCGGCCCCATCCACCCTCCCCCATCTAAAATCTGCTCTCCCCTAGCCCCTTAGGATGGCCTAATACTCAGGCTAGAAAATAACCCGCACACTCTTATTTAAGCCCTAACCTAGAACTCTCAACACCCACAAAATCACGCCATATCATGTGTATCCTGGAGGCCAAGAGTCCAAGTGTCAAGTTGATGTCTCGCAAACAAAATTATAAATGATTGGCCAAAACCAACCTCAAAAACAAAAAAAATCCATGCAAAAATTACAGCATATCGAATCAATAAGATAGATCTACGACACCAAAATAATAAAGTACAAACAACAACCCCCCCCCCCCGGGAGGGGTTCTCCCTTATATAGGCTATATATGTATGTGCAGCGCCATTGGGAAGGTTTTTGGGCCGTTTTGGTCAGCTAAGTGGTAGACCATGATAGAGCAATGCTCATGGCAATTTGGATGTCAAAGGTTTGATTCCTGCTGAAAACTTTTCCTAAGTGAAAGTTTTTTGTTTTCGCTGGGGCGGTTCCGGGTTCAGGGGAAACCGTCCTCCCGCCACCCTAAATACAATCATCAGACCAGGACATTATTTTTTTTTTGTATACAAAATTTAATGAAAAAGTGCTAAGAAAGTTAAATTCAGTTAAATTGAAGGATTGCATACTGAACTGCTTAGTTAAAAATTTCTAGAAAATAAGGTAAATAACTGTACGAAATGATTCGCTGCGAATGGATTAAACTGTTAGCCTGAAACATCACGAATCCACGTGGAGACGTATCACATTTCAGACTATTAACCAGGGCCCAGTTGTTCTACCCTGCGAAAACATCCGTTTCTTCTCGATTTTCGCCGATGGGGACGTTTCGCTCGGAGGAACCTCTGCGACTCAGCGACAGAAATTCCATACTGATGACGTAAAATCTGTCCGGAATCCGATCAGAAGCGCTGATTGGTCGACGGAGTAGTTACTTTGTTTTAGCTATTGTTTACGAATGACAGACAAAAGATAAAAGGCCACAAAGGTCAAAGCCAAACGCGAAGAAGCTCTAACAAAACAGTCAATCTTTGTGGAACATAGTCTTCTCTAGGAGAAGCATTTGAGTTTTGATGGAGCTCGTTGGCAGATAAACACAACACTTTACCGAAATCAACCAGAAGACACTTAAAATTGGACAAATTTATTTTTGGAACCCCATGAGCTACCGGATTTATTATGTAAACACTGATTTGCGTCATCAGTATGGAATTTCTGTCGCTGAGTCGCAGACGTTCCTCCGCGCGAAACGTCCCCAGCGGCGAAGAGCGAGGAGAAACGGATGTTTTCGCAGGCTTCAGTTGTTCGAACTGCGGTTAGCGCTAACCCGGGGTTAAATTTTAACCCGCGTTTCTTTTTCTATTTATCAAAAGCGCTCCTGGGATAACTTTCTTTATTCTTTTTAGGGTATCCAATCATGAAATTGTACGCAAAGAGAATTACACTGAAATTGCTTTGTAAGCTCTCATATCCGAGTTCAAATTTCGCACTAACCCTGGATTACCTTAACTGAGCTTCGAACAACCCAGCCCAGGCTATTAACGGTGAGCAAAGTTTTGGTCCTTCATCTAAAAAGTATTCTGAATCCTGCCCTATGCTCTATGATGAATCTTTCAATTAAGGTTCTCGCTCTTCTATTCCCCATCCTTCCTTTAGTGCTTTGTATGCTGTCTGGAGGGCTCCTTCATTCCATCCCACGATCACCGCAAACGCTTCACCGACGATGTATATCTCCTCTCCTGGAAAAGGGCGCTTGGCCCATTCCTCTGTATCTTGACGGCTGATGTTAGATCCTGCCTTTGTGTAATGCCTAAAACATTACGTAAATGCTCGAATCAGCGCCACTCTTCAGTTAGACAAGCGCCCCTACCCCTTAAGACCCGCCCTTTACAGAATCATAAGGTGTGCAGTGCGCAAGTTCTAAATGAATACAGCATAACATGTAAAATCACTAGAGAATTTGAGAATTTTTAGCCGGGGAGCGGTACGCCCTCATACAACCCATGTAGGTATGTGCTACCCTAAAGGTTATGTTTCTTTGCGCCGTTTTTGTCTGAAAACGGGTATTGACTTTGCCCATTTCGGTCTGGAATCGGGTATGGTATTCGAGGGAACTACGGAAGTGTATGATCGTATTTACAGTTTCAATTCCAATTAAGTAAGAAAGAAAGAGAAATATGCGAATTCGAAATGGATTTTAAGAAATCTTTTATGTTGTTCTCTAATCTAAGTAATGACGACATGATTTCTTAGAGGCCAGGTCTGAAAACGGGTGCGAAAAATGACATTTTCTCGTCTGAAATAGGGTCAGGATTTGGAGAACAGGGCGGCATGCCCCCACGAAGAATTCCAGGAGTACCCCCCCCCCCCCCGGGTTTTTTCCCTAGAAAATGGGAGAGGCCACCTTCTAAGGGAAAAGTTCTGGGAACCAGGCTGGAGTCTTAAGGTTACAAATTTCTTTAGGACGTGTCACAGCGTGAGAGACTGATTCATCCCATTTTTAAACTCCTTTTCTTTCAAGAATTAATTCCGGGGAAGAGAGTCTTGTTAAAAAAATTTGCAAGTGAGCACCAAGCAGTCTTTGATGTATCGCGTGCGGTCTAAGGGCACGCGCATTCCATATTGAACGAAACTGGTTTTGAAAAGTTGTAAGTTTTGAGCACAGATGTGGTCGGTGGCTACATAAAAGAACGCGCGGTGGCCTGGGTACCCGGCAGGAGTGTTATTTAGCATGAGCAAAGTTTTTGGCAGAGGAACTGCAAAGCCGTACGGAGAATGGGGAGGTCGCTTCTCGCAGCAAAGTCCGCGACAATGGCCAAAACTCTCACACGCGCAAAAACAATAGGGAGCTTTAGCATCGACAAAGGCAACGGCAGCGAAAACGTCAGGTTTAAAATGAATTCCCGTTTTTTCAATATTTGTAGCGTTTATTCCAATTTGCTGAAAATGGCAAGTGTAGGCGAATTTCCCTGGAGTTGATTTCTTGAGGAACGCACTCAAGTTTAGAGAGAGAAAAAGGGATTCGTCGTCGCTTGTTTACGTCCTCCATAAAACTTGCAATTAGGCATTTTCAAGTCGTATTCGTGCAAGGACGGTGAAGAAATGTACAAAAAAAGGGTGATGCACGTGCAAAGTTGTTGTTTTGCGTAATAAACCTATTGCTTTTTTGACGTCCTGGTTGCCGTCGCCGTCGTCGTTGCTAAAGCTCCCTGATTTCGCCAGCTACACAGGTCACGCGTCGGGGGTTGGCAGAGGCCTTTTCCTCAGGCTCCTTCCTCTCTTGCTGTGAGAGATTTCTAGCAGGGGATCATTCTTTGACTCCAGTCTGTTTGACCCATAGTTTTTTAGGGGCTTGTTGCTGTGAATCTAGATGTTTTCACAATCGATTTAATCTAATACTTGCCAGCACGCTTCCCAGTACTTGAATTTGACGTCAAGCGGTTTCGGAACAACCATTCCTGGAAACACCGCCTGTACAGCTTTATTCAATTCCGATAGGAACGTGGCTCTAGGTAATTTGGAAAGCTGGCCCCATTTCACTGCGCAGTCGAAATAATTGTAGCTTAGTTGAATGATGCCTTCACCTTGAGGTCCTCGGCTAAAATGCAAAGAAAGAGAAACTTGGCAATTAGAAATTTGCGGCATTAGTAACAGATAGAGTGCTAACTTTAGAATGAAGATGACGTGAACCACGGTCATGTCTTCATTTGCCCGGTTCACATAATCTTGATGTTTGTGTTTTATTCCTTTCGCGGGTTAAGAAGAACTCAACAAACTGGCCAACTTCGTCCGCATGACTTTTCCCTTAGAAAATTGAGGGACGGAAAGCCTTGGGGATCGACGAGGTCGCAAATTGGCCTGCTGACAATGTATGGGTCTTCTTTCTCAGTTGGTGGGGTAGTTCAGCGCTAACAAAGATCTAGAGTGCATATGCTTGAATCTCGTTGAAAATCCGTTATTGTTGTTGTTGTTGTTTTTTGGTAGGAGGGGGGGGGGGAGCTTAATTTGCAATTGCTTAAATCACTATGGCAACCGCAATGATCATATCTTCATTTAAATGATAGTGCTTTATCAGCTAGGCAGAGCTTGGCAATAGGCTTAGCCACAAGTTGCTCAGCAACGTTTCGGCAACTTTTCATTTTTTAGCATTTTTAAAATTATTTTTTACTTTTCTCGCGACATTTTTTACCTTTCGAAAGAAAAGTCAGCTAATTTCAAGCAAGAACCTCGCTCTCATTTTGGTTTAAATTCCAGCATCCCGGCCCTCAAATAAGGCAAATCCCGCTGGATCCCATAAAACCTATCGGGAACCCTCCAATTGGACACAAAGTTGACCTGGCCAGTCTCAAAGCAACAGCTAAATGGCCAATATAACTCCAGTCAGTTTTAATCTTATGCAAGAGTAAGCATCATGAAAACCCTGAGATGAGCCCACCTTGATAAAAGTTTCTCCTTACCCAGCCAGGATCAGGCCAACGAAACTGAAAAATATTCCGCTCCGGCTCCGATCATAAAAGGTTACTTTGTCCCCGGTAAAATTATATAGTGGGATGATTTTCTTTCATCTTACCTATAAGGCATCATATACATCAAACAAGTAGCACTTGATACGTATCTTTTCCAGGTCTTCAACGACATCTTATGGATCGACGTTGCGTTTTCCCACCAGGGATGCTTGTAAATCGCCACTGCTTTGAAGCATTTTTGACCAATGATAGGTGTGAAATAAGCATGATTTTTGATTTCAAAGGCGATATCACCGTTTATCTCTTTTAAGGGCAAAAATGGGATAGCAACAATAACCTTTTTAGCCGATACAAGGTAATGTTCAGTACGGACTACAAACGTGTTTGGTTCTCCGTCTCTATTGATTGAGCTCACAGCTTCCTTTTGGTACATTCTAACCCCAAAACGCTTCACAGATTTCGCTAAAGCATCCACAATTTCGGATAATCCACCTCTTGGTCTAACGTATTCAGATGTAGACTTCATTCCGTTTTTAATCTCGTATATAGTCAGCGTGTTTCTCTCCATATTATGATTCATTTTTATTCCATAAATCAGATTTAAAAAGGCACATCCTTCACTTCCAACTCGCTGGCAAAGGAAATTGTGGTAAGACGGATACTCTAAAGCTTTCTCTTTGGACATGTTCCTCCAAGCAAACGCAAACATCTGAGAAGGAGTCATGTTAGCAAAGACAGTGGACATGAGAGTGGGAAAGGCTTTTTCCTTGAAGGACTGGTGGTTGTCAGCATATATTCCTCTGCCTTCTAAATAGTCAATGCTCAAAGGAGGCATTTTAAGCATCGAGATATTGAGCCTTTCCGCTAAGTTTCTGAAAAAGAAAAAAAAACATAAAAGGTTCTTCTTAATAATTTAGCTTTAGTCTGAAGATTTCATAGTTGATTTTTGGCATAAAGTGAAAGGTATAAAATTAAGAACTGCAGCAATTTTTGAAAACTTACAACGTTTTCTTGTGAGCTGTGTTTACTCTCCAAGCTCCCATACCTAATAAAGGAACACATACTGAAGAATGAACGGTCGCTTGGGTGGATCCATTTTACAGTTACAGAGATCCGACTCTTCTTCTTAACGTTTTCTATGAAACACGTCGTGTTTCATCCGACATCCAAACACCAAGGAAAAAACAATGCATCCAACAAACCTTTTCATTTGAATAGTTAATAAATAAGTTTTTTCTTGGTTTTCATGTTAGCGTAGCTTCACCATTCAATTAATTAAGGTGTTTCGATACAGTTTTTCAGAGGTCATACCGATATTTTTCAATCGCCTTAAAAGTGTTTTTTTCCTTGTCTGATCGCTATAGAATTTTCACCAGTAATTGGCTATGGATTGAAATTTGTGAAAATGTAGTTTTAAGTAAAATCGATATTACTATGACAACAATAAACAAAAAACTTTAAAATTGATAAAAGCCGAATTTTTTCTGATCTAGACCAGCTACTGAAAATCCACCACTAGACATCTTCGTGTGTCGAACCTAAGTTAAGTTCGACAAAAGTTCGACAGACTCTGTCGAACTTAACGCTTTTGCCGCACCAAACTAAAACTGCCGTACGAAATTGATTCAGACGCCGCTCTTTTGCCGTACTTAATTCATCAGTTAGGTTGGGCACATGAGTGGAGCGGCGTCTGAACCGGGCCTTAGGGTGCGTTCGATTGGGAAATCTGGATCTAGATTTTAAAATCTGGATTTCGGAATTGCAGTCGAACGCG